>LR812527.1:31536628-32136628 GCA_903798195.1 Danio kyathit | reverse complement strand
TAATAATAATAATTAATATTAGAGTGATTTGGCAACGCAGTGGCGCAGTAGGTAGTGCTGTTGCCTCACAGCAAGAACGTCGCTGGGTCGCAGGTTCGAACCTCGGCTGGGCTGGGTCAGTTGGCGTTTCTGTGTGGAGTTTGCATGTTCTCCCTGCGTTCGCGTGGGTTTCCTCTGGGTGCTCCGGTTTCCCCCACAGTCCAAAGACATGCAGTACAGGTGAATTGGGTAGACTAAATTGTCCATAGTGTATGAGTGTGAATGTGTGTGTGGAAGTTCCCAGAGATGGGTTGCGGCTGGAAGGGCATCCGCTGCGTAAAATCGTGCTGGATAAGTTGGCGGTTCATTCCGCTGTGGCGACCCCGCAAGGGACAAAGCCGACAAGAAAATGAATGAATGAATGAATTAGAGTGATTTCCGAAGAATCATGTGAGTAATGAAGCTGAAAATTCATCATTAAAATCACTGGAATAAATTATTCAATTAAATTATAAACTACTTTTGATCAGTTACTTCATAGTGCAATAACATTTCACAATTTTACAATTTTTATTGTATTTTTGATTAAATAAATACAGCTTTGGTGAGCAGGATAAGCTTATTTTAAAACATTTAAAAACCCTAATGACCTCAAACTTTTGACCAGTAGTGTATGTACAGTGGGTATGTACAATTCAACATGAATTAGTGCAACGTAGTGCGATGAATATGTGCAATTTTAATTGTGCAAATATTAAATAATAAATAATGCAGTGTTTATGAGTGTGGGGGTGTATGAGAGGGGGCAAAAAAGTTTGTATTAGGGATCTTGTTTGGCAACATTTTACAATTTTTTTTTTTAATTTTAACATTAATAAATTAATATAATAACACTTTAGTTTAAGTGCCAATTTCGACTGTAAACTATTGGCTTCTTACCTGCCTAAGAAGAAAGAGGAAATTGGTTCTTTATTAGTACTTGAGTATGATCTTATTTTACATAATCTATACCCAATACCTAAACTCAACTACTGCTTTACCTTATAAACTATTAATAAAAAGCAAACAAGTAGTTTATTGAGCTAAAAGTTTGTTAATATAAGTGAAAAAGAAACATGAATTAATGTACAATAAAGCATTTGTTAATGCAAGTTGTTTTTGCATATGCAATTACATTTTTTAGGCAGCACATCAAAATCTCCAAATGTAATGTGACTGTCCAGTTATCATTAAAGAATAAGTCTATCCAAAGTGAGAATTCTGTCATAATTTATAATTTCTGTCATAATTTATGACAATATAATTTCAAATCTCTATGACAAACTGGTATTTTTCAGTATAAAACAAGATATTTCGAAGAAAGTTGATAATCAGGGCTTCACGGTGGCGCAGTGGGTAGCACGATGGCTTCACAGCAAGAAGGTCGCTGGTTCGAGCCTCGGCTGGGTCAGTTGGCATTTCTGTGTGGAATTTGCATGTTCTCCCCATGTTCGCGTGGGTTTCCTCCGGGTGCAAAGGCATGCGCTATAGGTGTATGGGTAAGCTAAATTGTCCGTAGTGTATGTGAATGAATGTGAATGAGTGTCTATGGATATTTCCCAGTGATTGGTTGCAGCTGGAAGGGCATCCGCTGCATAAAACATATGCTGGATAAGTTGGCGGTTCATTCCGCTGTGGCGACCCCAGATAAATAAAGGGACTAAGCCGAAAAGAAAATTAATGAATGAATGAAGTTTCCTACTGACTTGCATTGTATTTTTTAATCAATACATTAAAAGTCATTTACAGCTAAAACATTTTCGATAAAAACTTCTAAAGTAGTTTAACCTCAGGAAAAATTACAAAATAAAAAAGCAGCCCATGACTCTTTAGTGATAATTACTGTAATTAAATGAATAAAAGTGGATGGTGTTTTACTTCTCCTTGTGTGCATTTTACCTGAAAACTACACACACATTGTTTCAGTACTTTTTTGTTGGTACATTTTTTCAAATAGTCCTGGGTAGCTGCCAGTAAATATACATATGCATTACCTACATAAGCAAGCAAGCCAACAAGCAGATTTAGGTAAAGAGAACTTGTTTTGAAAGATGTGCTGTATAAAAGCAAGCAATAGCACACAATAATTGCTCAATTATATCCCCGTGCCTAATCCCCACAGCACATGATGTACCTGGAACGTCAGTGAAGGTCTCTCCCAGGACAGAAACTTCAAAGCTCAGCTGTCGGTCTTTGAGTTTCAGTAAGGTCTGGAAGAACAGCTGTGGGTCTTTGTCATGTTCCCTTGAGCCAAAAAGACACAGAGAAACAAAACACTGACTTTTTCACAGTCGGAAACAATAACATAATTACAAATTAATTATTTGCAGGGAAGTAAAAAAAATATTATGAAAAGGGAAGGCAAAAACTAAGCCCAGAAAATAAAACTCAGCTCCCATCATATTAAAGATTACATTTAATTACATAGCAGACCATTTTTGCCGGCGACGCAGTGGCGCAGTAGGTAGTGCTGTCGCCTCACAGCAAGAAGGTCACTGGTTCGAGCCTCGGCTGGATCAGTTGGCATTTCTGTGTGGAGTTTGCATGTTCTCCCTGCGTTCGCGGGGGTTTCCACCGGGTGCTCCGGTTTCCCCCACAGTCCAAAGACATGCGGTTCAGGTGAATTGGGTAGGCTAAATTGTCTGTAGTGTATGAGTTTGAATGAGTGTGTATGGTTGTTTCCCAGAGATTGGTTGCAGCTGGAAGGGCATCCACTACATATGCTGGATAAGTTGGAGGTTCATTCCGCTGTGGCAACCCCGGATTAATAAAGGGACTAAGTCGAAAAGAAAATGAATGATGACCATTTTAGCCACACAGCTCTAATATTGAAGAAATCCAAGCCATTTTTGTAGAATGAATGCACAGTATGCCAGTCATATCACACAAAGAAAAGGTAAAGCATTACAAAATTAGAAACAGGAGAACACTATTAAAATATGTATGAGAAAAAAATAAACACCACATTCTTGGATTCTGAAATGTAGACACATTTAAATAAAATGTATTTTTGTTTTTTGTCCTGTACCAATAATATTTCCTTTAAACCAAATAAGGGTTGCCATGACAACTCCAAGAGAGTTTTAGTATAGTAATTAATATATGTATATGGCAATGTTGATGTGTTTGGCCTTGGCGTAATAGATCTGCTACGCTGCTGCTGCTTGATTAGTATGACAGAGCAAGTACAGAGACTTGTTTTGCTGTCTGAGAATATAAAACACGGATGCTGCAAACATAATATACATGTAATCCCTCATAGCAGAACTAAACACAGGTGGAGCCGAGGTGAAGGAGGGTCTTCAAAAAAGAGGAGCAAGCTCATTGGTCGATGAGGTGACAGCAACTCCTGTGACATATAGTTGATGGCCTGTGCGCATATAAAGTTTCACGACAGAACTTTGTATTTGTCATTTTGAGAATAAAGTGCCATTTGATGATGATGATTATCATTATTAATAATAATAATAATAATGATGATGATGATGATGATGATGATAATAATAATAATAATAGGGGTGGTACAGTGGTTAGCACAGTGGTCGCATCACAGCAAGAAGGCAAGAATAATATCGCCTCCCCCTGTTTGAGTCCTCCGGGTGCTCTGGTTTTCTCCACAGTCCAAAAACATGCGATATAGGTGAGTTATATGTAAGTGAATGTGAGAGTGAATGGGTGTTTCCCAGTGCTGGGTTGCAGCTGGAAGGGCATCTGCTGCATAAAACATATGCTGGATAAGTTGGCAGTTCATTTGCTGTGACGACCCCTGATAAATAAAGGGATTAAACTAAAGGAAAATGAATGAATGAATGAATGAATGAATGAATGAATGAATGAATGAATGAACGAATGAATGAATGAATTATAATATTAGTACTACTACTACTACTTCTACTAATAATAATAATAATAATAATAATACATTTTATATTTTCAAACATGTTTTTATTAATGTTTGGAATATTCAGAATATTTAAAGAGCCCCTATTATGGGTTTTTGAGAATGACTTTCCATGTAGTGTGTAACACAGCTCTAATTGAAGTGAAATATCCAGCTAAGGCTTAAATCTGAAAATAAACAGTGTTTAAAACTATTGATTCATTTACAAAAGAGTCCACTCATAGTGCTTCAAATGACTCGTCTTGATAATGAGTCTTTAGCCGTTTCGGCGTGACGTTGATACGAAACTTAAGTTCTGCCCCAATTGCTGCACATGCAAACCCGGGAAAATTTAAACCTGTGGCCCCGCCCACAAACAGTAGCAAAGAAAAAGAGGAAGACAAGTACTGTAGCAGACGGTTGAATCAAGTAATGAAGACACTTTGCTCAGCTGGATATTATTGGAAGTGTGAGGGTAAGTTAGTGTTATTTTATTTACCCAAAGACAAAACCGTGTAGAGAAAAGAGTCAGTGGTTGAAATTTATTTTTGCAAAAATACCTCAGCATTATAGCCCAGCCTTGTGCTGTTTGAGTGCTTCTGGAATCTACACACTTACAACGGGGCATTCGTTGGTCGTTTGTTAAAGCAAGGTTTAGAAAAGACTGTTGATGTAAGGGACTTTGTCAGTACATGGATCAGTGGATCATGGATCAGTTTCTTTCTCAATTTCACAAGCGTAAGTAAGTGCATTACCATGGCTGCCTCCTTGTTTTCTCTAGCTTGTAAATTATGTATTTAATTGTGTTTTGTTACTTGTAAGCAGTGGTGTAAAGTAACTAATTACAAATACTCAAATTACTGTAACTGAGTAGTTTTTCTCAGGAATTGTAATTTACTGAGTAGTTTCAAAAATGTGTACTTTTACTTTTTCTTGAGTACATTTTTAGTGCAATATCTGTACTTTTACTCCACTACATTCTTTCAACCTGCAGTAATTACTTTATTTTTCTTGTCAATGGGGATTAGTCTTGAGATTCCTGTCCAATCAAATCACACATACCGTAGAAGGTAAATCGCATCATAATGAACCACTTCAAGACGTGTGCACTTTATAATTGCAGCAAACTGTTTGGAAGTATTAAAAGTGTCCATGAAGATGTTCAAAATCTTTACGTGCATTTACCAAGAGACCATTATTTATTATATGCATGTCACTGATAAGAAGATGATGGATGCTTACTGTATGATGACCGAAATGGCCTTAAACACCCAGTAGGCACAGGACGTCAACATGATGTCTGATTGACGTTGAACCTTAACGTCATGGGGAGTTTTGTTTGGAAATGAAAATCAGGTTGACATCAGAACTTAACATCAGGCCAATGTCCAATGTCCAATCTAAAACCAACCAAATAGCAACGTCTAATAATGTTACAGCTTGACATTGTATGAACGTTACCCATATGATATCTATCAGACGTTGGATTTTGGTTGCCGTACCTGATGAATAGGCCCACACGGAATCTGGGCGCACAGAATTATGCAGATTTTTAGCAAATCATTGATTCTGTTTATTTACTTGTGTAAATGTGTGTAAATTTATATTTATTCAGTTTTAAATTAATTTCTGTAATATTATTGACTAATATGAAAATATTATACAGTTTGTAAAGTAATATTTTCTGTCTTTTAGTAGATATATTATAAGAGAGACTTGCTTTGTTTACCAAATAAAGTAAATCTAATTGGATTTGCATTCTAAACATTAAATACACGTTAAAAATGTATTACTTTTTATTCATATATTAAGGTTTTAGTTATGATACTCCCAAAATCATTCCCCATAAATCCGCATATTTTTAACAAAATTCTGTGCTGAAATAGCAAAAAAAATGTCTGCAGATTCCGTCTGGCCCTACACACATACCTGCCAACATTTGTCCCTGAAAATCCATGAGACCGTGGGGCTTAGGTTTGGGGGTGAGATGTCTGAATAACTGTCACAATCACCAGCGATCTTCTCCCCTTAGATCGCTGGTTTACATGCACAAACACCCATGGACTACAAATCCACCATCATATGGACTACATCCCCCATACATGCATACTCTGACATCACACACAACCGGTTCCACATCTTCACTGATTACATCCACAGCTGAAACCGCTCAAGGACTGAATACACACAGCATATAAACAGCAAACACACACTCTCCAGTTGCCGAGTCTTGTTCATCTGTTCACAGTGTCAATTCTAAGCGTTTCCTTGTTTTGTCTTTGTCGTGTTTGGACCCTCGCCTTGATTCTCTGTTTCTGCCTGTCTGCTGCCATCCCTGTGACCTTTTGCCTGTTATATTGACTACGACTCTGGATTGTCCTCATACATCTGTTTGCTCCTGTACTGATCATTGCTTGTCTGACCATCCCTTTAAATAAACCTGCATTTGGATCCGCATCCTGTTGTCAGCATCCATCCTTGGTTACAGAAGACTCGGCCACAACATGGATTCAGCGGGTGTCAAGATCATGCGTCTCCGTCAGGAAGCCAAGTCAATCGAGGAGTATGTGGAGGACTTTATCCAGGTAGCTCATTTATCATCTATGAACAATTCATGCCTAATGATTTTCTTCCGTGGAGGACTTTCTGAGCCCCTTTATTCATACATGCCATTTCCTGAACCCCATTGGACACTAGAGTTTTACATTGACCTTGTTCTCAAACTCAGTGGGTCCCCCTTCACCGTAGGCGAGGTGGAGGAAACCCCTAAATGTTTTTTTTGGGGGGGCAATAGACAGCGAGACCCGCCGGCAACGGGGCTGGCTGTTCCCTCCAGTAAAACCATTATGCTGGCATCTCCTATACTCCTGTCCCCTGTTCACCAGCCTAGACCACAGCCAGATAACAAGATGGCTGCCGCCAGTCCTCCATGTAACAAAATGGCCACCCCCAGTTCTCCAGCTCACAAAATGGCCACTTCCAGTCCTCCAGCTAACAAGATGGTCACCTCCAGTCCTTCAGTTGACAAAATGGCCGCCTCCAGTTCTCTAGCCAACAAAATGGCCTCTTCCAGTCCTCATGTTCACAAGATGGCCACCTCCAGTTCCTCCGCTCACAAGATGGCTGTCTCCAGTCCTTCAGTTGACAAAATGGCCGCTTCCAGTCTTCCAGCTCACAAGATGGTCGCCTCCAGTCTTCCAGCTCACAAGATGGCTGTCTCCAGTCCTTTAGTTCACAAAATGGCTGCCTCCAGTCCTCCAGCTCACAAAGTGGCCACAACCAGCCCTCCAGCTCACGCAGGGGTAAGCGCCAATCTGCAAATAGCTCAAAAGATGGTTTCCTGTTCCGAGTCTGTTCCTGCCATAGTTCCTGTTCCTGTTCTTGAAATGCCATCACCTGAGCCACCAGAATGGCCACCACCACCTGAGTTGCCAGAGCTGCTGCCACCACCAGAGCTGTTACTGCCAGAGCTGCCACCGCCACCTCCAGAGCTGCCAGATCCTCAGTCACGGCCAGAGCTGCCAGATCCTCAGTCATTGCCAGAGCTGCCAGATCCTCAATCACCGCCAGAGCTGCCAGATCCTCAATCACCGCCAGAGCTGCCAGATCCTCAGTCACCGCCAGAGCTGCCAGATCCTCAGTCACCGCCAGAGCTGCCAGATCCTCAGTCACCGCCAGAGCTGCCAGAGTCGCCGCCGCCAGAGCTGCCAGAGTCGCCGCCGCCAGAGCTGCCAGAGTCGCCGCCGCCAGAGCTGCCAGAGTCGCCGCCGCCAGAGCTGCCAGAGTCGCCGCCGCCAGAGCTGCCAGAGTCGCCGCCGCCAGAGCTGCCAGAGTCGCCGCCGCCCAGAGCTGCCAGAGTCGCCGCCGCCAGAGCTGCCAGAGTCGCCGCCGCCAGAGCTGCCAGAGTCGCCGCCGCCAGAGCTGCCAGAGTCGCCGCCGCCAGAGCTGCCAGAGTCGCCGCCGCCAGAACCCTTTGTATTCCCCGAATGGTGGGCACCAGATATCTCTGAATCCCTCGAATGGCGGGCGCCAGAAACCTCTGAATCCCTCGAATGGCGGGCGCCAGAAACCTCTGAATTCCCCGAATGGCGGGCGCCAGAAACCTCTGAATCCCTCGAATGGCGGGCGCCAGAAACCTCTGAATCTCTTGAATGGCGAGCATCAGATTCTCCTGAATTCCCCGAAGGGCGGGCGCCAGATCCTCCTGAATTCCTTGAAAGGCCCGAGCAGTCACCTGAGTCCCACGAAAGGCCCGAGCAGTCACCTGAGTCCCACGAAAGGCCCGAGCAGTCACCTGAGTCCCACGAAAGGCCAGAGCTGTCACCTGAGTCCCACGAAAGGCCAGAGCAGTCACCTGAGTCCCACGAAAGGCCCGAGCTGTCACCTGAGTCCCACGAAAGGCCAGAGCAGTCACCTGAGTCCCACGAAAGGCCAGAGCAGTCACCTGAGTCCCACGAAAGGCCAAAGCCGCCACCTGAGTTCCACGAATGGCCAGAGCCGCCACCTGAGTTCCACGAATGGCCAGAGCCGCCACCTGAGTTCCATGACTGGTCAGAGCCGCCACCTCAGTCCCACGAAGGACTGCCAAAGCCGTATAATTTCCAAGAGTCACTAGAGCCGAGTGACTTCTCTAAGCCTCCTGACCCACTGGGGTTGAAAGAACTGCCAGTGCTCCTTGAACCCAAGCCTCCTGACCCACTGGGGTTATATGAACTGCCAGTGCTCCTTGAACCCAAGCCTCCTGACCCACTGGGGTTATATGAACTGCCAGTGCTCCTTGAACCTAAGCCTCCTGACCCACTGGGGTTATACGAACTGCCAGTGCTCCTTGAACCCAAGCTTCCTGACCCACTGGGGTTATATGAACTGCCAGTGCTCCTTGAACCTAAGCCTCCTGACCCACTGGGGTTATACGAACTGCCAGTGCTCCTTGAACCCAAGCCTCCTGACCCACTAGGGTTATATGAACTGCCAGTGCTCCTTGAACCTAAGCCTCCTGACCCACTGGGGTTATACGAACTGCCAGTGCTCCTTGAACCCAAGCCTCCTGACCCACTGGAGTTAAATGAACTGCAAGTATCTCCTGAACCCAAGCCTCCAGACCCACTGGGGTTAAACGAACTGCCAGTGTCTCCTGAACCCAAACCTCCAGACCCACTCGGGTTAAATGAAATGCCTGTATCTCCTGAACCCAAGCCTCCTGACCCACTGGAGTTTAATGAACTGCCAGTGCCCCTTGAACCAAAGCCTCCTGATCCATGGGGGTTATATGAACTGCCTGTGCCTGCTGAACCTAAGCCCCAGACCAACTTCAGCTCCATGCTCCAGGCCTTTTGCAACTCCACACTCCAGGCCTTCAGCAGCTTCACTCTTCAGGCCTTACGCAGCTCCAGCTCCATTCTCCGGGCCTTCCACACTCCAGGCCTGCAGCAGCTTCCCCAACTCCACGCTCCAGGCCCTCCGCAGCTCCACGCTCCAGGCCCTCAGCAGCTTCACTCTTCAGGCCTTACGCAGCTCCAACTCCATGCTCCAGGCCCTCCGCAGCTCCAACTCCATGCTCCAGGCCCTCTGCAGCTCCAACTCCACGCTCCAGGCCCTCTGCAGCTCCATACTCCAGGCCTTGTACAGCTCCACTCTCCAGGCCTTCTGCAGCTCCACGCTCCGGGCCTTCCGCAACTCCAAGCTCTAGTCCCTCTGCAACTCTACGCTCCAGGCCCTCTGCAGCCCCATACTCCAGGCCTTGTACAGCTCCATGCTCCAGGCCCTCCGCAGCTCCACTCTCCAGACCTTCTGCAGCTCCACGCTCCGGGCCTTCCGCAGCTCCACGCTCCAGGCCCTCCGCAGTTCCACTCTCCGGGCCTTCCGCAGCCCCACGCTCCAGGCCCTCCGCAGCTCCATTCTCCGGGCCTTCCGCAGCTCCACGCTCCAGGCCCTCCGCAGTTCCACTCTCCGGGCCTTCCGCAGCCCCACGCTCCAGGCCTTCCACAGCTCCACGCTCCAGGCCCTCCGCAGTTCCACTCTCCGGGCCTTCCGCAGCTCCACGCTCCAGGCCCTCCGCGGCTCCACTCTCTGGGCCTACTGCTGCTTCATGCTTCAGACACTCCTCAGCTGCATGGTCCTGGCCCTCCATCCCTCCCCCTGTTCCGCCTCCGCTCCACCTCCCGCCTGAACTATGATAGGAGTGTCTGGAAGCCACTCCTTAAAGGGGGGGCTCTGTCACAATCACCAGCGATCTTCTCCCCTTAGATCGCTGGTTTACATGCACAAACACCCATGGACTACAAATCCACCATCATATGGACTACATCCCCCATACATGCATACTCTGACATCACACACAACCGGTTCCACATCTTCACTGATTACATCCACAGCTGAAACCGCTCAAGGACTGAATACACACAGCATATAAACAGCAAACACACACTCTCCAGTTGCCGAGTCTTGTTCATCTGTTCACAGTGTCAATTCTAAGCGTTTCCTTGTTTTGTCTTTGTCGTGTTTGGACCCTCGCCTTGATTCTCTGTTTCTGCCTGTCTGCTGCCATCCCTGTGACCTTTTGCCTGTTATATTGACTACGACTCTGGATTGTCCTCATACATCTGTTTGCTCCTGTACTGATCATTGCTTGTCTGACCATCCCTTTAAATAAACCTGCATTTGGATCCGCATCCTGTTGTCAGCATCCATCCTTGGTTACAATAACACTGTTGAGAACCGGGTACTGTGTACTGTGGTGTTAGTAACTACTATGAAGCATGTTTCGAGCGGCTGCTGCGATCAGATCCTATACCAATGTTGGCGACCCAGGGGTTTCACAGACCGTACCAAAGTGCTGAGGACCGGGGGTGGGGGTTGGGTGGTTGAAATTACAGAAGTTTTCTGGGAAAAAAAACAAAATGGGTGGGTGGCTGGAGATGGGTCTGAAATACGGGAGACTCCCAGGAAAAAACAGAAGTGTTGGCAGTCACTCTGTGTTGTTCACTCTGTCTCGCGCTGAATGCTGTCGACCAATCGTAACAGGCTGTCATCGGTCCAATCAGTGCAGATTAGCTTCGCGCTAAGAAGGGGTTTGGGAACAAATGAATCACTGAACGAATCATATGGGAGTCGCTGGGATAATTAGGTAAAAATAAATGCATATTATAAGACAATGAAAGTGTTTTTTTGACTTTGCATGCATATTAGAATGTAGTTGGAGACCCTTAAAACCAAAATATGACCCTTTTTAAGGCTCTTTAAGAAATCAACATTGATGTGAAATAATCCTGTTTTTCCAATCCTAACAAATTAAAACATTACAAATGGCAACCAAATATGATATGGAGAGTGGTGGTGAAGAGGCAACAGTACAAGGAAGTACAACTTTCAAATCCGCGGTGTGGGGATATTTCGGTTTTGCTGTTAAGTATAATGCCGAGGAAGAAAAAACGGTGAGCAAAGAATGACTGTGTGCACTGCAAGCATTGTTTTACATGTATAGCCAGGGCTTAATTTGTGTCGGAACACGCCGGATCCGGCACCTAATTTTACAGATCCCCCTCCTCAACTGCACTCCTCCCCGTCTGCTGTTCACTTTCATTTTCTTCCGCGATTCTCCAACCCTCTTCACGTTCGTCCACAACACCCCCCGCTCTCCACTTTTGTGCGCGACACCCCTATATCCGCGGGTAACATGCCGGATCCGTTACCACGATCTGTTCCGGGACCTCGGAATTCACTAATTAAGCACTGCGAATAGCACACTCAAACGGAAACACTTCCAACATGACTGCACATCTCTGGTGCCACCACCCAGCAATATCACTGTCTGAAGGCAAGATAGCAGAGAAGGTAATAAAGTCCTCCAATAAACAACAATCCCTTGTTGAATCTTCCCAGCAAACAAACCCAACTGTTTCCGAGAGACATACAAATATGTTTATTTAAAACGGTCAATTTTTCTTTATTAACTTCAGATTAATGTTTATTTTCAAAATGTAGGAATTTATGTGTTCCCCAATTTGTACATGGGCTACCAGCAGCTGTGAGATATCAGTGTTCATTTTTTTATTATACAATACACCATGAACTAGTGTACGTTTCTTGGCATTTAAAGGGCATCTAGGTTACCACTTTTTTCAGATTTAATATAAGTCTTTTGTGTCCCCAGAATGTGTCTGTAAAGTAAAGCTCAAAGCACCCGTCAGATTTTTTTATTATACCTTTCATAAGTTACTAATTTATAGCTTTGAGCATCAGGTAACGGTTTTTGTATACTGCGCCTTTAAGGCTAGTCCTTCACGCCCACCGTTTCTTTGTGCCTGTCAGCGTGCCTTAACCTCCTCCCTCAGCTGCCTCAGACAGCAGACAGACATAAAGGAAGAAGATCTCACGTAACGTTTGTGAGAAATACTACAGTAAGACTTTACCAATGAGTATTTAATGCACTTGTGGAGCTGCAACGACGAGTCACACACAATGTCGTTACAAAGTTCACGCGCACACACAGATACACACACACACACAGCGAAGACACGCACACACACAGACAGCTTGTATTAGCTTTGTACTCTTTTTGCATGCAAATGTGACAGGATACAGGTTAATATCCACTGCTGTATGGATGTCTGTTATGTTAATGTACAAAATAAACCTGATTTAATGTCCACAAACCGTGATTGAAGCGTCTTCTTTTATAATTGTTCTGACACGCGGCTGTGGTGATGAAGTAAATCTGAAGTAAATCGCTGTAATTTATTACACACATGCACTGTTTTAAAAGATTTTAAACTTGTAAAACTCACTCTTGATCACATTTGATGATGATTGATGATCCTAGAGAACTGAACAGATCTTTTATTCATGGTTGCTTTGAGCACGTCCTGTCTTGTTGATATGATTATAAGCGTTACTACAGAGACATGTTAATACGCAGCTGTCAATCAATTCGGTGGGCGGGGGGACCGCACTCCTACGTCAAGTTGCAGTCGGTCTGAAAACTGCTCCAATTGGTCCACCGTTTTTATGTTGTTAAATTGAAAAAAAAAAGGACTGAGTGTGTTTATATCACCACAAATTTGACGGTCTATACACTATACCTAACACATATGTCTGTCCAAACAGCTTGAAAAGTAGATTTTTCACCATAGGTGCCCTTTAAGTGAAATAAATATAATATAAATATAAAAAATATTTTTTTTCTCCTTAACCTCTTACTGTTCCTATTGCCTAAGCATAGAAAAAAAAAAAAAAAAAAAAACATGTGTCAAGCCATCAAAACCGAACCGAAAACAGTGTTAAAAAAAAAAAAACGAGGTATGTATTGAACCGTAGGCTAACTGTATTGTTGCATCCCTAATATTAATAAATATAATACACTGTATATATTCATAACTAGAATCCCATTTCTTTTTTTCTTCTTTTTTTAAATGACCAGATTTCAGAATAGATTCCAACTCAACTCAACCCATGTGTGTAATGTTTTTGTGGTAATAACAAAAAAAAAACTAACTGAGAAAAGGTGCAAATTTGTGACGTAATGAAACAAGCTCTGGTAAAATTTCAGTGTTTGACATTTTCAATTTCGATTTCTCAGAAACGTGTAAACAAATGGAAATGTTAATACAATTATTTACACTTGAGGTGCGTGGTATGAGTTTCTGAAAGTTGCTCTTTGAATCCCAGCTCGTATACCTTAATTACACATGTGAAGCGGAGACCACATGTTCTGTCACTGTGATCCGGCCAGGACTCTGATTGCTGGTGCACTTCCATTAAACTACTGAGCTCAGCCAAGAGATCTGGTGAGCAGCTTCACAGAGATCACTGGCAACGCTTCGTTACCTCAAAAATAGTTCACTCTGAAGTGCGCCTTCAAATCCAAGGCACACTTTACAGGTTTTAAGAAGATTAAACGAGAAGTACTTCAAAGAATTCATTAAATGCCATGTCAGTTTTATTTTGTACTATGAGAAGCTTAGGGAGTGCTCTTGCTCAATTGAAAAATAAAATAAAATAAAATAAAATAAAATAAAATAAAATAAAATAAAATAAAATAAAATAAAATAAAATAAAATAAAATAAAATAAAATAAAATAAAATAATTTCCCAGAAATGGGTTGCGGCTGGAAAGGCATCCGCTGCTTAAAAATATGCTGCATAAGTTGGCGGTTCATTCCGCTGTGGCAACCCCAGATTAACAAAGGGACTAAGCTGACAAGAAAATGAATGAATGAATGAAAATTAAATTTAAAAAAAAAAAATGAAATGAAATGAAATTAAATTAAAAATATAAAATTTCGGGCAGCAGTCACACACACATCTGTTTTGCTATCCCGGTGTGGACTCTCTATAAACATAATGATGTTTCTACTGTAGAGACTTTCTATCCCCTAAACCAAACCCTCAAAAAAACATTTTGCATTTTAACATTTTCAAAATCATTAACTCTGTATGATTTATAACCATGTTGATGTATAATTATTTGCTTTAACCAGATCTTGTCTTCAACTGGCCTCAAAACTGTTAAACATCTCAGTTTTAAGGCAGAAGTTTAAAGAAAGCTTTCAAGTTAAAGTTTCACATTTTTTGCCACTTTAAAGTCTCCGTGAAGTTAAAACAAATTATTTTTTGATGCTAGTATGCTAGTTTTGATGCTAGTGTGCTACAAAACAATCACAAAATTGACGTTAAGACGGTATAAACATCCAAAGCATGCAGTTTGTCACTTCCAACTAAATCAGGGGTACCCAAACTGTTTCCTATGAAGGGCCAAATACCAAAGTTAACTGAGGGCTGTAGGCTAAAGGTACATAAAAGTTTCCATGACTAATCTCCTAATTTATTTCCTAATATTTAAAAATAACTATAATAATTGCTTTATTAACGAATATTGACAAATTCACTATATTTAAAAAAAAAATGTTGAAAAAACATTTTTAATAAAAACATAAACAATCCCATTAATACAATGGAGTTCAATGCTGAATACAGTAAGCCGCACCTTCCTTTGCCTTGATTTGCCTGCGGGTGTCTTGTGCATTGCCTGATATCCATCAAGTGACAGTATTTACATTTTTTTAATCCGATGAATTTACTAAACTAAAGAAATTACAAAACAAACAAACAAAAAGTTACATTACATTTGAAATGACAATATTTTTCAAAGATATTCACCCCAACCACCAACCCATCATTCTCCCTCTCTTCTCAAATGGAATGGTGGGCCAAATCAAAGGTTAGAATGGGCCAACTTTGGCCCGCGGACCCTAGTGTGGGCATCTCACACCTAAATGGATCAAATAATTTTTTGAAGTCACCTCCTGCTTTAGTCTCAACAAATCTTGAGACCAGTCCAATGACATTTATCTGACCACATATCTGGCTAAATGGGCTTGAGCTCAAAAGGAAATGCTTTTTTAAAAGGTGTGAAGGGCTACTCCATGTCCCGCCTTGTCTTTATGTTTAAGTTCAATTTATGTCAAACAGTGAACCAAAATACACATTTCAAACTATTTCACGGGACCTTTAAGAAGTTCATTGGGGAACCAAAATGTTCACTGCTGTATTAAAAGCATCCTTTAGGCACCTTCATTTTAAAGAGTATGGGCCTATTCTGAAGTCAAAAAGACTAGCATTTATAACAAACGCGCTGACAATAACACGTCTGATGAAGAAGCTTTTCCTCTGAACACACCGGCCCTCGACAAACGTCTCTGAAATCCTTCTCTTTAGCCCAAACTGTGTGCTGAAGTCCTTTGAAAACCCTGACAGTGGAGTGGTGATCCATGCGCTCATCCTCTCGATAAAGCGGAGGTATGTTAGTGAACAACGGCCTTACAGAGCTCATACACGTCGCACAAAAGAGGCTTTGACAAATCTCTGAGCTCGTCGACACTGGCGTTCTGTATGCTGTCTCAGAAAGAGCTCGCCTCACAAAATAAAATGACGACGTTGAAGGTCAAAAACAATTACCGGGGCAGAAGCGCTTTGACAAAAGACACCTCCCACTTGGGTGGAATCTCCTTAGATGAGGTATTAGTGAGGGCTTATTTCCTCTCATTTCCGGTTCTTTTATGTTGCCTTTTCCCCCATGGCTCGACGTTGATTCCCTCATTAATTTTGCAGCCTCTTTGATTCGCTACATTGTGGATGTGATTGCTACCTCCTCCAGTCTAAGACTGGTTGACCTGCGGGGAGGTGACATGGCGACTGCAGGGATGCCTATTACCCGGCCTGTCAGTCTAGTGACTAAAACAGCCTTCACGAGCCCATGATGCCTTATTTCCTACTGACAGCATAGCGGAGGGTTAATTAATATGTCAGTTATGTTATGCGGGGATTGCTGGGGCTCAACGTGCCACTCACGCTAAAAGTGGAAGAGTGGAAAAGAGACCCGCACAAACACACGTAAACATGAGTTAACTGGAGGCTGGTCTGTGAGGTCTCTGTCATTAGTGCAGATTAATAAACCTACAACACAAACATATTAGTGATTATTGGAAAACATCTAGGAGGTGCACTGGAGGGCTATTTTAAATGCAGATGTTAATGGTAGATGGCAAACTTATGGATGACCCACATAAAGTTAGAGAAAGAGAATATACAGTAGAACTAGTATATTATAAGACTTAGTATACATAATAAAATAACTAAAAAAGTAAACAATATATTTATTATTAAAAAAAATCCATACTACATTATTTTACACTATCTTTTATTTAATATTGTAAAACGATTTTAAACATTTTATAAAGTTGTATAAAACTAAATTATACTTATTATTGTTTGTTTGATGAAAAAAGTAAAATGACGATATCATGAAATATGATTGCAATTTAAATAGTTTGTATGCAGTATGAATATATTCTAAAATGCACTCTACTCCAGTCAAGGCAAATTTTCAGTATCATTACTCCAGTCTTTACTGTAATATGCTTATTTGGTGATTTAAAAAAAATCATTATTATCAGCAATATTAAGCAGTTCTGAGTTTAATCAAACAGTTCTTATTAATGTTTGGAATATTCAAAACTTAAGAAATCAATATTTAGTAGAATAACCCTGTTTTCCAATCATAGAAAATTAGAACAATATAGATAGCGAACAAATATTAATATATTTACACACACACACACACACACACACACACACACACACACACACACACACACACACACACACACACACACACACACACACACACACACACACACACACACACACACACACACGTTTGTTTTTGTGAAAAGTGGGTACATTACATAGGCTTCCATTCATTTTATACAGATCAAACTGTACATTATATTGCCCTCACCCCACCCTACCCCTAAACCCAACCATCACAGGAGACAGTGTACAGCTTTACTCCCTGAAAAAAACTCATCCTGTGTGATTTATAAGCTTTTTGAGAAATGAGGACGTCACCAATGTCCTCATAATTCACCTGCTTTTTGTAATACCTGTGTCATACCCATGTCATTATACAGATTTGTGTCCTGATATGTCACAAAAACACGTACACACACACACACACACACACACACACACACACACACACACACACACACACACACACACACACACACACACACACACACACACACACACACACACACACACACACACACACACACAAGTCACTTTACTAGGTACACCTGTCCAACTGCTAGTTAACGCATGGCATATGGCAGCAACTCTGTGCATTTAGGCATGTAGACATGGTCAAGACGATCTGCTGCAGTTCAAACTGAGCATCAGAATGGGGAAGAAAGGTGATTTTGAATGTGGCATGGTTGTTGGTATTTCAGAAACTGCTGATCTACTGGGATTTTTACACATAACCATCTCTAGGGTTTACAGAGAATGGTCCGAAAAAGAGAAAATATCCAGTGAGTAGATTTTAAAATGCACTCTATTCCTGTCATGGTAAATTTTCAATATCATTACTCCAGTCTTTAATGTAATATGCTTTTTTGGGGATTTAAAAAAACCCCATTATTTTCAGCAATATTAAGCAGTTCTGTGTTTAATCGAACAGCTTTTATTTGAATTAAAAGTTTGTTCACTTTTTTATGTGTTAAAATTTTTAGTAAAATATTTTCTTAGTAAAATGTGTTTTTATTTGTTTGTTTTGTTTTTGTCCTGAACCAATAACATTTCTTCTAAATTTAAACCAATATAAAACTAAATTTACATTTGTAATAACAACTCTCAGAGAGCTTCAGTATAGTAATAAATATGTACAGTATATGGCAAAATTGATGTGTTTGGCCTTGGTGGAATAGATCTGCTATGCTGCTGCTGCTGCTGCTGCTTTGATTATTATGGCAGAGTAATAATAGTAACGAGGCTTGTTTTGCAGCCTGAGAATATAAAACACTGATGCTGCAAACATAATATATATGTAACCCCTTGTAGCAGATATAAACACAGGTGGAGCTGAGGTGGAGGAGGGTCTCCGAAAAACATGCTGCAACATTACAGTATAGAACAACACTGAGCATTTAAAATGTTGAAAAGCTAGCTCATTGGTCAATGTGGTGACAGCAACCAATCTCCTGTGACATATAGTTGATGACCTGTACATATAAAGTTTCACAACAGAACTTTGTATTTGTCATTTTGAGAATAAAGTGCCATTTGATTATTATTATTAATAAAAATAATCATAATAAATGCAGTCTTTTCTGACATGTTTTTATTAATGTTTGGAATATTCAAAATTTAAGAAATCATTATTTAGTGGAAAAACCCTGTTTTCCAATCATAGAAAATTAGACCAATAGAGATAGTGAACAAATATTAATACATGCCAATATTTTTATTTGAAAATTGGAAGAAATGCAATCAATCAATATATATATATATATATATATATATATATATATATATATACACTCACCAGCCACTTTATTAGGTAAACCTATCCAACTGCTAGTTAACGCATGGCATATAGCAGCAACTCTGTGCATTTAGGCATGTAGACATGGTCAAGACGATCTGCTGCAGTTCAAACTGCGCATCAGAATGGGGAAGAAAGGTGATTTAAGTGACTTTGAATGTGGCATGGTTGTTGGTATTTCAGAAACTGCTGATCTACTGGGATTTTTACACATAACCATCTCTAGGGTTTACAGAGAATGGTCCGAAAAAGAGAAAATATCCAGTGAGTAGATTTTAAAATGCACTCTATTCCTGTCATGGCAAATTTTCAGTATCATTACTCCAGTCTTTAATGTAATTTGCTTGTTTGGTGATTAAAAAAATCATCATTATCAGCAATATTAAGCAGTTCTGAGTTTAATCGAACAGCTTTAATTTGAACTTATTTATTTGAAAGATGTTTGTTTATTATTATTATATTACAAGTGGCTTTACTGTCACAGTTTGGTGAATAAACAAAACAAAATGAAATGAAATAAAACGACCACAAACTTTTCAGTGCCAAAATGATCTCAGATTCTTTTTTCTCTTTTTTGTCACTGTATATACGTTACTAAAATGGGGAGGGCTTTCTTACCCTTTGACCTCAGAGTGCAATGAGACAGAAACCAAATAAAACAAATACGAAAAAAAGAGTTCTGCAGGGACCTGGCGAATCCTCATTAGCAGTCATCCGGTACCACTTAAAAGAATATGATCCTCTCATTTAGACAGCTATGATTAAATATTCCCCTTTAAGTCGCACCCATGAGGTGCATGTTTTAAAATTCAAACTCTATTTACTGCAAAAGCATGACGTTAAAGGATTCAAATCAGAAGGAAGCGAAAGGGCTAATTAATGGGGCTCTTGAAAGCCCAGGATTCGGTTATCTAGGGATTGATTAGGGTCAGCTGAAAATAGCGGAGGAGAAGCCTCCGGTAAAACAAGACAAAACAAACCGTGACCGTGTCGATCGCTCCTGCTGCTCCTCCACAGGGACGGGTGCGTGGAGGGCTCTTAATAAGGAGAGTAACTACACACACATGAATGCGAAAATGTATGTGCTGACGTCTTGAATTATGACTCGACTGTCAGTAAACGATTCGATTTCCACTTCTCTGCTGTTACTTGACCCTGATTCATTAGTTTTAATTGTGTGCAAACATCAAACATTTTTACAAAAACTCTGCCTTCGCTCATAAGCCGGGTTGAAATCCTTTGTGCCGTTTTCAAAATTCCAGCATATCATGTCCTTCCAAGTGGCGTCCCTCTCTATTGGGGGTCTCGGCGGCATGGCTCTGGCGCAGGAGGAGTTGCAGAAGCAGCCACGATCTGTGCCAACACAGTGTGGTGATGCGTCAGTGCCCGCGTCTTATTTTACTTGGTCATTAGTGCCTGCTGCACAGTCTGAGATACACAAATACGTCTGGATTTCAAGACAGGCCACAGAAAAAGAAAAAAACTGACATTGCGTAATTGCCTGCAGAGCATAATCGCCTGAAAGACAAAGGTCCAGCAGAGGGAAAGCCCATGCTAGCCCATGTGACTGTCTGATGGTGTACTTTAGTAAATGTCTTCACTACAGTTTTTTTTTTTTTGAAAGAACATGTGCTTGTTGGTCACCGTGAAAAAACAAGGTTGGCCTCTTAAATAAATGAGCTTTTCAGAAGCAAACGTAAGCCCTCATCACATGCACCTGCAAACAGCTGCCCTGTCTGACCATACGCCCCAGTCAGCGCCTGCAATAAGACAGTCCTGTAATCCAACAGATGAAGACCTATCCAGGCCACATGGAGATTAACAATCTGCAACCAGTGCTGATGACAAAAAAGAGAGGCTGGGGGGAAAAAAAGGAAAAAGGATGAAATGGGACACACTGTTAGAGATAATCCAAACCCCTTCTTATTTTTCCAGCAGCTCTCGCCCTGTGTAAATCCCAATTTAACTCGGACCAAAGCCAACGTTTACGAAGCGCGGATGTTAACAGCGCTAATCCATCTGTGTTTTGCTCAGTTTTGAAGAGATTACACAATGGGCGCTTTTGTTACTGATACAAGAGTAGGTGAATGACAGATACATAACACAAACAAACATTGCACAATCCCTGTGCCAGCATCAAACTTCCACACCGGTGGTCTTTTTCGGTTGTTAATCTGATTTATGGGTGTTTTTTGGTAAGGAAACATATCGTCGCTGCCAAGAGATGAGCAAAGAGTCATGGGAGAAATATGTGGCTTGAGCAACAGTTTCTTTTCTTTTTTTTTTCTCAGCCCATGGCAGATGAGGTAGAGATACAATGCTGTTTGGTTTCCACTCATGCCAAGAGGAGGTCTAAAATATGGGGAGTGGAAGATATTTAAACTTCAACAAAAACCACAGAGCAATCCTGCGGGCAATAAAATATTTTCTCATCCCTCCCCCATCGGTCGCTGTGAACAAAACTCAACGGCGCAGAATTTTTCTTCTGTTCCTGTTTTCTCGGTTCTGTTCATGCAAACTTTTTTTCTTGAAAGGAATCAAGCGCTGATGTCATTGGTACTATTCGGTGTGTTTCGCCAAGATTGAGAAATAATAAGATGATGCTGAGATGTATTAGACAAGCATCGAGGGGGTTGCTGAACACATAAAAACTGATTTGGACCACTGGCTTATCTATGCATGTTATACCGAAACAAGCATGTTATCCATTTTCCATGCCTCTGCCGTCCTGTCAAACAATTCCCGGGACAGTCCAAAGATAATAACTCACAGAATGGTAGTTGTATACAGGTTGATGTTTGAGGCGCTTTCATGTTGCACATGTTTGAAGTCTTCTGAGAAACAAGGTCCTCACATTACAGTTCTGAGTGAAGGCTTTGTTTAATTAACAATGAAAAAAAATCCAAATGAAAATGATGGACAACTTTTTCATTCTGAACCTTCCATTAATGTATGTAAGTATTTGGTTCCTTTATTTATTTGTAGTATTGGGGGTAATGCATTACAATAATGCGAGTTACATAATAATATTACTTTTCTAAGTAACGAGTATTTTAACAAAATAGTATTTGAGTAACTTTTTTGAAAATGTCAACTTTTTAGTTGAATTAATTCACTTTTAAAAAATAACTTTTTGAATTAAAATTAAAGTAGTCACAATGAACCATGCAGTCAATGAAAGAATGTGTTCATTATTTTGAAAGCATCGAATAAAAGGAAAAGGGGATTCTCTCAATGGACAACGGTTTTACTTAAGACGAATACTACAAAAGTAGCAAACACTATGCTTTAAACTTTCAATAAACTGTATATACGGTAGGGATGCTCCGATCGATCTGCCAGAGAACGGTTTCAGCCGATAATCACATTTCATGACTCGATCGGTACTCGCTAATCTGGATCTCATGAACCGATCACAATTGTTTGCTTACAAGCAGAGGACACATAAGAACAGAAATCATTTTACATATCAGAACTGAATGTTCTGTGTTTTCAACAAAATTGCAAGTTCATTAAATCCTGACTGGAAATATTAGGGAAATTTAAAAAAACAAAAAACATTTTTTTTACTTAATAATATAACTTATTGTAATATCCGTATTGTAATAAGCTGTAGTTTATAGGGTCACACTTTATTTTGATGATCCGTTTGTTGAATTTAATTTACATTGCAACTAATACTCATTAGAGTATAAGTAGACTGTTAGGTTTTTGTTAGGGTTAGTGTAAGTTGACATGTTGAAGGAGCAGTATCAACAGATATTAAGCAGACAGTCTACTAATACTCAAATGGACAATCAAAATTAAGTGTTACCGTTTATGGACCTATTTCCTTTTAGTAAAAAGTAATGGATTTATAGGTGTGCATTTTAACTCCTTATGCGCTCCAAACTTCATAGAGACGAGTTGAATTCTTCTTCCATGATTTGCAATGTTTCCAAATTGCTTTATTAGTGATTTTTCTCACCAATTTTTTTAATGTTTTATCTATTATGTTCTGTAAAGTTGCTTCTGACCATGACATGATCACACTAAATGGTTATAAGTGACGTGTTTAAGGAATTATATGCAACATCTTTCATTCATTCTCTGAGGTAAGGCAAGATCTCCACTTAAGTATCATACTTGGACTGAAAATGTGCTTAATGCATTATAAAGCTTGAAGCATCAGAATTGTTACTCGGTATCGGCTGCAAAAATCCTGACCGGAGCATCCCTAATATACAGCATATATAGCTCTGGGCTTATGAAGTTCTCAGATAACATTATCCTAAAATATTTTTTGATGTGTTTTTCAAAGGTAAATGAAGGTATAGGCTATATAATGTTGTTAATTGCAGAGCTCCTCTATTAAAAAAGAAAAAAAAGTTCTGAAAGAAATCAAGCCTCAGCCAGGTAATAAAAAGTAAAGCAAAAGTAACTCATTATTACTTACCATAAATATGACCTGAGTAACATACCTGGTTACTTTTTGGGGGAGTAACTCAATATTGTAATGCATTACTTTACAATAACTTTTCAAAAGTAACTTTCCCCAACACTCTTTATTTGCAACTTGGTTGAATTGGAATAGTTTATAATTGTTTTTTACACATGTAAAAAAATATATTTGTTTTATTAACTTAAGATCCTGTAGAATAAACTGTTTGAAATAAGAGATGGAAAAGTGTATTTGAAGAATTGTAAGAGCATTTTATACAATGGTCTAAATAAATAAATAAATAAATAGATGAATGAAAGTAATAGAAATCCTTATAAAAGCTGAAATGTTTACTATCTGTGGTGCATGAAAAATGTATTTCAACTCTTCCAATATTTATTATGCAAAAATGCAATATTAAAATAAATTCACAGAACTCTGAAATAACATTTGACTTTGTGTAATTAAGTATAACTAAATCTAAAAGCTAGATATGAAATTAGTCTTGGCAATACAGAGTTGTACTCTTTTATTCCCAAAGAAGTAAAAAATGGTATCAAACCCAAAATGATGTAAGAGCGTTTGTTTTAATAAACTATATATTCTCCAACCAAGTGCACAAGATCAAATGTACCCAAAAGTTAAAAAAAATCCTTATATTGTAATTATAATGAACTTCTAATTCCTTATAATTATGAATGAAGGTGTATTATTTATAATTACCATTACATATTGAGAATGTTACTGAAAAGAACTATCCGAATGTTCAAAGCATTTTATCCACCCAAACTTTCTCTAATAAATGCATGTTCAAATGACCTCTTGATGAATAAATGTTTGTAATGTTATCATGAGCGTCTCACCAGCGATGTGGCCAGACGATGTGCAGTGGCCGCAGTTTCTCTCCCTCGTGACCACACAAAGGGGACGCTGTTTCCTGATGTGGTGTGACACTGGTGGGCTCATGAGACTGATTTGTTCCAGCCACATTGAGCATCTTTTCAGGTGGCTCGGAGTCTGGATGACTGCTGGGATTTATTATCAGGTCATTTACATTTTCATGCTTGTTTCATCAACTGCACAATAATGTTTTAGTACACTCAGTGCCTAGCATAAATGAGTACACCACTCACAGATCTTTCTTTTAAATTTATATTTTATATAGGATGCTATGCAATATTATATTTGAGCATATCAATTAGATTAGTCAGTGCAAAGCCAAAGCTGAATACAATTTTAAGAGGAAAAATCAAGATAAACAAAATATATACGGTTGAAGTCAATATTATTAGCCGTCCTGAGAGGTTTTTTTTTTTTCATTCTTAAATATTTTTCCAAATGATGTTTAACAGAGCAAGAAAATTTTCACAGTATTTCTGATAATATTTTTTCTTCTGGAGAATGTCTTATTTGTTTTATTCCAGCTAGAATAAAAGCAGTTTTAATTTTTCTTTTTTAAAACCATCAATATTTTTAGCCCCCTTAAGCAGAACAAACCGTTGTTATATACAGAGATTTTCCGTCACACTTTATAATAAGGTTCATTAATTAATGTTAATTAATGCATTTACTAACATGAACAAACAATGAACAATACGTTTACTACAGTATTTATTCATGTTAGTTAATGAAAATACAGTTGTTCATTGTTAGTTCCTGGTAACTCCCGGTGCATTAACTAATGTTAACAAGCATGGACTTGGATGTTAATAATGCATTAGTAAATGTTTAATTATGATTAATAAATGCTGTACAAGTGTTGTTCATGATTAGTTCATGTTAGTAAATGCATTAACTAATGAACCTTATTGTAAAGTGTTACCTATTTTCCTAATTACCCTAACTTGCATAATTAAACTAATTAGCCTAGTTAAGCATTTAAATTCACTTTAAGCTGAATACTAGTTGTCTTAAAAGAAATATTTAGTAAAATATTATTTACTTTCATTAGGCAAAGATAAAAGAAATCAGTTATTAGAAATTAGTTATTAAAACTATTATGTTTAGATATGTGTTGAAAAAAATCTTCATTCCATTAAACAGAAATTATGAAAAAAATATACAGGGGGGCTAATATTTCTGACTTCAACTGTATATACTTTTTAAATAAAATTTTGTAGGTTGTAATTTTTTTAATGCAATATTTAGGATAGCTTATAAAATAATAATAATAACGGAAGTCAAGCAAAGTCAAGTCTAGCTTTAGTGTCATTCCGCTACATGTGTGGAACGAAATGTCATGTCTCACAGAACCACAATGCTACATAAATAAACTAATTTCTAAATATGAAAGCAATACTGGACGTACAAGCTATTTTAAACCTGTACATAACTAACATATTGGAGCTGTAATCTAATTATACTGACTATAACTATGCATATACTGTAATCACCTAAAGTATTCACATAGCCTAAGACATACTTTTACATATAAGACATAATAATGCTGTGCAAGATATTAAAAGAGGTATTTAAGTTTGAAGAAGTAGTGCATCATCATTTGTGTGACATTCACAAGTATACATTGTTTTCCTTATTGAGGTCTTGTAAGAAAGAGTTTAGGTAAAGTGTCTGATTTATATAAAGAGAACGGTGTTTTTAAAGGTGGGGTTTGTCAAACCCAATCACCTGTGTAAAGCAAACACGGAAATGCACAATGATTTTTAAGAGATACGGAGTAACTGGAACTGGTTAAATGTTTAATATAACTGCTGAATAACTGTTTAAAAATCTATTTTGGTAAAATGAACTAAAATATATTATTTATATCCCTTTAACTGCCCCACCAAGAAAAAAATGGATTACTAGTTAGCTAGTTAACACACTCACTTAATTTTTTTCAACACATCCCATAATTTCTAAAAATCAACCTCTACCAAATGGTAGATATGTCAATTTATGGTAAAAGTACCGGAATTAATATACATATGCTATAAAAAAAATCTGAAAATATGAAGTGTAATACCATTCTTTCATTAATTTTCTTTTCGGTTTAGTCCCTTGATTAATCCGGGGTCGCCACAGCGGAATAAACCACCAACTTATCCAGCACATGTTTTACGCAGCGGATGCCCTTCTAGCCGCAACCCATCTCTGGGAAACACCCATACACACTCATACACTACGGACAATTTAGCCTACCCAATTCACCTGTACCGCATGTCTTTGGACTGTGGGGGAAACCAGAGCACCCAGAGGAAACCCACGCGAACGCAGGGAGAACATACAAACTCCACACAGAAACGCCAACTGACCCAGCCGAGGCTCGAACCAGCGACCTTCTTGCTGTGAGGTGACAGCACTAGTGTAAGACCAATTTATTTTACAAAAATATTCAAAATAAAACATTTTTGAATACAAAATCATCTTTATTTTTGAAGTATGCCATAAAATATTTCAGATTCTCATTTAACATGTTTTCTTGGATTTAATTTTATTTTTATAATAAAACTAGTAGTGCAACAGGATTATGTTTGGTAACACTTTATTTTGATGGTCCATTTGAGTATTAGTAGACTGTCTACTTAATATCTGTTGACACTGACATTTAACAGTCCTTCAACAGACATTTAACTGACTATAAGAAACTTTGCAAGTACATGTCAACTTACACTAACCCTAACCCCAACCCCAACCCTAACCCCAACCTAACAGTCTACTTATAATCTAATGATAATTAGTTGCAATGTAACTTAAATTCAACAAACGGACCGTCAAAATAAAGTGTGACCTTATGTTTGTTTGATTTTCTTTGTAAACCAACAATGCTGTTTGTGTAAACCATTATTTAAAACTGTCATTCTTTAAATGACTATAATATTCAACATTTAAAACAGTCAAAATATGTTCAACCATTTGGTAGAGGAGGCAGGTAAAGGGTTACATTTAGTTATTTATAACTTTATTGTTGTTTTATAATAGTATCCCCTAGCATATAAATTTGAATGTACTAAGTTTTGGATGTTATCTTTGTACTCTTAAAGATGTTAGGTGACCACTCTTATTATAATGGAAATACCGTAAGTCAAGTCAAGTCAAGCTTTATTGTCATTCTTCTACATGTGTGGACATACAGTGGAATGAAATGTTGTGTCTCACAGCACCACAGTGCTACATAAACAAGCATAATCCTAAATATGAACACAACACAAGCTATTTTTAACCTAGAAATAACTAACATATCAGAGATGTAATCTAATTATATTAACTATAACTATACATGGCAACCCAGTGGCGCAGTAGGTAGTGCTGTTGCCTCACAGCAAGAACGTCGCTGGGTCGTAGGTTCGAACCTCGGCTGGGCTGGGTCAGTTGGCGTTTCTGTGTGGAGTTTGCATGTTCTCCCTGGGTTCGCGTGGGTTTCCTCCGGGTGCTCCGGTTTCCCCCACAGTCCAAAGACATGCAGTACAGGTGAATTGGGTAAGCTAAAATTGTCCGTAGTGTATGAGTGTGAATGTGTGTGTGGAAGTTCCCAGAGATGGGTTGCGGCTGGAAGGGCATCCGCTGCGTAAAATCGTGCTGGATAAGTTGGCGGTTCATTCCGCTGTGGCGACCCCGCAAGGGACAAAGCCGACAAGAAAATGAATGAATGAATAACTATACATATACTATACAGCGTTTCCCCTAGGTTTACAGTTTTTTTTTTTGTTTTTTTTTTTTTTGCTTAGGGGGGATTGGGGGTGTGGTGCGGCGCAGCTGTTCAAACTCATACCGACACAAGAACTCATGGTGTTAATTTGTTTCTTTTAATGACAGCAGTAAAAAAAAACTGAACAATTATTTAAAACTGTACAAGCTAAAAATTTACATTTATTTTTATATATTTTTTCTTATTCACAAAGTGTGCAGCTTTTGTCACTGCAGTGTTTCTTAATGGGCTTCTGAAAGAACATTTCAAGTACACTACATTGATGTTAGTATACTTACTAAATAAAGTATACTTTTATACTTGACCTTTACTTAAGAATATTTCTTTTTCCTAAGGATGTATTTACTGACTTACCAAAATCAGTCTTGTACAGCCAGGGGGAGTATTGCCGCTCTGACAGCCAAGTTGGGTCAAAGCTAGGGATGCTCCAATAAGGATTTTTGCAGCTGATACAGAGTACCAATTTCTTGTCATGGTGATCGGTTGATACTCAGCACCGATTCTAATGCTTCAAGCTTTATAATGCATTGAGCACATTTAGGGAAAAAGTATGAACCTTAAGAGGAGATCTTGCCCTACCTAAAATAATAAATGAAGGAAGCCGCATATAATACCCAAAACACGTTTTTTATAACCATTTAGGTGTAAACATGTCGTGGTCAGAAGCAGCTTTACAGAAAATTATTCATTCATTAATTTTACTTCGGCTTAGTCCCTTATTTATCAGGGGTCGCCACAGCGGAATTATTCGCCACAGAAAATAATAAAACAGATATAAAAATTATGAAAAATTACAACGCAATTTGGAAACATTGCAAATGTTGAAAGAAGAAAGCAACATGTCTCAATCAAGAACAAGTTTGGAGCTCACATTTGATTCATAAGAAGTTAAAATGCACACCTATAAATCTAATACTTCTTTACTAAAAGGAAACAGGCCTAAAAACTACTGTTTATTGCAATGAGTGTATTACAAGAAGTTATATAATTAAATATTCGTGTTAAAAAATAAAGTTTTATTAATCTAATAATTCCAGCCAGCTTTTAGTGAACTTGCAATATTGTCAACCCACAGAACTTTCAGTTGATAAATGTAAAAAGGTCTAAATACATGCAGGACCATTCAAATATTTTGCTCTTCTTCAGCTATTGACAGCAGATCTCTCGATGAGAGAGAGGGAGAGGGATTTGCACTCGCGATATCTTTACTGCTCCATTCATTTAGCCTAACAAATATAATGCTTAGACCATCACTGTGCCTCTTGCGATCTGTTCTCTTGTTCATTTACTCTTGTCACCATGATTTCCTGGTATTTTAACTCATTTTTGGGATCACGGCGCCGGTATAATTTTGCGGGAGACTCGCGGAGCTTCCGGGAGAGGTCAGTACGCGTTGGATGAGACACTAGATAGAGGCGATAGCTCCGCTCGCGTCACAGCAGAGCAAAACAATGGAAATACAATGGCTGCACTTGCAACAAAGAGAACATCACACGAGTTGCGCCAATAAACTGTCAACAGGTCGCACCGCATCTGTATATATTTGAGCTATTATTATATTTATATTTTATCACTCAGGCCCCCACACATCATTTACCTGTGTTGTGGCTGCTGTAGTCTATGCATAATATACGGGGGGAGCGCACGTGCGACTTAGGTCCTGTCAGATGTGGCGCGCACACTCATTCCCATACAGCAGAGAGCGGCTATGTAAATTCAGAGAGCAGAAATTTGTAATCGCGCAACCATGTAGAGACAGAAATCACATGCCGTTGTGCAAGTAAGATATTACATACGGCTATTTAGCTTGTTTAATAAAAGAAGTTGTGATCTGGCGCTTTATGGAGAATACAATTAACTTGACTTCAAGGGGGGCGGGAAAAGCCGTTGGGAGGGCGGGGCGCCCCCCTATGATAATGTTAGGGAAAACACTACTATAATCATCTAAACTATACACATAGCCTAAGACATACTTTTACATATATGACATAATAATGCTGTGCAAGATATTGTGCTAAAGAGGTATTTAGGGTTGAATAAAACTAGTGCAACATGGTTTGTGTTACATTTACAAGTAAACATTGTTTACCTTATTGAGTTCTTGTAAGATGGAGTTTAAGTAAAGTGTCTGATTTATATAAAGAGAAAGGTGTTTTTACAGGTGGTTTGTCAAACCCACTCACTTGTGTGAAGTACACACAGAAATGCACAATGACTTTTTTAAGAGATAAAGAGTAACTGGAACTGTTTAAATGTTTAATAAAACTGCTGATTAACTGTTTAAAATCTGTTATGGAGAAAAGAAAAAAAAATTGGATTGGAAATTGCGTTTCCTAACTCCTAATGTTGCTAGTTAACACACTCAATGCTTATTTTTTTTAACACATCCCATAATTTCTAAAAAATTAAACTCTACCAAATGGTAGATGTGTTGATTTATGGTAAAAAAAAAAAAAATACCGGACTTAATACATATACTATGATAAGTCTGTAAATATGAAATTTTTATTTTTTTTATTTAAATTTATTATTTTTTTTTATTGGTACAAATACCAATTTGTTTTTGTTTATATTTAAAATAAAATATTTTTGAACATTAAATCATCTTTATTTTTTTTTATATGCCATAAAATATTTCAGATTCTCATTTAAGATGTTTTCTTGGATTTTTTTTTTTTTCTTACAATAAAACCAAAATCAAGTGTAGTAGTGCAACAGGATTATGTTTGCTTGATTCTTATGTAAACCAACAATGCTGTTTGTGTAAACCATTATTTAAAACAGTCATTCTTTAAATTACTTTAATAGTCATTATTTAAAATCAAAAATATGGTCAACCATTTGTTCAGCCAGTTAAAGGGATATTCAGTGAAAAATTGATAATAATTATTATTTTTTCAATATAGGGTGTACTCATTTATGCTGTGCACTATAAGTAGAGCTCAGTGCTACAGTTTCCTACCTTGTACTTGATGTCTGGACGTGGCTTTTAGCAGCCGAAGCGTGGATATCATCACACCGCACTGGATGCCTGAGACGCTTGTGTGCAGGGAGGAATCTGAGGACGAAAGGGAAAAAAGCCCTATAAAGCAACATAAGAGAAACTTTGGAAAAAAGGATTTCAAAAAAAGAAACTGTAAACACATTCCTAATTCAAAGATGTTTTTCTTTAACCTTCATTGATTTCTGTAATGAAAACCAGCATAAGGAGCGAATAATTCATATGCTACAGCAGTCAGAACATTACATGTTTGTGCAAAATAAACAAAAAAGGTAACTAAAACCACATTTTAAAAAAAGAAAGAAGAAAAAAAGGGGGCCTCATGTGGCATTTCTCTCTCCCCAGCCTTAAAAATATGTCAGGCACACAACCGGACTGATGTATTCTGCAACCACCACGATTATTACAAGTTTAAGAAGTTTAAAACAAGACACATTTTCACGTAATTCTCTGCCAAAAGCAATCCATAAAATGCAGAGAGCACTTTCTGGGTTCTTTCTGCCTCCTCGGCACCGCGACTCCTAATTGTAGGTTGTGTGATGGACGTGAGCCAATTAGCTGCTTGAGAGCGAGATTCCCCCATGCTTACTGACATACTATTATTTTTTGCAGTGGAGCAAAACCGAAGGCACTGGTAAAAATCTAAGAAGAACCAACCTTGTGTTGCCCAAAGTGAGTAGTATGAGATGACAGATATACGACACTATCTTTAGTCCAGTCTGAATTAGTTTAAAACAAGTCAAAACATTTATAAAAATAGCTTGAGATATGCAAAACGCAAGATAATTGTCCAAAGATCTGGAGATCACTGACAGCAAATGCCTGGCTGCTGATGCAACTTTCCATTACAGTGAGATCTTTTATTAAATTTTTATTGTATAAAAGCACTCTGTGATAATAAGGCACATTCAGGGGAAATTAAACTAAATTTAAAAATACAACAAACAAACAAACAAACAAAACAAAGTAAAAGTTCAAAAAATTTAATAAAAGAACAAAAAATTTAATTAACAAAATAAATTGCTAAATTAAAATAAATACATACCCTAAAATAAAACTAAACAAAATTAAAAATAAATTAAATATCAAATCAAAACGTAAAATAAAATAAAATTAAATTAAATAAAAACTGATAAAAATTAAAAAATATTTTTATAAAATAAAATACAATAATTAAAGACAAAAATAAAATATCAAATCAAAATCAAAACTTTAAATAAAATCAAATAAAAACTGAAAAAAAGTCAAAACAATTTATAAAATAATACTTTTAATAAATAAAATACAATAATTAAAGACAAAAATAAAATATCAAATCAAAATCAAAACGTTAAATAACATAAAATAAAAACTAATAAAAATAAAGTCAATAATAATAAAATAATACTTTTAATAAAATAAATTAAAGACAAAAATAAAATATCAGAATCAAAATTAAAAGTAAAATAAAATAAAAACTTTTAAAAAATAAAACTATTTAAAAATAATACTTTTAATAAAATAAAATTAAAACTGATAAAAATAAAAATAAAAACTATTTATAAAATAATACTTATTAAAAAAAATTCTATAAAAAAATTATTATAATAAAAACAAAATAAAATAAAATAAATAAAATAAAATAAAGCACAGTTTGTTAAATTGACTTGCATTAAGTGGATGTCCTAAGAGGCACTTATATATATATTTATTTCAGTGAGCCAAAGATTCTGTGGTGGAGGCAAGCAATACAACATGACGAACTACTAACCGATTTAGCACGACTTCCCACAATATGTTTATAATATACATGGATCCTTCCAAGTGCTGGAGAACTCATCGACTTCAAAACAAAAGCGGCTGTAAAAGCAGTGGAGTGTAAAGAGAGTTTCTCTGCGAGTTACATACAGACGGCTGCCTCCACTCACCACAATGCTGGGTGTACTTCTACCACCCACTTTTTTCCGAGTTAGTTGTATACCAATCATAAATGACAAAACACAAGAGGAGAGAGCAGCTTTTCTCTTCTGCATGTGTTTGACTGCACTTTCATCTAGATGAAAACAAGTTGTGGAAGCGTTAGTCAAACGCATATAGGTAAATTGTGGTTTGAATGGAAGAACCTTCAAAGAAAGCTGTTAAGCCACAAAATAAATGTACACAGAGCAGTCGCAATTTGATCTTTTGAAGTTGCCGTTTCAGACGCAATGCTCTAATTCCACATCCATCTCAGTAAATATGCAATCGGTGGGCATGTGAATATGAAACGATAGCATTATTATTCTCCAAACGTCCCAGAAAAAAGACAGAGAGTATCAGTGAGAGCAGTCACTCAACAGTTCACCTCCATTAGATTAGCCATTGATAAAAGTGCCAGGGAAGAGTTTTCTATTCAATGGATGAATGAACTAACAGATGTGGACAGGAGAGCCGGGCTACATAAAAGCTGCACTAAAGAGATGACAAGAAGGTGGTGGAGGCAAGGTATGAGCGATGGAGCTGCCCCGCGAGCTGGGAGGAAAATTTCATTTCGAGGGCCATTTTGAAAATTACCCAAGGAGGTTTTGACTAGGCAATAAAAACGCAGCCGTGTCCACCGACAGGAGAGGGAGAACGCCACCAATTAGCTTATTTATAAATCAGGCGCAATTTCAGTGATGACTTTTACCTTGCATTTGATTAAATGTGAAAGGATGGTTGGGGGGAAAAGAGGGAGGAAAGAAAATCAAAGTCAAAAATCATTTCATCTAATTTCCTTTATTGGCAATAATCACAAGCGGTCTCTTTTTCCCAGGCTAATGAAAAATTCCATTGATCTTGAGGTTGGCCGTTGTGACGGCTCAGAAGTGAGCTACGTGTGAGCGCTGCAAACTTTCTCCAGCAGCTCTTCTGGGTACTTCTGCACAGCTTAATGCAACTGGGTTTATTACAAGCTAGTATCAATCCACAACATGCCATTCATAATGATGATTAATACCAGTAAAAGTTGTCAGGCATTTTTTGAGCAGACAGTTGGGTAAGAAGTTATAGCAAATATTTCATTTTATGAAATCTTTCATAATGTTGAGTTTATGAATATCTTTCTTCTGTTGAACATAAAAGAAGATATTTTTAAAGAAAGCTGTAAACATTAACATCCATAGTAAAAAAAACAAAAAAAAAAACAATATTATGGAAGCCAACTGACTTCAGAATGTCTTCTTTTGTGTTTAACAGATGAAAGAACAATGACATAATATTCAATTGTGGGTGAACTATCCATTTAAGGGGATGCTTACACAAATTTTTTTTCTAAAAAAAGTGGAAAAACCTTGTGTGTTTTGACCATTTGTTTACATGAAAGCAATGCTTTAAGTATAAGAAAGTGTAGAATTTTGAAAACAGTCTAAAAGAATTGAAAATGCCATTATTGTCAAACAGTGAACTAAGTACTTTTTTTAAGGTGTGATTTTTTTTTGTTCTCATCTGTACATGAAACTGTTCAAAACTGCAAATGGAAAACGTACCATAGGTAACTTGGCTTTGTGAAAAGATACAGGGTTTACAGGTATACAGGGTTTCTGCAGGTTTCAAGTCAAATTTAAGACCTTTTTAAGACCTTTTTAAGACCATTATGAATGACATTTTAGACATACAGGGCTAAACACTAATGCTTATTTGTAATAGCCCGGTTGGGCAAATAGATTTTTTTTGCTTGCCACACAAAAATCAAATGTAGTTATTTATTGGTGACAATGTGTCAAAACAAGAAAACTCTAGTTGTATACACTATTTTTTACATAATGGGCTCTATTTTAACGATCTAGGCACAATGTCTAAAGCACATGGCGCAAAAGCATTAAGGGCGTGTCCAAATCCACTTTTGCTATTTTAAGGATGGATAAAATACAGTATGCGCCGCGGCACATGGTCTAACAGGGTTGTCCTTATTTTCTTAATAAGTTATGGGTGTGTTTTAAGAATAAACCTCATCTCCCATTCCCTTTAAAGCCTCATTCACACTACAAGCTACTCGCAGCGGCAAAGCATCAAGCTACCTTTCATTTCAACGGAGTAAATCATTACTTTAATAAAACAAACATAAATACGCATATAATAAATACTTCTACTACTACTAGTACTACCACTACTACTACTACTACTACTACTAATAATAATAATAATAATAATAATAATAATAATAACAACAACATTATACAAAAGCAAGTTGTCATGAATAAACTAAAAAAAGCCCCCCAAGATGAAGAAGGCATGCAGGCAGTGTTTTTCATATTTATGTAGAAAGTAATAATTTTTTCATTTTTCATTTTTTCAAACTTTTTCATTTGTAAAGATATTTGTGTATTGCTGTACATCCTGTGTGTATTAAGCAATGTGTACGTGTTTAAGGCGCACAACTAACACACTCTGTGCTGGACTTTAGACCTGCTTTCAGTTGGGTGTGCCGATATAGAAAAGAGGTGTGTTAAGGCGCATTATTGGTGTGTTGCTATTTTGAGGAACTAAAATAGACTGTGCAATTGTCTATTTTAGTTCCTCAAAATAGCAACACACCAATAATGCGCCTTAACACACCTCTTTTCTATATCGGCACACCCATGAGTCCACAAAGTGGAGCAAATGGATTTGCTATATAAACAACGTGGCACCAAACGTGAAAATTAGGGTTGTGTTGGTCTGAAAATAGCAACACATCACAGCAAACACGTCTTGCACCTTATTGCGTCGAGTGTGTGATAGGGTGAAATGACAAGTTTAACATTGTTAAAAGTATATTAATTGTGGAGGCAAATACATAAGTAAGATATATATTTGTTGACTTTAGGTCCAAATTGATTGAGAATAACTTCTATTCAACCTAATGCGTTTCTGTTATAAAACCTTAAGTTTCATGTCTATTTATAAATATTATGTCTAGTCCCCCTTAATTCTGTAAATAGTTTTTATTTGAATGGAAGATCATGTCAAGGGATAAACTGCTCTGTTATTATCATAAGAAACTGCGTAATTGTTTTAAGTTTTCTTTCCCTGATTTTATTAGGATAGATTGTTGGAGATTGGATAGACACCGGTCTGATTGGGCAGCTTTACTTGGACAGAGGAAAATTAAGACCTGTTTAAAATTGTTTAAGACATAGAACACAATATTTCAGTGAATTTAAGACCTTTTAATGCCTAAAATTTTGTTTTTGAAATTTAAGACATTTTAAGACTTCTTAAGACCTCGTGAATATCCAAAGTACTTTTATATTATAGTCCCATATTAGCGCATATACCATTAAAAAAGTGTTAATGTTTTGTTTTAGAAAGAAACTATTCATTCTGTAGTGAATCCATGTGAGGATCCATTTATTAACCAAATGGGACATAGTATATAATAATTATACTTAAAAGTATATATTTATAATTTGTTTATTTATGTTTTAATGTCATATCAGCATGGCAAGGCAAGTTTAGGTATGTAGCACATTTTTACACAAAGGTAATTCAAAGTTCTCTACATAAAAAAGAATAAAAGAAACAAGCAAATAAAAATTAAAGGAAATAAAAATGAATTAAACAGAAAAAACTGAATAAAATGTGTTAAAACTGGTTATAAAAGAATGAAAAGGAAAAGAAAGACATAATAGTGTGATCTTTTGGACGTAGCACATTGCTCATCAGTAAAGGCACAGCTAAACAGATGTGTTTTCAGTCTTAATTTCAATGTGCCTAATGTTGGAGCACATCTGATCATTTCTGGAAGCTGATTCCAGCAGCGAGGGGCATAGTAGCTGAAGGCGGATTCACCCTGCTTTGACTGAACTCTTGAAATTTCTTATTTACTTGATTCTAATCTGAGGGTTTGTATTCAGTAAGCATATCTGTAATGCACTGAGGTCCTAGGCCATTTAGTGATTTATAGACAAGTAGTAATACTTTAAAATCTATTCTGAAAGTAACTGGGAGCCAGTGCAAAGACCTGAGGACAGGCGTGATGTGCTTGGAGTTTCTGGTTCTGGTCAGAATAGTAGTGTTCTGGATGAGCTGCAACTGTCTGTCTTTTGCGATATGGCTGTATATCGTCACTAGTGGGACACCAAGGCTATATTCAAGGCAACAATTGAATTAAATATCCAATAAAGAATTTACAATCATGACTGTTTCCTAATCATTCATTGTACAAAAAATAAATAAATAAATAAAAACAAATAACAACAACACTGATAAAAAGCCATATAAGCCGTTTAAGTTTAATAAATGATAAATATTCCAAAATAAAAATATTTATAATGTTACGAAAAGTAAATAGTTAAATTATTTCAGAAGGATAACAGAAATAAATAACATTTTAAGACCATAAAATGTCTATACATAATTTACTTTTTTTGTTTACAAACGCTTAGCCTAATTTGCCATGAACTTGAATATGGCCATAACTCTCTGTCCACTGAGCCACTGAAAGCGAGCGATCACGCAAAGGTTTAATGCAGCCAAGTGTGTCGTTGTGAAAGCACCGTGGCCAGCATTAGTCTCATCAGTGTGGCTGCCCTGTAGGATGGCCTGACAGAGGTCCGGTATGATGGGCACAGGAGACCTGAAGAGAGCCTCTGAGATGTGGACAGAGAAGGTCATTACTGCACATTAACATCTACATTCATTATTACCAACTGACCTCATAGTCAAACGCCAAACTTCCTATCCCACACATCCTGGACTTTAGTCAACTCTACGTGACACCGACTATGAAAATATCCTACCTCAGAGGGCAGCGGGACAAATTTTAATGACAAAGACTGACATGCAGCACAGCTAAAGTAGGTCACAGGAGGTAACAAACAGAAGGCCAGTGGAGGTTTCCAACGACACTACAGCATTGCCCCATTTTCATGCAACGCAGATGACGGATATGATCGTATCGGCTTGTGGAATGCGTTAGCGATGACAGACTTTCCGTATTATGTAATGTGCATATGGCTTAGCAAATCTGACATAGAATGGGCAGATTTTGACACAACTGCACAAGCCATGACATCTGTCATGTGAAGCAGACACATAACAGCCTGATCGCTTCAAACAAAACCTCGACATCTCCCTTCTCTACAAGCACATACTGTAGCTGTTTGTCACATTCAACAATCCTTTCACTTTTAGTTCAATCTTTCTTTTGAAAATTACAATGGCAAAAGTATCGTTTTATCCTAAATGAAGAAAATTGTGCGCTTAATGGAGATGGCACTTATTAAATATTATAAACTAATTAGAAATATATAATAGTTTGTGTAGTTATAAGAAAAATTGGGTATTTCCACAGACACAAACTAAATGGCAAAAATAAAAAAAAAATCCTAATGCCAGGTGTGAGCTGGGCATAAGGAATTCAAGTCTTTGTCTTTCCAGACAATGGTTGCATTCCAAACCCTTAATGGGTATAGTGAGCACCTCAGTCTACACTGTAAAAAATGCAGGGTTCCACACAACTCCTTCATGTTGTCAACACAAATTAAGTTAACTTATTAGTTTTTACAAATTTAAGTGGATTGAACAGGAAACAATTAAATTGTCCTCGACAAAAATAGAAATTGTGCTATATCAACTCATTTTAGGTAGTTTGAACAAGCAGCAAAAGTTTTTTTTCAGTGTATATGTACTGTAACTCATGAAATATGCCTAAAATTGCTCTTTTAGTACATTTAGGATAACTTCAAATAAAACTAAGACAAGCGACACGGTGGCGCAGTAGGTAGTGCTGTCGCCTCACAGCAAGAAGGCCGCTGGTTCGAGCCTCGACTGGGTCAGGTGGCATTTCTGTGTGGAGTTTGCATGTTCTCCCCACGCTTGCTGGGGTTTCCTCCGGGTGCTCCGGTTTCCCCCACAAGTCCAAAGACAGGTGAATTGGGTAAGCTAAAATTGTCCATAGTGTATGTGTGTGAATGGAAGTGTATGGTTGTTTCCCAGTGATGGGTTGCAGCTGGAAGGGCATCCGCCGCGTAAAACATGTGCTGGATAACTTGGCAGTTCATTCCGCTGTGGCGACCCCAGACTAATAAAGGGACTAAGCCAAAAAGAAAATGAATGAACAAAAAACTAAGAGACTTTGAATTTCCTGACACATAATATACATAAATGATATCATCAGACCTTTAAGTTTAAGTAAATAAAAATACAAATGTATTTAAACTTTTTTTGGTATAACTCTGTTGGACCAACTGAATTGTATTTAAAGGGCACCTATAATGAAAATCACCACAGCCGCATGTCAGTACAATTATAAAAGAAGACGCTTCAATCTCAGTTGGTGGATGTTAAATAAGGTTTATTTTGTACATCAATACAGCAGTGGATATTAACGTGCATCCTGTCACATTTGCCGTGCAAAAACAGTGCAGCTAAGCGCACACGCTGTGTGTGTGTCTGTGTGCGTGAACTTTGTGTGTAACTCATCGCAAAAAGGCTTGAATTAACTCCACAACAAATACATCAAATAATCATTGGGAAAGTTCTTACTGTAGTATTTCTCACAACCGTTACGTGCGATCTGCTTCCTTCATGTCTGTCACTGTGCTGTTTATCTGACGCAGCTGAGGCGGAGATTGAGGCACACTCTGACAGGCAGGTGGGAAGGGTGGACGGGGAGAACTAGCATTAAAAGCACAGGCAACCAAAACATCTACATTCCAATATTCTGAAAGGTATAATAAATAATCTGATGGGTGTTTTGAGCTGAAACCTTACAGACACATTCTGGAGACAAAAAAGACTTATCTTAAATCTTGAAAAAGGGGTAAAACAGGTGCCCTTTAATTGTGTAAAGATTTATTTTTTTTGGTGCTAAACTAATTTGTTGGATGGAAATCCTGCCTTCAATTAAATTCATTGGAGATCATCAAATGAGTTATTTCTTTGAGTGTAGACAGATGATGGTAATTCTATGACTCTTTTGTACCAAAGGCCTGTATGCTTATATACAGTATACTGCATATTTGTTAATTTCTAACACTTTCTTTTTCTTTCACAAAATAACAATTTGTCAGAATAACTATCATTTTTCATGGTTATTAAATCAAATGTTGATTTCTTACCACTTCTACAGATTAAATAAAGGTATTGAGTTATTCAAAACATTTTTTTGTCATTTAATTTTATTTGTTATTTAGTTTTAAACAAATAACCAATCAAGCAATTACACAAGAAAGCACAAGCCCAAGATTAAATGGAAATGAAATGAAAGGAAAATCATTTATTCCAAACTAACTATATGGATCTCTGTATATATGGATCTCTGACAAATTCTTTTTTTTTAAGAGTTAATGATTTTATTTATTTATTTATTTATTTATTTATTTATTTATTTATTTATTTATTTATTTATTTATGTTTGGTGTGTGTAAATACAGTAAGGGTCCAAATGTTTTAACATTGTTTTCAGTGTCATCTTTTACTGTAAGTTCCAGAGAAGAAAATTAGTTACACAGGTTTAAAATCACAGGAGAGTAAATGCTGATTGTTAATTTTGTAGTTCAACTATCACTTACTATCACTCAAAAAAATGGGATATTTTCAGTGCTTCACGATGATTTACAAGAAGCAGAGTTTTTTTTTTCTTTGCCAAGTTCAATGCATAACGAAGTAGCAATGACATTTCATGCAGGGTGTTTTCAATTAAAATTTAGCACAGTGTAACGCTTTGCACCCTTCAGTGAGTATCATGAGCATTCACATCAAGTGTCCTGTGAGTGTTTCTGAAGTGAGCAGGGCATATAGATGCTTACATTTGAAGCCTCTTTTGAGACAGGGAAATGTATACCTGGTGATACACTTGATCACACACTGATCAAACAATCAAAGAAATCACTTTTTGACTTGTGTTATATAAATACCTGCATGTCCTGATTACATCATAGCCAAAGTGATGGCCACTAGCCAGCTGCTTGGGACAAATCTCTGAAGCCAGGGGCTTTATCCTTGATTCATTCCTATTTATCACGGTTCGCTCCTAGCACTTGAAAGCACCATATGGACTCAATTGTGGTTCGTTCCTGGCACATGTGATCTGGAGATCAGACGCATGCCATACCTTTGGGCTTTACCATTGGATTATTTTCACAGGGCATATACTAAGGAGTCCTCATGCCACAAGGATGGAGATCCCTTTTGAAAGCGTCCTCCGAGCATGAGGTGGTGGAATCCGATGTCAAAGAAACAAATGAGAAAAGGTGCCCGCCAGATGTTTCACACCGACAAGATTAAACGCTCAGCGGTTTGATTAAGAAAGCACATCTCCTCATCACCCCATCCTGCCCACATTAAGGCTTAAGAGCAATCAAAAACGAGAGCGCTACAGGATGAGTAGCAAGGCGCATGAGGATTTGGAGCTCGGGTGCCAAGTGATGAGTTTCTGACCGCTGATGGCCACCGATAATCAAGGCCTCCAAGCACGAAAAGCAGAATTAGCAGACGTTCAACATCAGCAGCTCTATTAGTTATGCACATTTACCAAACACGCTAGTGCTGGACCAACAGCACATTTCTCCGACACACTGGAATGGTTTCCCTAGCCGCTTAAAGATGAAACCCACGACTCCCCACACATTTCTACAACAACACGTTAAGTCGGTTCGATTAAATAATGTAACCCACGCCACTATGAAGCCGTGGCACTGCTTTATGTAACAAGGTAATCGGCGCCTTTGATGCGACTTTATTACTTCGATATGGGACCAAGGCGCATAATTTCCACTGTGCTGTTCCCTTTGAACCATTCTGAGACAATCTCTACAGCAGGATATCCTGCCATCTGCTTCAGTAACAGAATCGCTCCGCCAGTCAGTCATTGGCGGCAGGCCGTCGTACAGAGAGTCACATCCATGCCTTTGAACTGCTTTTTAAAAAGCGGCCAAATACCCTCTTTTCCCCACCAACTTTGAAAAGTAGCTTCAGTTATCTGTGCTGAGTTAAATGGGCTAATGAAAACCTGGTCCTCCTGACAACGAGAGTTTAGCGAGAGATTCCTGCCATGGATTTTCCCCTCGATGAGCTTGATAGCAGCATTGCGGTCCCCGTCTTAAGGAGCAACTGTCATTGTTTTAGATCAATACAGTGCTGGCCATCAATCTTAGCGCTCCGATCGGGACTTTCTGCACACATCTGATGCCAGTTAAGTGCTATGGAAACCAAACTCGCTCTTCTGCCAGAGCGGAGAACAATGAAAATCAGAGCAGCATTGCATTTGAGTCCTTCCAGGAGTGTCTTTGTGATGTGGCAGCTCCGTAGGGCTGAAATTCCTGAAAGGACACCTGACCGTCATGTGACTTAATGCAAACATGCCCAGTCGGCCTGTTGTGTTTTAATACAAAGCCTGGCCTTTAATAGGGGCCACCAGCGTTGTGGATTTCAGTGATTGATGATGTGGTATGGCCTCTCTCAGCTGGGCTCCTGCTCACTAGGGTCAATCGCGATTGAATTACGGCTATAAGCAGAAAGCCAATTAATAAGTGAGGTCTGATGAAGTTGATCCAAAGGACACTGCGAGAGAGTTTTGGGATTACGCTACATTCAATGAGATATTACAAAAGATGTTTTCATTCTGAGGTTACTTTTACCTTATTTATTTTTCTCCACTAAATGGGTATGGCGACTGCGGGCTAACCCTGCACTTTATTTACTTTAAAGGGAGTTTCCTCATGCTAGCCTTCCTAGGCTGTCTTTCCGTGATGCTTTCTATTAGTATTCAAGAGATCTTTCAGTCTTTCCTTCATTTTCTTTTATTTAACAGCATCTATTGAGAATACGCTATGACAGCATAGCCACATTTTCATAATTTACTTATTCTTCTTTATTTTGGCGGCGAGAAAGAGAACAAAAGAAATAAGAAAGCACATAAACAAGGGAGCCTACCTGCGAGGTATTTCATATCAAATACTCCGTTCCTTCTCTTGTTTGTCTCTGGGAATATTTTTAAATTCTTAAAAGGCTTGGGCAAAGTTGGTTGCAGAGAAAAGAACCCAGGGCATGTTGACGGATGGCCGGCCATGCATATAATCGTTTCCTTACACTCTGTGAGTTTGCTTTGGAAGGGGCGAATTACCATCTGAAAATGAGCTGAGAAACACTGTAGGCGAGAGCCCTGCGTCATCAGTGTCAGCTTACTTACAGCGTCTCTTACCCATGATACAGACACACACACTCGCAAACATGCACACACACACACACTAGTGTGGACCAATATTACTAATGTCATCCTAACCCACATTTTACACACAGGGCAAATTTGTCACCCAACCAAGCGTAGGGGTGCATCCATCACCTTTAAAAAAACAAAGCACACATAAAGGGACTATATGCAATAATCATTAAGTATTAATCACTTTTTGTTGCCTGTGCAGTAACAAAAACTAAAAGGCTCTTTGAAAAGACTGTAAAGTGACTTTTCGCAGAGAAAATCCAAAAGATCTGACGTTTATGCATTAGTATAAAACTGGCAATGTTATGTCCAACTTTACATACTAATAATAAAAAAAAGAAATAAATAATCTCCATATAATGCAAAATATCTGCAATAACTCTTCTATGCTATTTGTTAGGGCTGTGCGATTAATCGAAATCGAATCGCAATCGTGATTTGAAATGTTGTGATTAGCTAATCGCAGAAGGCTGTGATATGAAATATATATATATATATAAATACACACCCAGAGCAAATGAGTGACTGCTGTTTGTGTGTGACACTTTTACTAGACAATTGAGTGAGCAAACTTTCGTTCTGCCCAATCAGAATTGTGCAACCAAACTATGCGGAAAGCCCACAATATAACAAACAAACAGAAGAGCTCGGACAAGTGGGATGATGGTGTCTGCCGCTTCAGTAGCATTAATAGACAAATTTATATCAAAGGAATAAATGAATATTTTGGTATCAAAGTCACAGACAGCGAACAAAAACAGGTCATTTGTAAGAACTGTCACAGAATTGTTGCCACAGCACGAGGAAATACAACAACCAACACCTAAAAAAGCACCACAGATGGCTATATGAGGTGTGTCTTGCTTAAAAGTCAACTGAAAGTATTGCCAATGACACTTAATCTAGTAGCTAGTAACAGCAAAGTACAATTTGGTGGTTACACCATATGAAAAAAACTTCTCGAAGGAGATAAACAAAGCCATAACTCACTACTGTTTGCTCCAGAGAAAAAGTTGTGTTTAATTTCTGACAATTTATAAACTAATTTGAATAAAAGTTGGAGTTGGTTACTATGTTTTCAGTTCCTTTTTTAACTAACACTCACTGCATTTTAGCAGTAAGAAGCTATGATACAGAATATTGAGCTGAAGCTTGACTGCAAAATTAAATCGCAAATCAAATCGAAATCACAATATCTGTAAAAAAAAAATCCCAATTAGATATTTTCCCCAAAATTGCACAGCCTTACTATTTGTGCACAAGTAGAAGCAGAAGCAACACGTTTCTGGCAGCTCTTCATTTAACAGACACTAAAAAAAGATATGTTTAAGAATTCCATATATAGCCTATGATAACTGGTTTTAAGGTTTACCGCGGTTTTGAAAAGTTTAGGTTTTTTTTTTACGTGTTTTTAACAGCTATTTTATTGAGTTTTTTTTAGGGCAACAGTAGAAAAGGACCCTCCACACCACAAGCTACTAGTCAGTCGATGATTCAGGAGATGACAATCATTCGAGAAAGGTTTTTAGGAATACGTTAAGAACAAACATTCTTTTACTGACGTCGATAAAACGTTCTTTCAAAGTTACTTTGAATCGTTTCTCACAAACATTATTACAAAACACAATATATGCACCAATTGTTTCCCCCAAAAATGTTTTAACTGAGAGTTTTAAAACGTTACTACAGTACTTGTACCATAATCTTTATTCTAATATTCATTATCAAAAAACGTTTGCATAACTAAGAATATTTTTACATATTTTAAAAAGGTAATGATATTTTGAAATGACGTTGTTGTTTTTTTTGTTGTTGTTTTTTAAGAAAACATTCCTAGAATTGTTATTTTTAAATGACAAATCATTTTCACCTTTTACATTAGCTGGTATAATGTGTAATAGATCAGGAATCGACATGGGATGATAACCGATTTAAGGTTTACCGCGATTTTTAAAAGTCAAGGTTTTAAAACTGTTAAAATTTTCTACCGTTATACCTAAGGTATTTGTACGTTGTTGTTTTTTTACGTGTTTTTTATGACTATTTTATTGAGGTTTTTAAGGCAACAGTAGAAAAGGCCTCTTCACATTACAAGCTACAATGATTCAGGAAAAAAACAAATCTCTTATAAACCAACATTTAGCATGCTGTAGAGCTGCTGTGGCTTACTTTATATGCAAAGAAAAGAAAGATAGAAAGATATGCCTAGTGCCAGTATAAGATTCTGATGGTATGATAACCTTGGATAAAAATATCACAGTTTCATGTGATTACTACAGTACTGTGATTACTGCTCTAAAATGTATTCTTTTTAAATGTCTGGGTAAAAAACAAAAACTTTTCCATATATATATATATATATATATATATATATATATATATATATATATATATATATATATGTTGAGAAACATTTAAAATATTTTGGGACACTAAACATGTCAGGCTAAAAAATTCAAATGAATTATTGACTTCATTGTCTTCATTAGCTTCAAAAACACAAATTTATTTACAATATTAAACGGCATCTTTGGATATCTTTTCTGCTGGAGATACTGTTGTGCTAAAATAAAAATAAAAATAAAAAATATTACACATACCTTATTACAGAAAATTTTGGCAGTTTAAAACCTTGACTTTTCTAAACCGCAGTATACCTTGAAAACAGTTACAGTATCATCCCATGCCTAGTCTATTCAAATATTGTATACAAAAGAGTCTCAACTGTTAAATTCAACCGACAGCTCTGCGAAATTTAGGGCATCCAACATTTTCAGTTAATACAGTGCTTTTGGATTTAGTTTGCATCTCTAAAACAAAACTGCAAGTACTTTCCCTAAGAAAGAAATGAGAGAATGAGACATGTTATCAATATAGGTGCATTTCCGAAAGATACAACAAAGCACATGCAGCTGTTTTAGTGATGACAAACACTGAAACGTGACCTTAGCGGTGTGCGCTGCTCTGGCTCATCTAAATGATGAAAAACAAACTTGAAAACACAAAGCGGCTGGATGTTGCATTAAAAATCTTGATTTTGTCAACCAATGATCTACTGACTAATGCAAAAAAAAGCATCTGAGGGATAATGGAAAACATGCCTCACTCAGACCTGGAGATAAACATTTTGGATTTACTGATCAAAAGTACAAAGAGAAGATAAAAAGTTATGGACTGCAACAATATTAAATAGAAAGATGTTATGTTAATACATGACATGACACATTTATGATGGAGCAAACACATATCATAGAACATACGATTCAGATTTAAATGACTAATAGGTCAAATAAACTGATCTGCAACCAAATAAATTTACCGAAAATATTTTATATACATTCATTCATTCATTTTCTTATTGGCTTAGTCCCTTTACTAATCTGGGGTCACCACAGAGGAATGAACCGCCAACTTATCCAGCATATGTTTTACGCAGCGGATGCCCTTCCAGCTGCAACCCATCACTGGGAAACATCCATACACACTCATTCACACACATACTGTACACTATGGTCAATCTAGCTTACCCAATTCACCTATAGCACATTTCTTTGGACTTGAGGGGGAAACCGGAGCACCCGGAATTTTATATATATTCCTAGGAAATTAAAAGCAAGTCCATTAATGTTTCAAATAACTTTTGTGAAATTAAAATGAGTAAAATAATGTTTCATTCTCTTTTAGCCTAACATATACTTATGTAAATTTGAAAAAAAAAATAAAATAAATTCTAACCTGCACACAGCAAAATATATAAAAGATTCATACAAAATATATAAAAATAATTGCAAACTATGTTAAAGATGATTAGTCATGAAGTCTAAAAATTTTTTGGGGCAGAACTTTCCTTGAATAGTCTTTTAACATGTCAATAATTGACTCTAGTAATAAATATGCCTGACAAGATAGTTTAGGTATATGAATGAAAATTACATTAAGCACATCTACGTCTACTGGATGGAACATTACATAAAATGTTTTCAAAAATATTCAATCAATATTTAAATATACATAATTGATATTAATATTGTTGCACGTGCACGAACTGATCTCTTAAAACTACGACAATTACCAATTCTGCAACCGATCCGCAACTGATTTCTAATTCACAAGCAACATGCGCATCAAAACAACAAAGTCTGCTTTACAGCTAAGGGAGGATGTGAAATGGAATGCACTACATGCTTACAGTCTCTCTAATCTTGAAACCAGCACACATAAGCCAAACCAAGAATCCCTTGAATCAAAATGAATTACCAATATTGTTCCACTCGTTTCGGATCCTGCTTGCTGTTCATTAGGAATCTAATAAGAAGCAGGCCCCTCCGTGGAGTCGCTTCTAGCCGACTTATTCTTGACATTGCTTTGGAACAGGGCTATGAAAAAAGCACCACCCATGCTTGCTGATCCAAGACGACAGTTCGAGAGGCAAATTCTGAAGCCAATCTGGACTGCACGAGTCAAAACGACGAACACAACACAGAGAGATTTTAAAGCTGTAGGGTTTAAAAGCAAAAAAGCAGACCCCAAATAAAAGTAAAGCATGTAGCGCATTTAAAATATTTGCTTTCAGTTTGTTATGTCCTCCAATCATCCAGGATAAGATTTTAAATAGCAAAAATATGCAGTCATAATAACTAATTAAAAAAACAATACATGATTAATGGATTGAGAATGAATTGTCAGCTACAACTACATGCATCCACATGAGCAAAAAATAAATAAAAATATGTTCTGTTTTTTAAAACGTGGTGAATTTTAATAACCTGTCCAATAAAACTTTATTTGGATTTCAGTTTGATTTGCTTGACATTCGCTGCAGATGAAATGCCCCGGGTAAAAAAATAAAAATCCTCTCTTATTTTGATACTGCATCATGGACCGCTCCAAAAATCCAACACAAATATCTACAGTCAAACAGACTACGACACAAAGAATTCGTTTCCTGTCCCAATGGGCATGTTGTGTATGTGTGTGCATGTTCGCCCGAGCACAAGCACGTATCTGTAGCCGGAGCGTGTCAAGTGATCCACACAGGATATTAAAGCTGTCTATTCTAATCACTTTCTTACACAACTTTGCCCACTCGCCATTAACCACGCTTGCATACGCGATCAGCTTTTGGGGGCGGATTAAGAGTGAACTCGCAAGCGCATTTTTTAATCAGTGGAGGAGTGATCCCTGGAAGGCTGTGGTGAGGGATGTAAGGACAGACCTTGTGACATCGGGAAAGCGAATGGGGAAGTGGAGGACGTGACACTTGGGACGGATGAGCTGCTCCAGATCTTTGGGTCGATGGTCAGGCATGGTCTTCATGAAGGTGGAGATGGACGTGAGAAAGGATTCCATGTTGAACGAGGAGTTAAACACCACCACATCCGCAACCAGGCTGTGAGAAAAAGTAAAAACTCAGTTCAGATGACAAAGAAGAAAAAGTGATAAGCACTGTCGCCTCACAGCAGAAAGGTCAATGGTTCGAGTCCCGGCTGAGTCAGTTGGCATTTCTGTGTGGAGTTTGCATGTTCTCCCAATGTTTGCATGGGTTTCCACCAGGTGCTCCAGTTTCCCCTACAGTCCAAAGACATGCGGAATTGACCTCATTCTTCACATATGAGCGGGCGTAGCCATTTGAATCTTTTTAGCTCGAGACTTCCAGTATCATTCACTTCCATTCATTTTTAGACGTTAAAAACAGCACGTTGTGCTGCTTGATGTTGCAAACTGATATTTTTTTTATTATATTATTCTGCCTTGTCTGTAGTCATGAACACACATGTTTGTAGAGCAAGTAGTTTGACCGTTTTCTGGCGACTATTATTCCTAGTCATTTCTCCAATAGGCAACTGAATCGGTAGTCCTAAAACAAATCGCAAAAATGAGCGCACTTCCACATTGAGGAATAAGGTCAATAAGTGAAATGGGTAAACTAAATTAGCCAGTGTATAAGTGTGTAAATTTTAGAGTGCATGGGTGTTTTCCAGTACTAAGTTGCGGCTGGAAGGGCATACGTTGCGTAAAAAAACATGCTGGAATAGTTGGCGGTTCATTCCTCTGTGGTGACCCCTGATAAATAAGGGACTAAGCCGAAGGAAAATGAATGAATGTTTCAATCCGAAGATGTGAATTAGATGAATGCACAAAACTGAAATATTGAAATATAAAACATTCAATGAGTTTTCATACAGTGAGTCAAACAGAACAAAATAGTTGCTGCATGAGAAACTGGCAGTAAATATCAAAAAGAAAAATGGGATTTGCTGGAAAAGCCATTGTGGGCCTTTTTTATTATATAATAAATTACTAGAGCCTTAGAAAACGAAACTGGATGAACACGTTGGTATTTGGAGGCGCAAGACTGCTCTTTGGGAGTGGAGGTAATAATACCAAAACACTTTGATGACAGACTTTGGCTAAGGGATTTCAGAATGACCAAAACAACATTTCAGATATTTTACAATGTGGCCGGTCTGGTGTTTTGTCCATTAATGTTGTCCCATCGTGTCTATTTTTATCATCACATGATTTTGTTGATGCACGTTGAATTTTATTTAGTAGTTTCCATTGTAGTTTTTGCAAATTGTTCCTTACTGAACAAAAAGTTCATCCTATACTCAATTGTGAGCATGTTTTTTATGCGCATTTTTAAAATGTATGTGCTTCTTGGTGTTTCCATTAGGCATTATTGTTACTGACAAACAAAGCCACAAAATACCAAACCATCACAATAATGCTGCTTAATTCATTCTCAGCGTATGTTTTGAACAGCAAACTTGTACATGCAATAACTTGTTTTGCAAACGTCAACAGTATTTAGTCACTTTAAATATCTAATACATGTTGATTAGAATCCGCATACACAAACACACAATGTTTTTTAAATGGCACGCTGATTAACCCCAATTGCCAGAATCAATCACTGCACTGCACTCAATTAGAGAGTGAATTAGAAGAGCCGGGTTCTTTTTTGTGTCACTGTTCTGCCACTTTAATAAAGTTGAGCAAGCAAAGGGCCTTTGAATTATTGACATGATACTCTGACAGACAACAATCACAATGTATTCCAATTAGAGCTCTTAAAACCCTTTCTTTCAAGCATCAAGATTGATTATGACATTAGGCTTTAAAACATTGAGTTCTTAAGAATTACAGCACCATTATACGATCCCATAATTAACCAATCACATCATGCCAAGTAACGTGCATGATAAACTATTCTGTCTCAGACACACTGTCTCTCTTGTGAATTAAAATCCAGTCTGGCACAGAAATGGTGCTTGCTATGCACAGACTGTACTGACATATTGCCATACGTTAAGGTGAACTTGGGAAAACTTGGGAAGGTTCGACTTCATGAGAAAAACTATTTTACAAATTTCATCTCCATATTTTTTGTATCTGCATCTTTAGATTTTGGTATGTTTAAGGATTTCAAGCTTACTTTAAAAAAAAAGAGTCAGTTTTTGTATGCATTACATTAGGTCTCATTCACTAATTATTGCATATGTTTTTCACACCTAAGTTTTAACACCTTTTTCACATAGGTTTTTCTTGAACTTGCATATAACAATTGGACCTCTAATTACACTGAATTGTTGATTTTTAATGTCTAGTTAGTTTTCATCCTGCAAATAACATATTTAATTATATGTAGGCTTCTTTATATATATGTTTATATGGCCTCGGACCTACATGATTATTATTGTGTATGCGTGGTATGTTGTTCTTTAATTGTTCGTACATTTAAGTGTAAATTTTAGTGCAAACATGTTTGATGAACCACGATTTATTCATTAAAATTTTCTATGGCACATTTTACAAAAATATTAGTAGACTGTCTGCTTAATATCTGTTGATACTGCTCCTTCAACGGGCATTTAACTGACTATAAGAAACTTTGCAAGTACATGTCAACTTACACTAACCCTAACCCCAACCTAACAGTCTACTCGTAATCTAATGAGAATAAGTTGGCATGTAGATGCAATGTAACTTAAATTCAACCAACGGACCATCAAAATAAAGTGTGACCAAATATTTGTGCATATGCATTGCTTTAAGATTGAGATCCACTCAGCGTTTTCATGTGAGATTGGGTTAAACGCTTCTAGTTCAACTACTGCCATTTTATTGACATTATATGTACAGTGACCATAAAGGAATACACCCTTTTTGATAATTAAGAATTTTGTTATTTTCTCATTGTATTTTGCTGCATATTTAAAAATTGTTGTGATATTATTCAGTTATTTTTATTAACAAAAGAGTGTGGTCAGATAAATCTTTAAGATAAGAAAAATATTACAATTAAATGTAAAATCGGGAGTTGCAAAAATAATCAGCATAAAAATTATTCATTCATTCATTTTATTTTCGGCTTAGTCCCTTTATTAATCCGGGGTCACCACAGCGGAATGAACCGCCAACTTGTTCCTTTTTTTTATACAGCAGATGCCAATCTAGCCGCAACCCATCTCTGGTAACATCCATACACACTCATTCACACTCATACATTACGGACAATTTAGCCTACCCAATTCACCTGTACCACATGTCTTTGGAAAGTGGGGGAAACCGGAGCACCCGGAGGAAACCCACACGAACGCAGGGAGAACATGCATAAAAATTATGTTTTTTTTTATTCTGCTTTTGAGTAGAAAGATGAAATTTAAATGACTAACTATGCAAACTGCTTATTTTTAACAAGCGTGGAATATCTAGCACTTTTAATACGTCTGGTAACACTAACATATGTTCATCTTTCACAGTTAAAGAAGGTATGCTGTTACCATGAGAGGATCTGGTTGTAGCCATATTGGAAATCTCTTTCTTGGCTTTTGCGAACTGGATAGACCAGCTGGTTCTCATGGAAGTAGAGAACCTTCTTAAGATGGCCAAGATCAGGGCGCAGGGCTACAAGCTCGGCTAGATTGAGAACGGAGCTGGTGAACAAAACCCTGTGAAACAGAGCAAAAAAGAAGAAGAAAATAAGTTCACCATCTTAGATGGCATCCTCTGAATATCAATGCTTTCCTTCAGACCAAACAATTCCTGTCGTCGCTGAACATTCTAGAGTCATTATTAAAGAAGTTTTTATTTTTTTAAGTTTTATTTTATTTTTCATAACGTGTAACCCATTATTTTATACTTTAATTAAATTTAATTAATTTTTAAATTAATAAATTATTTGTTAAAAAATTTATTTATTTAATTTAATTTGATCACCAAAAATTGTAATATTTTCAACCTGAAGATATTTTCAAATGTAAATGCATTACTCCTGCATTAAGTCACAAAATCCTTCAAGAAATCATAACATGCTCAAAAAACATTTCTCATTATTATTTATTATCATTGAATACAGTTGTGGTGCTTAACAATTTTGTAGGAAAAGTTTCACCTAGGATTATATGATGAATAGAAAGTTCAAAAGAACCTTTAATACATGTATATATATACAAATACACACACACGTACATACATATATAAGTTATATACATACACAATATCTATTAATTGATAGAACGCTCAGCCATAACTGAGGATGCCGGTGACAGAGGTCTCAATTGATATCTTAGATCTGCAAATGGAAAAATACATTATCTGAAACACAAGAGGACACAGAAATGTCTGCTCACTCCACGCTGAGAGAAACATCATTGAGGTTAATGAAGACTCCTTTAAGATGTTATATACACAAGTAGGGGACCATTGAAGATTTTACCCTTGTATGTGCTAAGAGCCATGGGACAAGAGCTTTGAAGTTCAGTTCTGGTCTCCCTAAATGAACCCACCCCCCTCTTCTAAGCCCCCACCGCCTGTCAGTCTAACCCTGCAGCCGCTCGCCAGTCTCTTTGAAGTGTGGAGCCCGCGGCCGCGCCACCGTGACTCTGCCGCTGTCAGAAGTGTCCCTTTTATGCTAATCTACAACCAGCTCCCCCTAACTAATTCTTAATCTTAACTATACGAAAAACCAATCACACTGCTTTAAGATCAGCGTGAAGGGGCAACTTTTTACCACCCCGTGCCCCCGTAACTGTGCGACAGGATTACGTCTCCATTCCTCAACTCCATCAGGACGCTCAAATCCTTGCTCGCACACAACGCTGAAATCAAACCAGATGATGGAAGTGACTATTTTTAGTCTTGCTTTCCTGCATGTGGAGAGCATCCAATACTAATGAAACAGGAAAGGCTTTACTTTGGGTCCCTTTGAACTGGAGGTGAGGACAGACACGCGAGTCTGGTGCATCTTTTTAGGTCAGTCCGGTTGATGTGGTTGATGAGGAAAACAGGCAGATGGTAAACGGTGCTGGTCGTATAAACCGAAATGAGCATTTTCCTTGGCCCTCCAAAGGCTGAAAATGAAATCTGACTCAAATGGAAAGTACTTTATGCGAAATTTGCGTACTCGATAGATAAAAATCGCGTCCAAGGTGTATCTTTTACAGCAGCCATTGATGGTCTTTCATTGAACTGTGATGTGGCAGTAACTGTTGCCTACAGACTTTTTTCAGAATGTATATGTATATATATATATATATATATATATATATATATATATATATATATATACATACACATACACGTGTGCATATGCAACAGACAACATTTGAAGTGGAACTAAAACAAGAATAAGTGTTGCAGAATAGTTTTTAAAACAACATTGATGAAAGATGATGGTACACTTCAAAATGTTGTATATTTAAACTACTTACAGTGCTCAGAGTACAACCCATTTTGAAAATGATAAATTTTATCTATTTCTCAGTGAATATAGGCAATGTATTTTGGTGCATTTAAACAAAACTGATTTATTAAACAGATATATTTATTAAAATAATATTTTAGTCACCAAACATATTTAGAAATTGAAAGATAATACTATTAAATTAAAGCAAAATATTGCTAAAAACATTACAATCTACAAAATTTCAACTAAATTTTTCCATTGTTTTGCTTCTCTTGATTTTTCCTCTTTTTTAAGTTTGTATTTAATATTTTTCTAACATTTAAATTTTAGTGTACTAGTTTTAAATCGTTATCATAAGTAATTTTGTTAAATAAGCTCCAGATTTGGCTTCAGTACTGACTAATATAATGTATATGAACAAATATAATATTGTATAGCTTCCTATTAAAAATATGAATATAAAAGATGGATTTGTGAGGGGTGAACTTATATATGCTGAGCACTGTAAATCGTACTGTATATATACATATATTTACCAATCAGAAACAAGGAATATTGTATATTGATTTATTCTCATTTTCTGCAAATAAATGCTCAATGATTTTCACAGACTAAAAAGCTGAATTTCCCTTGACCTATCCGCCTTATTATTCCCCAAAGAGTGGACCTGGCATTGTAATTTTGTGTCAGGACTTCTGGTCTCATTCGCTTTCATTCATTTTTTAGCAAAAACAAAACAACATATACTTCTTGATGCTGTAAAAAATTATGTTGTTTTAATTTGTTTGATTGTTGGTTGACAAGCCGCAAAAGAATAAAATGGCATGAAAAAAATAGTATAAATACAACCATGTAAAACAACACAAATTTAAAAAAACTGTAGAAGAAAATACAATTAATACGGATAAATGGAAAGAAGTGACTTGGATATATAACTTTCCTGACTTTTAATGTCTGGAATAGATTTTTTCCCATGACCCCATGAGAACCCTGTTATTTAAAAATGTGAAGACATTTAACAGTAACTCATAAAAACAAAACACAAATGTTAAATTTGTACCATTAATACATTTAAGGTGGTCAAATTCAAAGTGCTCAAAGTTTTTTTTTTCAACAAACAAACTGATCAAATTAATTTATCAAAGGCTGAAAACAAAATCTGACTCAAATGGAAAGTTCTTCATCTGAAATTTGCGTACTTAATAGATTGCATCCAAGGTGTGCAAACACTTTCACAGGAGCCATTGATGGCTTTCATTAAACTGTGACGTGGCAGTAACTGTCGCCCACAGACTTTTTCCAGCACTAACTTATTAACCGTAACCAAACCAGACGTTTTGGCTGTATGAGAACCTGTAAGATAAGAGACACAGTGGGTGGGCAAACGGCTCTGTGCTGAGTCAGGTTTGTAAGTGTATCATCAAAGGTGCCGATCTGGAAGAGCAAATGTTGCTCTTGGCTCGCTGTAACTTTAATATTATTACATGTATGCTTTGCAGGCATGAATGAAGTAGGAGATGAACCGTTTCGCCCATAACTATTCACTGAAATGTAGCACATTCTAATGTTTTCACAACAGTGGCTCATCTCAAGAGGGAAAGTTGCAAATGGCCTGACAGGTTTTGAAAGAGCATCCAGGTCGCTGACACGTGAAGGGTTATGACTGTGCATATTTGATAGCTGGCTTTAGGAATGAAGCGCATGTTTTGTCTTTTGCTTAAGTTCGAGAGCAGCAAGAGATTGCTGCTGAAGGAATGCTCAGGGTTTCCCCCACCCACCTGCAGTTTCTCTGTCCCTTAAAAGGAAGCAAGAAAGTCCCCATCTGATCCTAGTCTCTAAATGTGTTTGTGTCCTTGTTTATGCTGTTTTAAAATGTCTATTTTAAAATGATGTTTCACAAAGTTCTTAGATATGAGAAAAAGAGTGTGTGAACTATCTCTCTGTGGAGTTCACTTTATGTAGAGGCAAACTTAATTTAAGTTTAAAATGAATTTAAACTATATTTGGATTCTGGAAACACTTTGTGAATAGAATTTGATTGTTAGCATTATGTAAAACATAGGTGGCATGACCTATTAATGAACAATACTTTTATACAGGATATACAGTTGAAATCAGAATTATTAGCAACCCCACCCCCCCCCCCCCCCCCCCCCCCCCCCCCCCCCCCCCCCCCCCCCCCCCCCTGAATTATTAGCCTCCCTGTGTATGTTTTGCCACAGTTTCTGTTTAACAGAGAGAAGATTTTTTCAACACATTCCTGAACATAATAGTTTTAATAACTCATTTCTAATAACTGATTTATTTTATCTTTGCCATGATAATATTTGACTAGATATTTTTCAAGACACTTCTATACAGCTTAAAGTGACATTTAAAGGCTTAACTAGGTTAATTAGGTTAACTATTCAGGTTAGGGTAATTAGGCAAGATATTGTATAACGATGGTTTGTTCTGTAGACTATTGAAAAAAAAAAAATTGCCTATAAAGGGGCTAATATTTTGTCCTTAAAATGGTGTTTAAAAATTAAAAACTGGTTTTATTCTAGCTGAAATAAAACAAATAAGACTTTTTCCAGAAGAAAAAAATATTATAAGACAGACTGTGAAAATTTCCTGAATCTGTTAAACATCATTTGGGAAATATTTAAAAAAGAAAAAAAACATTCAAAGGGGGACTAATAATTCTGACTTCAACTGTACTGTATATCTATATTTATAATTACATTTATCCATTCTACGTACAACATTTTTCACTTGTTTTAATTAATATTGTTCAAATTAATATAAGCTGTATTTTGATCTAATGTGAATATATTTTATTTCATTTTTTATTTGAATTATGATTGCTCATTGTATGGTGTTGGATGATAACACTGGTAACAATTTAAACCTAATTGTAAAGCATTACTCTTGTTCTCTGGTTATATATAGACATACAGTTATAAATATACTTCTTATATAAGTGACTTAGTGTTTTTTTGTTTTACATTTACATCATCTCTTTAATCTGGAGATCATGGTGACTCATGTTCTACAAAGTCTTCATTTTTGTCTACCTAGTATTAAGTGAGAACATCCGAGTGTGAGGTCAAACTATATAACTCTGCTGCTAACTGTGATGTTCGTAAACAGGCAGAAATTATGACTATGTATAATTATGATTATAGTCATTAAATAATTTAACATTAGACTACTGATTTAAGTAAAAAGTGGACAACAAGATTAAAATGTACAATACCAGTTTTATGAAACAATTAGAAAAACTATAGGTGAAAAATATATGAGGAATTGAAAAAAAAAATAAAATAAATATATATATATATATATATATATATATATATATATATATATATATATATATATAAACTTAAAATATATAAGTTTATTTGTTCATATTTGCAAATAACATGCAAATGTTTTTCTCCTGCAAGTTCTGCTATAAACTATGGCACTATGTAGCAACAAAGTCTTCAGTGATGCTAAGCAGTAATAAGGAAACCACAGTTATGTGGCTTTAAAGTATGGTGAATGATGAGTGTTCGACATCTGAATTGATTAGACTTAACCAACAAATAAGGTCATGGAAATGTGTAAACTAGTTTTCTTTGATCTGGTAAATGATCAGTGAGATTTTTTTTGCAAACAACAACAGCATTAGAAAAAAATTATATAATAATTATATATTAAGAATTATACCCATTTACACGCACACACACACACACATGTCTCCAGAAATCCTTTTAATATGCTGATTTTCTGCTGTGTTATGGTTGACTATAACTGGTGTTCAATCATTAATAAGGGTTCATATTATTATCATTACTGAAAAATTATGAAAAAAAAAAAACATTCCATGTTTTCAGACTTTACAGTGTGAAGAATGCACGCACACAAACACAAACACACATGCACGCACACAGGCGTGCGCACGCGCACACAAACAAACACACACACACACACACACACACACACACACACACACACTGCAATTGGTTTCCTCAAATGGTTTCAGTTACTGTAAGACCTAAAAAGTTAAGGTAACTCGAACCATTTGAGAAAGCCAATTGCAACAAACTATTTAAGTTCAAAAACTAATCCTATGAGTACTGTGTACTTAATTAATTTAAGTAAATGAAGCAATTTGAATACAGTAAAACCCAATAAATGAAGAGAACTCAAACCAACTGAGTACTGTAAAACCCAATAAGTTAAGTCAACTCAAACCATTGGAGGAAACCGATTGCAACAAACAATTTGAGTTTAAAAACAAATCTATATGAGTACTGTGAACTTACTCCATTTGAGTTCAAGTAATAAGGTATTTAATTTACTCACTACCTTCAACACTGAGTTCAAAACTCTTTTCAAATTATAAAAATTAACTTTCAGTCAATTTTGAGTTAACTACACTCATTTTATTTGACAAAGTTGACTGTTGGGTTTTACAGTGTATGTATATATATATCAGAAGTCAGAATTATTAGCCACCATTTAATTTTTTTTTTTCTTTTTTTAATATTTCCCAAATAATGTTTAGCAGAGCAAGGAAATTTTCACAGTATGTCTGATAATATTTTTTTTTTCTGAAGAAAGTCTTATTTGTTTTATTTAGGCTAGAATAAAATCAGTTTTTAAATTTTATTAAACAATTTTAAGGTCAAAATTATTAGCCCCTTTAAGCTACATATTTTTTCAATAGTCTACAAAACAAACCATCGTTATACAACAACTTGCCTGATTACCCTTAGCTGCATAGTTAATCTAATTAACCTAGTTAAGCCTTTAAATGTCACTTTAAGCTAAATAGAAGAGTTTTGAAAAATATGTGGTAAAATATTCTTTACTGTCATCATGGCAAAGATAAAATAAATCAGTTATTAGAGATGAGTTATTAAAACTATTACTTTTAGAAATGTGTTGAAAAAAAATCTTCTCTCCGTTAAACAGAAATTCGGGGAAAAAAAATAAACAGGGGGGGCTAATAATTCTGCCTTTAACTGTATATAAAAATGTCTGAAAACATGAGAATTTTGAAGACATTATCAGTAATTCTTAGAAATAAAACATAAATGAGCATATTAATGCAAATCCAGAAACCAATAATAAAACTGAGGTTAAATTCAAAGTGGTCAAGGTTTTAAAAATACAAAAATCGACAAAGAAAAAATGATACAATTTCTTTATTGCACACAAACAGTGTGGTGATTTTTGCCAACCTGTATGAGGAACTTGCTGGAACTGCTTGCATGAAGTACAGAGCAGAGGTTCTGGCTCTCCAGTGCCATTTCTTCGCAGGCAGAGTGAAGCTCACACAGTCTTCAACACTTTCCTTGAGAAGATCAAGCAGCTGTTTGTGGGAGCCGCCATTGAACGCCTCCAGCAAGAGCACACTCATGGACGCAGGCTATTTGCTGCAGATATCAAAACAACAGAAAAGATCAATCAGAGAAACAAACAAAACACCACTTTTCAATGACTCACATAAAATAGAAGGCCATGAACAACAATTATAGCAAAAACGATATTTTAATAACCTATGATTAACAACCACGTATTGGAGAAAGGATTAATAATAATCGTACTGGCAAAATTCACCCACGTACAGTACTTTCCGAATCACATAGAATTTCATGATGTATGTGTCACAGTTCAGTCATAGCTGGAGCGAGTAAAGCATAATGCACAAAATTAAATAAAAATAAAACACTTCAGCTGATCATTAGGAAATTCACCTCTCACTTTGATATTGTTGTTTTGACAGATAAATTCACAGGAAGAAAGCAGTCAATAAATCATGACAATGTATGTTTTTATGTTACTTTTAAGTTCAAATAAATTAACCCTGTTTCAACAAAAAGATACAGTGCTCAGCATATATAAGTAGACCCCTCACAAATCTATCTTTTAAATTCTTATTTTCAATAGGAAGCTATACAATACTTTATTTGTGCATTTACATTAGATTAGTCAGTCCTGAAGCCAAATCTGGAGCTTATCTAACAAAATAACTTACGATAACGGTTCAAAAACTAGTACAGCCAAATTTATAGGTAATAGAAAAATATTAAATACAAACTTTAAAAAAGAGAAAAAATCAAGAGAAGCAAAACTATTAGAAAATTTGTAGATTGTAATTTTTTTTTGTATAATTATTTTCTAAATTTCTAATATTCAATTTCTAAATATGTTTGGTGACCAAAATATTATTTTAATAAATATATCTGTTTAATAAATCTGTTTTGTTTAAATGCACCAAAATACATTGCCTATATTCACTGAGAAATGGATAAAAATATTCATTTTCAAAATGAGGTGTAGTCAATTATGCTGAGCTCTGTACATTCTCAAGATAAATTTAAGACAGTTTAACGTTTTATAAGTTGCAATGATTTATAAAGTTAATTTGATTCAACTCAAAAATTGAAGGCAGCAAATTTGTACTAAATTTAAGGCCTTTTAATACAGTGTACTATTTTAGTAGTTAAGATGACATTGTTTTTCAAGTTAAGATGCTAATCTAGGATTTCCGGAAAAAGTACCTAGTCTAACATAAAACAAACAAACAAATCATGTAGCTGTAATAAATGTAGGCTACCACCAAATAAATGAAGGCCATAACTCAATTCAATTCATGTTTATTTATATAAATAGGGCTGTAGATTGTAGATTGTGTCAATGCAGCTTAACATATAACAGGGGTGCCCAAACTTTTTCTGATAAAGGGTAAAAAAAAACAAGCTTAACTGAGGGATGTGGGCCAAATATATACAGTACCAAACCGGAAAAAAAAAAAAAATAATAATAATAATAATAATAATAAAAAAAAAAAAAATATATATATATATATATATATATATATATATATATATATATATATATATATATATATATATAATTAAAACATTACATTTGCCATGGAAAATACTTTGTAAATACATTTACAACATTTAATTTCAGTTGGCTTTTTTGTTGCTCAGCAATAAAACAAAGAAACAAAAGGTTACGTTCAAATCAAAATAACGATCTCTGTCAAAGGCATTCACTCCGACCACATCCCCATTATTCCCCCTCTCGTTTCAAAAAGAATGGTGGGCTAAATCAAAGGTTAGTGTGGGCCCTACTTTAGTCACCTCTGACATATAAGTAATTTTAAAAATAATAATAATTAAAATAATTAAAATGCCAATTAAAAGCTGTTCCTCCAGTATCATCTAGAATTTGAACTACTTTCAGTGAATTAGCAAACAAAAAGATTTCACATTTTTACACAACCTTTTCAGTCTTCTTTTACTAGCATTATATTGAAACACTTGTGTCACATTATCCAACTGTTGTAAAAATCAGGGTGTGTTTCTATGATAGTGAGTCAATTATTCAGAAACCCCTTGTTTACATGACAAATAAATATAGCTTATTTGTGAATTACCATCTCAGTTTTGCATAAAATTCAATGCGTTTAGCAAAGCTACTTTTTTTTCTTTAAATTTACATACTTGGCTTGTAAGTTTATTTCAAGCCCTGAGCTCGATGCTTTACAGTTTCAAAATAGCTTCCTTAACACAAAATCAATTTAACAAGCAGCACGCTGATGCTAGGAGACGAAGTTTAGCTTCAAAGTTGAATTAAGGTGGTCTCTTATGCTGCATTGGTTGTGCTTTCTAAAAACAAGCACATGATAAAACGGCGCACTTCATAGCAAGGCAGAACTGTGAAAACAAATCAAAAAGGTGCAACAGGGAACTGGAAACCTAACAACTTAAGTAGGTTTAAACATCTAACCTTGAAGTGCTGGGGTTTTCCAATCGCTCGGATACACTGAGTGGGATTTTTTCACAGTGATTTACCTATTACCCTTATACCTCAGAGCCTGCATTTTACACAGGTAAGGCGTGAAAAGCAATCGACCTCAGAATGGAGAGGAAAGTGAGGGGTTAATGTTGCTGCGCTCAGCCCCCTACACAGTTGATGCGAAAGGGAAACCCCGCGGTGCCCAAACTCACAACCAGAAGCAGCACCATCACCACTGTCAATGGATGCTGAGTCATTGCTCAACTGCATTCAAAGGCTGCCTTGTGTAAGCATTAGCTCCTGTGAATCAATCTGACGCCATATTAACACCATGACAGAGGACGCTTCAGTTTTGACTGATTTGGACAAAACACCTTTGAACGTGCGTGAAAAATGACATTTACATGCTTTTATTAAAAAAAAAAACAGTTAACATTTTGCAAAGTTATGACTAAAATGGCACTATTTATTTAAATTACTCAACTTACAATACTCATCTGACACTGGAGGTAGATTAAAGGGATAGTTTACACCAAAACGAATCTCTGTCATCAATTGTTTAAATCCTATTTGAGATTCTATCTTTCATTGAACACACAGAAAAAAGTCATTTTGAAAGATGCTGGCTGATCGTTAGCTGTGTCTCATTTTAGAGGCTGCATCCTCCGAAGCATGCAAACTTTAAAGGCGAGTCCTTCGAAGTCCAAACAGGCCGAACCGAGCATTTTGAAATGAGAATATCTATCCTACAGAGGACAGATCTCGTCACCTAGGAATCTATAACAGCTGCCATTAATAAGCGAAATACAATTTGTAATGACTTTTTTTTTTTAAGTGATTTAAAAACTTTAAATAAATTTAAACAAGGTTTACAAAAGCTGGAAATGTTTCCTTTAATCCATGCATGTATACATGAAAATGTAAACTGTCTATAAAATCACTTTAACATGTCTATTAGCATTAACACATTAACATGTCTAAATGTCTATTAACATTTAGATATCCAAGAAAAATAAAACCTTATTCATACATAAAACTGTAATCCTGAGTTTTCTTTTAAAGAATATATAAAACGTTTTTGTGAAAATGACTGTCCATGTAACACAGCACTAAGTGAATGAAAACATCTAGCTGAGGTTAAAATCTGAAAGTGCACTGTGTTTAAAACTATTGATTCTTTAATGAAATAGTTGACTCAGAGTCAAACAAATGAATCGTGTTGGTTCGGATCTTTTGCTTGAACGCGTCGACGTCGATACGGTAAATCATCAAATACTGTATGTAGTGCCGGATCCGGTAAAACGTTATCGCGCCTTTCCTTTCAGACAATAGCGGAGCACGAGAGATAACGGGACTGATCATCAGTCAGTAACTGTTACAGTTCATATGGACCAGTTTCTTCTTATGGATCATAACATGCAAGTCTCATTAAAACTGTTGCCTCGTTTTGTGTAGTTGTGTGTTAAATATGTGTTTAATTGTGTGTTGTAAGTTGTAATCGCTCTGCGTGGCTTGTAATCACTTATCTATTATAGATCAGTGCTTGTATTATATCCCTCATGGTTAAATCTTCAAATCAAATCAAATCACTTTTATTGTCACATCATCAGCTGCACGTGTGCTATGATGAGTGAAAAGCTTAGGTGCTGGCTCCAGACAGTGCAAAATACAGACAGTGTAAATACAACGACAGTGCGAAATACAGACAGTGCAAAATACAACAACAGACTCACAAAAACAAGACATTGTAAAATTGGCAATGTTGACAGCGATATGTAGGCAGTATTGTTTTAAGTATGGATTTATTAAAGTGCAGTGCATGCAATCTTTATCTGCTATTCACATATTGCGTCCAAAATCACGTTCAAAAAGCGATGTGTGCTTCTTCGTTTACCGATTTAAATGTGTTTCAGAACTTGCAATCCTCTGCTGCTTGTTGCTATGGCCACCATCAGCTGTTCCTCACACACGGCGAGGTCAATTTTCAATGGGCATTTCTCTCTGTCTCGCACTGAACGCAGTCGAACAATCACAACAGACTGGGTCATCGGGCCAATCAGCGCAGATTAGCTTCGCGCTAAGGAGAGGTTTGGGAACAAATGAATTACTGAACAAATCATTCGGGTGTCGTTGGGATGATTAGGTAAAAATAAATGTATAATATGAGACAATGAAAGTGTTTTTGACCTTGCATGCATATCAGACTGTTGTTGGAGACCCCCAAAACCAAAATATGACCTTTAATAATGCAAAATAAGAACTCTTTAAAAATGTCCTGCCATTATCATCGTGCAATAAATTTTGGGATGTTTGAGGTCGCGAAGGATCCACCAGTTGTATATTTCATTACCTGGGAAAAGAAGGACGCATTTGGAGGCTGCATTTGACGGAAACAAAACGGTCTTCGTTGACACAACGCCCTTCGAATGCATCCTTTGGAGGATGCAACCTCTGAAATGAGACACAGCTACAGACTTCCATAGTAATTTATCTTTTTTTCTACTATGGCCATAAAGCATCAACCAGTATTTTTCAAAATATCTTCTTTTTTATGTTAAACAGAAGAAAGAAACTCATAAGAGTTTAAAATCACACAAGCAAAAGTAAATGGTGAGGTAATTTTCACTATCCCTTCAATCCTGTAACACCTGCCATGACAAAAATGTAGTCAGAAGTTGCTTTTGTCCCTGTTGTTTCTGCTGATTAAATGTTCATATGAAATGTTTAAAAAATATTATTGACAACATTTTTTGGCATTATTGTTTTGTGTCATGGCGTCACAGTGGCGCAGTGGTTAGCACGATCACTTCACAGCAAGACGGTTGCTGGTTCGAGCCCCAGCTGGGTCAGTTGGCATTTCTGTGTGGAGTTTGCATGTTCTCCCCGTGTTCGTGTGGGTTTCCTCCGGGTGCTCCGTAGTGTATGTGTGTGAATACAAGAGTGTATGGGTGCTTCCCAGTACTGGGTTACAACTGGAAGGGCATCCGCTGCATAAAACATGTGCTGGATAAGTTGGTGGTTCATTCCGCTGTGGCGACCCCGGATTAATAAAAAGAAAATGACTGAATTAATGAATGTTGGGTCATATTTTACATTAATTCTAAACTATTCAGCAAATTATTAATTCATTTTATTCATAAATTTGTATTTATAAATTTAATTTATAAAATATAAAAACATGCAAACGGTGCAGTTGCTGATATTTAAAAGACCAAATAGGAGGAAATATTGACAGCTTGGAATGTGAATCAAGTTACTTATAACATTAAGCAATCTACTTAATAAAATACATGCCAATATAATTTTTTACACTAAAAGCATTTTTAACTCCTTAAAGTATAAATCTCCATCGGATGACAGCAAAGATAATTTAAAGTAATGCAAGTAAACCCATTGTTTAAGGTGAATTGGAATTGTTAAAGGTGCAGTAGGTGATTTTGTTCAGAAACATTTTTTGTTGTGCTGGTTGAAAGTCTCTTCACATTCCAATAGTAATGATTAAAGTAAATGATCTAAATGTATTTATATGTATTTTTATATTCAGGGTAAGGCATCAGACTAAAAAATGTTCATCCAATTAAAAATTCTCAGGCCGACAATCCCCATAATTTCTTATAAGTAGCCCAAAATGTCTGTCAACAAATGTAGATTTGTACAACTGCGCACCCCTGAACACCTCTGTTGTTTTTACAGTGGTAAAAACAAATGCTGAATCAAAACTTTTTAAAATCCTGAATCAATATTGGGATGACGCAGTGGCGCAGTAGGTAGTGCTGTCGCCTCACAGCAAGAAGGTCGCTGGTTGGAGGCTCGGCTGAGTCAGTTGGCGTTTCTGTGTGGAGTTTGCATGTTCTCCCTGCGTTCGCGTGGGTTTCCTCCGGGTGCTTCAGTTTCCCCCACAGTCCAAAGACATGCGGTACAGGTAAATTGGGTAGGCTAAATTGTCCGTAGTGTATGAGTGTAAATGAGTGTGTATGGATGTTTCCCAGAGATGGGTTGCGGCTGGAAGGGCATCCGCTGCCTGAAACATGTGCTGGATAAGTTGGCAGTTCATTCCGCTGTGGCGACCCCAGATTACTCTGGAGGATGACAACATTGCTGAAGTATTTCTTTTAGACAAGTAAACGTAGATGTTTTAAAACTATTTTAGTCTTGCAAAGCTGATGTAGATTAGGTTGTGTTACGAATGGGTTCTATGCACGGAAGTGATGTTCAGCCACTCAAATCTTCTGATGAAAGATTGATGTGACTTTTTTCAGTTTCATAAAGGACCTTTTACAGCATCGATAATGTAGATTTTTTCTTTAGTTTAACAACAAAACATAAGTAAATATCGCTATCCGCCTAGCCTTCTTCACATTGGTTCATTTTTGAACAATGACAACCTGTGATGCGCTCCCTATATTGTTTACCATGCTACTTTGAATATTCACTCTGAAATAGCATGTAAGTGTGGCTTAGTAATAAGTGTAATTCCTGCACCCCGCCGGCCAACCACTAAGCATACAGTAATCGCTTTAGGACAAAGAGCATGAGAGCGTGAGACCAGCGATCCTTGCATGCATAAAATATAGCACATTATGACAAGTTTTGCTTGCTACACAACTGAAAACGTGGTAGATATAATACAGTTTTTCGTTCAGAATTGTAGTTTTATAAAGTACTATGAAGTTTTCTAACTGGCGAATGACATGATCTAGTGGGTCTGTCATCTTTAAGATGCACATTCATGATATAAGGTGGTGTGGCTTTGGATGGCAGGGGAGAGATTGTTTTTCAAACATATTATGCTAACCGGTTAGCATTTAGGCTGATCACCTACTGCACCTTTAACCTCCTAGGGCCCGAGTGTTCACATACGTGGACAGCAAATTTTTAGCTCTTAAGTGGCTATTAAAAATACTTAGAATGCTTTATATTTTGTTACAGACATACAGTGTCATCCTGCAACGGTTGTGCAGCATATGAAATGTCCCAAACCCTATTTTTAACTGTCCAAAATGGGGGGAAAAAAATTGTTTTTACTCTCTGATAGTCAAAGCAAGTTCAAAAAAAAAATTCTATGTTAAATATGCATAAAAGAAAATTCGGGGAAAAGTGTTTTATGTAAATTCGGACCACGAGTCCACATATATGAACATCATTTTCCTTTAAAAGTACATCATATCAAAAGATGATACTTAGATTTTTATTCTAATTAGGTTCCAATAAGCCCAAATAGCAAAGAGAAATAAAAAAATGCATGTAAAAAAACACCGTGGGCCCTAAGAGGTTATGTTGACTTAACCTAATTATTATAATTATGCAAAATGTTCTCACTTTTTAAAAATAAAATGTTAAAATTGCAAATCAAACATAACACAGTACACCATATAGGGTTAAAGAGATTGTTCACCAAAGAAAAAAAGAAATGTCAAAGATCAAACTGTTTCCTCAGTTTACAGTGCACTGCTGGAGAAACGGAAGAGCTGAATGAGTTGGCAAAATAGGATCACACACATCAAAATATTGGCTCATTTTGAGTCAGAGTGTGTGTGTGTGTGTTGGGCACATCAGAAGGTGAGTGTTGATTGAGTAACAAGTAGACACTTGTTGTTTGAGCCACAAGTGGTGAACTGGATTCAGTTTACTAAAAAGAACCAATTCAAAAGAGATTCATTTACTCACCAGAAGTCATTTAGAAGCATTTTCCTGAGGCAGTAGACTCAATTTGAGGTAAATATTCTATATAATCTGTTTCTTGAGCTAAATGGTTGTTTCACTTCAATATGTTGTTAAGAGTGACAGGTTTTAATTTTGAGACGTTTAATTGTAAAATGTCACCTACAGCTTGGATGTCCTAAAGGTGTGTAGATTTCTGCCTGAACTATCGCTTTAACATATAGACATTCACCCACACACTTACCCACAGAATTAAGCATAGATATCCCTTCCTCTTTTCTCATCGAAAAACATACTTTTCTCTCCCTTGAGGAGACAGGCCGTTATCTAATCTGCATTATTCCAGATGAAATACAGGATTTCCTTTGGCTCTTGAAATACTGGGGAAGAGGCAGCGTTAGGAGAGACGCAGCCTCCGAGTACAGAAAAAAAAAGTGCTGGGATGCAGCTGATACATCCGCAGGGGCAGAGCAGGAGGACGTCATATCAGGCGCCAGTACCAATCCTGACTATTAAACCCATCAGTAAAAGTGACTCTACCAATGGCACCAATAAGTGCCAGTACAGGGGGCGGATAGTATGGCACTGCCCAGTGACAAGCACCCAGAAACATGGCGCATTGGAGCGTGTGAGCCAACTCTCAACACCTCATTTTAACAGCCTCTAGCCATCCGTGGATGTCTTGAGTGTGTATGCGCGTGTGAATGTGTGTGTGTGTGTGTTTGCGTCATCACCCGCAATGGACTCTGACAGGGCAGGAGGAGGCCTTAAAGTGATGTGGTCTTTCTGGAGGGCTAATTCAGCCAGAATGAAACATCCGATTATATACTCCCACACAGCAGACCAAAGCCACGGCTGATCACTTGAAATTAGACTCGAGCGATACGAGGAAACAACACCAGGACGAGCCTTGACCACAGGACTGTATACAAAAGTAAAACAGCACACACAATGAACTGGAATGCTGAAGTGATGCACACATTCTGGGGTCAGTGCCATGATGATAATCTTTACTCTACAGTCTATGCATTTATTTAATTAATGACAATGACAAAAAAGATACGAATAAAAAAAAGATATGAATAAACCTCTCCCATGACTTTACAGTATTTTTATGAATTAAATTTTAGATAAAATGGGTGATTCAACTGATATTAATTTAAAATTCATAAATTATATTTGTTGTTTATATATTCGTTATAATCATTCTTATACTGATTATTGTTATAATTAAAACTATTTTTTTTTTAAGTTTTCCACAAACTAAAAAGGTTGCTTATTATTTACTCATCATCAGTTGGTTCCAAACCACCTGTGGTTCAAACCATCTGTTAAACAAAAAAAGAAGATAATTTGAAGAACGCTAAAAACCTGTAACCATTGACTTGCATAGCATGAACAGAAAAATACAATGGAAGTCAGTGGTTACAGGTTTCCAGCTTTCCTCAAAATATCTTTTTTTTGTGAACAATTGTTTTTATTATTTCAGTTTTTGTTTATTATAGAAAGGATACAACATATACTATATCGTAAAACAACCCGAATCCCCACCCCCACCCAGATAGACTTGTTCTATAATAACAACAGTTAAAAGATTGCTGTAAAAAATAAATAAATAAATAAATAAATAAATAAATAAATAAATAAATAAATAAATAAAAATCTGCGGACATTATTTTGCTATTTCTGTGCAGAATTTTGTAAAAAAAAAAATCTGTGGATTTATGCTAAATTATTTTAAGAGGATAACTACAAACCTAATATAAGATTTAAAAGATAATAGCTTTTTAACTTTTATTTAATGTTTACAATCCAAATTCATTTAGATCCGCCTAATTGATAAACAAAGCAAAGTTCTATAAAAATAATGTCCTGCAAAGATAGGCCCCAATGACGTCTACTCATAATATGAGAAGGGATCCAAGTTATTTTGTTGCATTGAGAAAAATAATTTATAAAAAAGCATACTGGAGTCAGTTCTACATCTTTTCCTAACAAAAATGAAGTATCATGAGCCAGCTGAGACCAAAAATAATGAATTGCAGCTTTCCTCAAAATATCTTAATTTGTGTTCAACATAGGGCTGGGCTATTTGGCCTAAAATCAAAATCAAAACAATTATTTTATTTATTTATTTTTGTTTTGCCCTCATAGTTTACTGACAAGTTTTGGACAGTAAATGTGTGCACATATTACAAGTGAGAGATTTCTGAAGGAAGGGTGCAGTACTTGATTTTAAAATAATTGAAGGAAACACACACTACCTACTATCTATGATTATTTACTGACCATCATCATTGAACAACTTAAATTAAAACACACATTGCCTAAAACAAACTTCACTTCAAAAGTCACTTTTTCTTATAAGAATGTGAAAAAAAAAACTTGCACTTTTGGAAACAAAATAAACAATTTTCAATGTTTTAAGTAGAAAATAAGCAGTATCTTTTAAAAAAATAACTATTGTATATCCTGTAAATAATATTAATAATTATTATTAATAAAACAGTGCATTTCTTGCATCTTCTGTAAAAAATATTTTATTGTAAATAATAATTTTACTAAAGTAACACAAGATATGCCATCTCGAGGCATCTCTGGTGCAGCTTCCAATCATCATCAGTGAAGTGCAAAGGCTCAAGAATGGGTCCATCATCCTATTTGACCAGAGATCAGATGTGGCTGCAATAGTATAAATCAGCCTTAACAGAGCGGGGTCACATGACACATAGGGAAAGTAATTGAAAAAATTGTCCTTGAAAAATTAGATCGATTATAGGTTTTGAATGTCGATTTGGATTACTTTTTGATTAATCACCCAGGCCTAGTTCAACAGGTTTGGAACAAGTGAGGGTAAATAATGTAAAATAACTCAAAATGAAAATTCTGCCATTATTTTACATCATAGGTCTCAAACTCAATTCCTTGTGGGCTGCAGCTCTGCATCGTTTAGCTCCAACCAGCTCCAACTCACACCTGCTTAATAGTCTCTAGTAGTCTTGAACACTTATTAGTTGGATCAGCAGTGTTTGATTAGGGTTGGAGCAAAACTGTGCAGAGCTGCGGTCCTCCAGGAATTGAGTTTTAGACCTATGCTGTAAACAATGGCAGAATTTTCATTTTGAGTGAACTATTCCTTTAACTTTTTCTAATTAATTATCAAAACCTTTGTCTGCAAATGAAAGCCTTGTAATGTGAACAACAGTCACGTTGCAACCAACATGTTCCAACCAACAAGCATGAAAAAACATGAAAATGATTTCACGGATATGCTTCTGACCTCATGACTGTGTGTCATGGTCTTTTAAAATGACACAAACCTTTACAAGGCAATGTTAGTTTGGTTAACACAGTGCGCAACTTGTTTAATTTCCGATAGATAGATAGATAGATAGATAGATAGATAGATAGATAGATAGATAGATAGATAGATAGATAGATAGATAGATAGATAGATAGATAGATAGATAGATAGATAGATAGATAGATAGATAGATAGATAGATAGATAGCGAATTTAAAGTGTAAGGCACATCAATACAAAGCTTTTTTCATTTAATTTACTGCAGACACTTTTATGTGTTATTGACCCATTGATGTGCTCATATTGAAAGTCAAAGGAGTCAATTCACGACAGTATTCTAATGAAGTGCACAATAGGAGCTGCAACACTAAAATTAAAAAAGCGAAACCTACACACGGAGGAAAAAATATTAGTCTCATCACATATTGTCTGGGTCACATATGAGTGGGCAAACTGTGGAGCTCCTTTAAAGTTCACTGTGCTCATAAATTCAGACGCTGGGCTTTGAGCATAGCTAGCATTTTGAAATACTTGATGTTTAAGCAAATAAAGACCAAATGACTTTAGGCTGCATTAGAGACCAGTTAAATTCTGGTGCCTATTTAGAATCTCTTATGTTCCGCATAGTTTAAATTGGGCAATGTATGAGCAACATTTCTGAGTAACAATAAACCTGAAGTCGAACAAAATTTGTACAGACACTGCAATGGTTGAAATGGTGGCATCTATTTTTATATATTATAAATATGTGATTAAACATTATACTAACTAAATAAATAAACTCAGACAAGATGTCGATTCATGGAATTTTCATGGAAAAAAAGGAATTTGGATGGAACTATATAACACCAAATGTTATAGACTTTTTTTTTTTAGTAATCTTATCAAATCACACTATGGGTCACTGTCAGTAAATATTAAACTGCAAGAGACGATTTAAATATAAATCCTGCATGTGTCTGTTTGAATAAATTAAAAATAAAACTGAAAAAGGAATTCAGAACAAAGTGGTATGGAAAAAATATTTAGGGAAAACAATAAATAGATTTAACAAGACACTGAATTTGTCTTAACTTGAAATAAAGTCATTGGAATCTCTAAAAGAGAAAATGCAGAATTCCGAAACCTGTTATTAGTGACACCAGTGGCTGCTAAGTGAAATGCATCCAGGCAACGACTAGTGTTTGCACCGATGCACATAACATACAAGAGACTAAATGCCAGAGGTGGGAGTTAGTCGCACATGTGCAAGTCACAAGTAAGTCTTGAGTCTTAACCTTCAAGTCCCAAGCAATTCAAGTAAATTTTTCTGACACAAAAAAAGTCAAGTCAACTCTGCTTATTTCAAGGAAGTCCAGTCATAGCAAATTACAATCAAGTCATTACTTTCATTTAACTGAACATTTGGATTAAGATAAAGTAGTTGTGGACTACAGATACTTTATTTGCTACAACCAAATATGTAATTGTTGCAAATTTGCTACAAAAAATACCTTTCCACTTAAAAGGCGTCCACATACAGCCAAGTTAACATATTAAAAAGTCTAATAAAAATAATGGAAGTAAAATACAAAGATTGAAATGTAAAAATAACTGAAACGTAATCAGGTATCGCATTCAATATGCCTCAAACAAGAAAGAAACTCCTTAAGGTTTGGAATCATTTGAGGGCTAGTAGATTTTTGGGTAAACTATCCATTTAATGGTGGACACCAGCAGCCACTGACAACCATTGTAAAAAAATGAAAGTCATTAGCTGTTTCTATCCAAAATGCGAATTAAATTTATGCGCAAAACTGGAATATTGCATAAAAGATGTGCGAATAAAACAGCATTTCCATCCAATGAGTCAAAAAGAACAAAATCGTTACTTCCTGATTAACTGGTGCCAAATCTCAACAGTAAAAAATGGAATTTGCAGTGGTAGGAGAAGCTGCGTCAATCTTTTCCTTATTTAATAAATTATTGCGCTTCAGAAGAGGATGCCCACACGCAATGAACGCGTGGTGGCGTTTGAAGGTGTGAGACGCGAAGCACAGACGCTCCTAATTATATTATTAATTGCCTCCAGTTCTAGAAGTAATCATAATATAATAACACTAATACTGATGTATATACTGTACAGTATACATATTCGAAATGCACATAAAAATAGGTGGATGGAAACGTAGCTAAAGACTGCTGCTGTCCAATATTCGAGTCTCCATTTAAAATACTAAACTTCAGCATGCTAAAGACGGCCTATTTATTATCTTTAGCATAGGTAAAGCCAAGTTATTTCAAGTCATTTAAGGGCGCACTCACAATTTGCCATCCAAACCGTGCACAGGCCCGTTTCCCGGAGTGCTCTGAATTGGGCTCAGGTACAATTCAGTTGGCCGGCCCTGGTCCGGTTGGAAGAGGTGTGCCAGAGCGCGGTTCACTTGGGGCCGAAACTGGAGACGAGATGTAACTTTTAAGGGACTGTTTCATATGAATTTATTAATCATTCTTACTGTCTAATGAACACAAACTGTCGTAGATTATTAAAGACACAAACCCCTCATTGCACGACAGCTGCATCTTCAGCAAAACCTCCTAAGGGCTTTATGATTGTTTATGAGTGTCAAAGGTGGCGGATTCGTTCGGCAAAATATTTGACTGCGTGTCGCTGCATCCCAAATGACTAAAATGATATAACTAAAGAAATCTCCACTGTGCTGAGCGAGAGCGCTTCTTAAACTGAACAGCGCATCATCGATTGCGTAAGCATGCTCAGGCTTGAATGCAATGTGAGTGCGGGCCATCGGGGGAGACGGGAGGGGGGACAATCGTGCTTCGGCCCGGTTAAAGGCAACTGTACATAGTGTGAGTACGCCCTAAGTCACGTCAGAGTCAATTCTGGACTCATGATAATCAAGTCCAAGTCAAATCGTCTTTTTTTGAATATTTTGTCTCTAGTCAAAATTTTAGGACTCAAGTCACATGAATTGACTCAAGTCCCCATTTAAAGTAACACAAGTTACGTAATAATATTACTTTTCTAAGTAACAAGTAAAGTAATGCATTATTTTTTTAAATAAGTAATAGTATTTGAGTTACTTTTTTGAAAATGTAACGCAAGTTACTTTTTAGTTAATTAGCTATTAAAAATAAATTGCTGAATTAAAAGTAAAATATTCACAATGAATCACGTAGTCAATGTGTTCATTATTTTGAACGCATTGAAAAAAGTAAAGGGGAATTGTCTCATTGGACAGTGACTTTACCTAAGATAAATAGTTCAAACGTAGCAAATAGATTGCTTTAAACTTTCAATAATCTGGGGTCAGGAAGTTCTCCGATAACATTATCCTAAAATATTTTCTTTATGTCTTTTTTTAAAAAGTAAATGTAGGTGTAGGTTATACAGTGCGTTGTTAATTGCAGAGCTCCTCTATTAAAGAAAAAAGGTTCTGAAAGAGATAAAGCCTCAGCCAGGTAATGAAAAGTAACTCAAAAGTAACGTAACGCATTATTTACCATAAAAAAGTAACTAAGAGACGCAACTAGTTACTTTTTTGGGGAGTAACTCAATATTGTAATGCATTACTTTCAGTGGTGGGCCATTATCGGCGTTAACGTGCTGCGTTAACGCCAGACTTTTATCGGGCGAAAAAAAAATATTGCCGTTAATCTATTCTCAAAGTTGGGTTGGGAGCTGAGTCTATCCTACGCAATTTGATGACTTTTACCTTGATATTTTACGCGGATGTATACCTGACCAGTGAGCCCTCTGATAAAAAAAGTGCCCTTCTGAATCAAATAAGCAGGATGCCCTTCTGGATCTTTCACTTACTTCGAAACACTACTGACTACATTTACATGGACATCTGTAATCTAGTTATTTGCCTTAATAGACAATAATATAATTAAGGTGTTTACGTGAAGTGCTTTCATGTAAGAGTTTCCTGTAATTTTGGGTGACTAACTGCAGTTCGGCAGGTTCACCTTCACTCATAAACATTTCATTCATGGCCCCGTGACAAACTGGGGTATTAGACGCAAATAAGGAGTGACTGGAGTGTTATGGAATTTAATAACGCACGCCAAATGAAAAGAAAAAAAACTTCCGCATTTCGCGATGTGTGTGTGTGTGTGTGTGTGCGGTCCTTTACTGACAGCCGCGTGTGTGGATCTTGTCAGAAAATATGGCGAAAAGTCCTACATGACGGTAATAGTTTGATTGCGGTGTTTACTTCAATAATGCCACTAATATATGCATACTCTACATGCATACTCTTAATTCCATTTCTGTTTAGTTCAGTTATGACTTTAGTCGGATTAAGGTCATCAAAAATCGCTGTTTGGAGCTTATGTAGGCCTACTAGGGTTGGGCGTTGTTGATCAATTCAGCACCGTACGATGTCTAATGTGAAACATCGCAATGGACGATGGAATGGTCTTCATAGGCTTTTTCCGCGGGACTCTGGCATGAGTAGGCAGAGTGATCCGTGTCAGTCATTTGTTTGGTGCGGTGGATGTCGGAGGGGTGTCGCGGACGAAAGTGAGTGGCGCAGGGGGTTGCTCGCTGACAAAAGTGAGCGGCGCTGAGGTGTCGCGGACGAAAGTGAAGAGGGTTGGAGAGTCGCGGAACAAAGTGAAAATGAACAGTGGACAGGGGAAGAGGGCGTTTGAGGAGGGAGATCGGTAAAATGAGGATCCGGATCCGGCGTGTTCCAGCACAAATTAAGCCCTGGATAGAGACAAGATTAAATAAATATCACGTTTAACAACTACATAGTGAGACACGATCCACTATCATCCTTGATAAACTGTCCGACGTACACTGTTCTCTGCAGCTCAGACGAGCGCATGACAGTGTGTGTGTCTGTGGCTGTGTGTGTGTGGTCACGTGCTGTGCTTTTTCAGTGGACGGAGGGCTGTTCAGAAATGCTAGATGAAACACCAGTGTGGACGTGGGTCATTTTCGTTCTAAAATGCCATTTTAAAAGTAAGCTGTATTACTGTAGTGTAAACGGGGCCTGAGTGTGTATTTTTACCGAGCGTGTTTGTGACGGGGGCGGGGCGATGGATTGCGATGCCGGCTCAGCCTCGTGATGTCTATCGGCCATCGGCGATGGAAGATGGCATCGTCGATCGGCCCAACACTAAAGCCTACAGTGCAAAATTCATGTTTAACTGAATAAACAGTTAGTAAACACAAGTACATCTTATTGAACATAATTTATTTTCATCACCAATTATCATAGTAGAACAGTTTCTCAAGCAGTTTGTAATGCATTTTGGAAACAGGAGGTCTAATGCGCCACCTGGCTTGAGAAACCCATTCTCAAAGACTTTTAGTCATAACTTGGGTAGCACACATATTCTGAATGCCTTCTGCAGAATTCAAATGAGCCATTTTAATCTAGATTAATTTCAAGATTACAGTGAGATTAATCTAGATTTAAAAAATGTATCTATGCCCCCAACACTGCTCACAGCTAAATTCTTTACATTAGCCACTTAGAAGTAAAAATAATTTGAAAATAAAATAAACAAAACAAAAAGGACAGTGATAAAAAAGAAACCAGCAGTAAAGAAAGCATCTGATGACAGTGATGCAGAAATGAAACAAGCTCTGCAAGTCATACAGTTCTTTCAAATACTGTCTATATACTGACTATATTTGTACCATAAAGAATAGCTTTTTCAGCATTTTCCTGAACAACAGCATTTGTTTTATGTATAGGGAAGAAAGGTTCTCGGGAGCGAGTGCAAAGTTTCTTCCCAAACCATAAGAAAGCAAATAACACATGGAAAGTCTTACATATAGCCACTTTTAAACAAATGTATTCCTTGTAAATTCTGCGGCTGTGCTTCTACACTGCCTAAAATGTCAAAAATAAAATAAAATAAAATAGTTTACAGTATGTTAGCGGTTGTCCAAACAGTTGTTAAAAACCACACAGAATGAGGTAAAACACAAGAAAAAGCCAATTAACCAGAATGTTCTAACTAACTTTCCATTTCCTTTTAATTGTTGCTGGATATGAGTAATAGAGTTTCATCAGCTCAAGCAGCTTGAAATAACCATGTCAAGCTTTTCTGCAATGATATTGTTTAACAAACCGCTCTAATGAATGTTGCCAACACATATTCTTTAACCTCCAGACCGTCTTCTGCGCTGAACTGAGTGGCATCCCAATCAACTAAAACACTATTAAGCCTTGTAAAATGATAGTCATTTGTTCCTGAAACCTTTTAATTCGAAGTGCTCAGATTGACACCGCCACTTTCAGAAGGTTCATCACACGCACCGAGGGCACAAAGTACTATTCATAAACGCCTTTGATCTCACGGTAGAAAAGCGAGAGGAAGTTCACATTTTCCACGAATTAAATTTTCAGACCATCCGAGTGTCTGTTCTGTCTTTTAATAGAGTGAGCCGTGTCCTCATTCACCTCGTCAGAGGCTTTGTGTTAACGGTAATCATTAAAGGAAAGGAAGCTGCTCTGTAATTACATGCTAGCGCTTACATGCTAATCACTGCACACTTGGCTGACGGAGATGAAGCGAGTGAAACGGCAGGCACGGTAATCATGTGCCATGAATTGAAGAGTTTAACCTGATTCTTTATCATTTACTGCTGACAATTAGGTGACAAGACCGCGGCATTCTGAATTAGGCTAGACTTAATATAATAAGACAAAAGCTAAACACTCCATTCCTGTACAGATCGCCTGAAAGAACATTTCCTTCATGTTCGAGAAAGGGCTAATTTCAAGTGTCTAGCGGGAGAAAATTGTGCCTATTACAGTTAAAGATTTGATAAGATGACAGAAAATGGCCTCTATCAAGGGCACGGAAGGCAGGAATTTGTTAGAGTTCAAAAGAGCCCTGTTTAAATTATCAAGACGCAACCAAAAATTAAATAAAAAGAACTAATGTTAACATTAAATAAAGTGAAAAGGATTCTTCAAAAAAGGTGAAATACTAAATGTGCGAATGACATTAGCCTATTTCAAAAGCTTATTAGTAGACCCACACCGGCCCTCCACATTGACTTATAACCAATTCCAGCATTATGGATGTGACATCTGCAGTAAAAACTTTAAACTTCTACTTTCTCTATGAATTTATGTTAACATTTTATTGAAAAGTCTGTTTATATTTTCCAAAACAACTAACCACATAGTTATGGGATGAAAATTGTTCATATTATAAATGAGTAAAATAAGCATGCATTATGGATGTGACAAAAAAGTGCTGGTTTACAGTATACAGCATACATTGTAGAAATTCTGTGAATTAAACTGCACAACTAAAAAGAAATAATGCTTATCAAAAGGATAAGAGTTGGGTCTCTAGAGAAGAAAAATTATTGATTTTATTTTATTTGACATTTTTGCATTTATGAGGGAAAAGCGTTGTTATGGATGTGACAGATGTGAAATTGGCACTTGTGTGACTTTGGTAAATCAAATATAATTGTTTGAAAACATTGATAGAGACAGTTTTGAGTATTTTTACAGTACTGTAAAATACAAGCCTACACAAACAATGCAGAAAAAGGTTTCACTGTTTTGGTGAAAACGTAATACGTAATTTTTTTAATGGGAAGGTTAATAATAATAATAATAATAATAATAATAATCCCTTACTTTTATATAGTGCTTTTCTGGACACTCAAAGTGCTTTACACATTTTTGGGGGGAATCTCCTCACTCACCACCAGTGTGCAGCATCCACCTGGATAATGTGACGGCAGCCATATTTCACCAGACCGCACACCACACACCAGCTGATTGGTGGAGAGGAGACAATTAAGAGTGATGAAGCCAATTATGATATGGGGATGGTTAGGAGGCCATGATGGACAGAGGTCAGTGGGCAAATTTGGCCAGGACGCTGGGGTTAAACCAGGAATTTTTTTTCTGGGATTTTTAATGACCACAGTGAGCCAGGACCTCAGTTTTACGCAGGGGTCTCAAACTGCCAGCCCTCGGGTCATTTACTGCCCGCCCTCCTCCTCCTCCCTCCGGCCGGCAACTGCCGTCAAAAGTATAATGAGATTCGGCCCGCCAAAACATATATTTTTGAACCACTATCATTGTGCAGTCACATCTAGCAACTTGTGGTTTTGACCCGCCACCTAGTCAACATTTATAGTACAGCATTCGGATTAGTTTTACTTTCGTTTTCTCTCAGTGTATGGTCTAGAGCAGGGGTCATCAACTATATTTGTCAGAGGGCCAGAGTTTTACTAGACAGTCTCCTTGGGGGCCGGACCCCCAAGAAGAAAATTAAATAAAAATCTCATTTTGGCTTAACATTGTTTAATGTTTATACCTTTTCAATTTCAATACAAAACTGAAGGCATTTGATTCAGGCCCCCCCATCACCTATACCACAGTCAACCACTAGGAGTGATAGATATTTTGCCTCAACTCAATTAGGCTAAGTCAACAAGAGGAAATGTAACTTTAGCCATGATTTCAGCAACGTGCGAACACTACTGTATTTGTGACCTGTTTTGTTCTGGTACCAGGTTATTTATTTACCATGCTATTTTAAGTTGTGCCAGATTGTTTTTCCTCCTTTTTTTAGTCCTGAGGCAGACATCCCAAGTCTCCCGGAATTTCTGCAATTCTCCCGCAAATGCATAGAGACTCCCGGATGCCCGCAAACGAGTGATAATCTCCCGGAAATCGCGCGTCTTCCTCCCGCTCCTCAAATACATTGCGCACCTCTCTCCACCGCATCCCTCCTTGCTCTTCATCACACACACGTCGCGCGCACTCTGCCAAGACCCCACCTGATCTTCACTTACGCTAAAACCTGTTTGAAACAATAAATGCTTAACGCCGCATGGTCTGTCGGAGTCTGTCCTCATTTCGAAGTGTAGCCTAAATATAGTCATAATTGGTGGTTATTCTGACAAGAGACTCGGTTGTTGTTATTTTTAGTTGCTTTAATAGTGTGGACCACTATTTTCTTTTTGATCCTCACAATTTTGCAATCCAGTCACGGGCCGGATGAACGGCTCAGCGGGCCGGATTTGCATTATCAATGGTGACTGGTAATGCTTGAAATATAAACGTCATGTCTGTAGTCCTAAGATGCATCAATTACATCAGGTTTCCACTTTTTTCTTGTGCTTGAATGTTAAATGGCCCTCCTATGAATTGTCAGTCACTGAAATGGTTTGAGACCTCCGAAAGATGGCACTCGCTGAGCAGTATAGAGTCTCCATCAATATACTGGGGCATTAAGACCCACATAGACTACAGATTGAGCGGCCTCTGCTGGTCTCACTAACATCACTTCCGACAGCAACCTAGCTTTCCCATGTGGTCTCCCATCCAGGTACTGACTGGGTGCAGCCCTGCTTAGCTTCAGTAGGCAACCATATAAGAGTGGCAGAGAGCTAGCAGCTGGTTGACATTTGCTTGGCATTTCTCTTATGTAAATGTGCAAAAATGTATATATTAATTCAGTTTTTTATCATTATCGGTTATATTATTGTATAATATGTAAATCTTTAGGTATTTAGATGACTTGTGCACAATGCACTTTATAATGTAATAAGTACTTTAGTGAATTTGTTATATGGGAGTCCAACTGTAGCATTTTTTAGAAAACAATTGGTTCTAATTGAGTGAATTTGCATTTTAAGCCTTAAATAAACATGATGAAATAAAGTGTTTTATTATTATTTTACTTAAGTTTTCAGCTCCCATATTAAAAAAAATATATTCCATAGAAATCTGCAGATGAAAATAATAATAATAATTCAGCGCAGACATAAATTAAAAGATTCTGTCTTGCCCTAGTAATTAGCTATATGCAGTGAATTTGTAAAATATCCCTGTGCTGAATTTCTCAATCCATTACCAAGGATTACAATAAAAAATAAAATAAAATTCCTCATCGATGCAGTTTACTGGAATGGGTTACAATGCAGCAAATTTTACCAAAAGAACCCACATTTCTAATTAGTTTTCCATCTCTATATATTTCCATATGTGGGTAAGTAACATTGCCTGTTTAAAGTGCAGCAGTTTCTCTTTCGTTTATGGGTCAAAACTCACAACAAACAGAAATGACCTTGATATGCTTAGTCACTGAAGGTAGACCTACAAAAATGTAAAAAGATTACATTACTCCAACAAATTGCTACATTGCTTTCATTTGATATTACAGCGCATGGACTATAAATCCCAGGTTACATGTAAAAATCATCCATTTTTAAAACTCCCGATATGCCTCTTTTCTCTCTTTACAACAACAATAGGCATCAAACACGATGCAAATTAAGCTAAATGGGTAACAATAATCTCAAAACTAGCTTTGTGACATTTCAAGGTTACATTCTCCATTTCCTCTCTGACTCATTTAAAGCAAAACACAGCTGGTCCAGCTGAAACCATGCAAACTAAGATCTGAAGAAACTACTCTGCACCATATTGACACATTTAGAGCGAAAGATGATGATATTCAGTACTATGCTGATCGATCTAAATACCTAAACCTACTGGCTTATGAATATTAGATTCTCAATAGTCTCACTCATCTGCATGCACTTAAGTTGTCCACTATTAGCATTTTCTGTGACCACTGACCACTAAAATACAGTTGAAGTCAGAATTATTAGCCCCGTTTATTTTTTTCCTTCAATTTCTGTTTAACAGAGATTTTTTTTCAACATATTTCTAAACATAATACTTTTAATAACTCATTTCAAATAATATTTATCTTTGCCATGATGACAGTAAAAAATATTTTACTAGATATTTTTAAGACACTTCTGTAGAGCTTAAAGCGACATTTAAGGCTTAACTGGGTTGATTAGGTTAACTAGGCAGGTTAGGGTAATTAGGCAAGTTATTGTATAATGATGGTTTGTTCTGTAGACTATCGAAAATAAATATATAGCTTTAAGGATGTTAAGATTTTGACCTAAATTTTTTTAAAAAAAAATTTAAACTGTTTTTATTCTAGCTGAAATAAAACAAATAAGACTTTCTCCAGAAGAAAAAATATTATCAGACATGCTGTGAAAATTTCCTAGCTCTGTTAAACATAATTTGGCAACTTTTTTAAAAAGAAAAAAAAAATAATTTAAAGGGGGTTTAATAATTCTGATTTCAACTGTATATTATAATTATGTATACATAACATAATATATAATTAATAAATTACAACATAAAGTACTTTAAAAATCATTTGTAAACTGTTTCTTTCAGGGGAAAAAAAACAAGATACTAAAGCCACATTTTAAAATCTATGAAACATGTTTAAAGATAGCAACATTTCAACCCAAATGGCATCATATGCAAATAAATGATAACACTTTTCCTCAGAACTGCACATCTTGAAGTAATTTTTGTCCCTCCACCCCAAATTCCTTCTTTTTTTTTTCTTTATTTCAAATGAATAAAAACACATCAATGCAGTAATTGTGTTACACAATCAAAGGAAACATCTATAAAAAGCCAAGTTCTCACAATTAAGTGTTTCACTACTTTCTAGATTACATTGTGAATGGTTGACTGTTATTACGAACATGTTCACTACCATATGACAACCAAAGTGATCCATTCTACTATATATTACACTAAATCCATAGTTTATTAAATTCAAACCTAGCGTGGTGAGCTTTAAAATATAAATTAATATCATACATTGTTATGTAATGTAAAAAGCACTTCATCCGAAAGCTGCAACACTGTATTCACGCAAACAACATGCATTCATTACACAAAATGAACGAGAACAAAACTTTTACTGATAAGGCGACAAAATATAAATCACATATCGCTTAATCTGCTTTAACTACGCGTTTCTCTCTTTTGCTGACTGATCGATAAGCATTAAAACGTGAGATTTTAAATCAGAAACGGAGTCTGAAATCTCTAACCATTCGCGTGTTTCATTCAGTCTTACCTCTTCCTGAAAGCGCCGCGTGTTTTGCGTCATGACGTCACTGCGCGTCATTACGCACTCCAGCGCCGTTCTGTCGTTTGCAGGCTCGTTCTTCACACCTCATAAGAAAAAGACGTGGGACGGTTTTTTTTGGTAAAGTAGCTACTAAAGATAATCTATTAAAATTAGGTTTCGATTTAACATTAATATACATTATATAATATAATTAGTAAATAAATGTTTTGGGGGGATTTTAGGCTGGGAAACCCATGTTATATTAGCTTAAGTCGGCTTTTGGAACACAGTTGCTGGTTTATGTTCAGAGGTTGTTTACTAACCCTATCCAGCTTGATCAAGGTCTACAAGGTTGATCTCTGCCCTGCCAGCTGGTTGTCCAGCTGATCCATCATTTATATCAGCTTGGGCCAGACAATGACCATAAATGACCAGCTTGGTTTTGCCAGAATCCATATAAAACCTCATTTTGTTGGTAGTTTTTTTTTTCATCTTCTTTTTGTACTTACTCAGAACTGTTATAGCCTACTGCATGTTGGACCATGGTGTCGGAAAACATTATTAGAAAGAGAATTAGTTTTGTGTGTGTGTGTGTTTTTTTTTTTTTGTAAATTAAGAAATTTTGATGTTAAACATGTTACAAATATATCCAGGGCTTCTCCAGGTTTCATCAAGTAAAATGTTATTCTTTTTAAAACCATTATAAATAAAATTTCAGACTTACAAGGCTAAATGCTAAGGATTTCTTTTCTAATGGCCCAGTTAAAACATAAAAAAACATTAAAAGCAAATGTTATTGTAATAAAGATAATTTAACCATATATTTAGAAATAGAAATAAAAATAGAGTTAATGAATAAGGGTTAATAAAAACTTTTGTTAAACCTTTTATTGAAATGGAATGTTAGTGATTGGATGGTGTTGGTCCGATTGGGTAGCTTTACATGGACATAGGAAATTTAGAACCTGTTTAAAATGATTGAGGACTTACAACACATTATTTCAGTGAATTTAAGACTTTTTAAGGCCTACAATTTTTGATTTTGAAATTTAAGACTTTTTAAGAGCTCGCGGATACCCTGTATATCACACTTGACTTCATCCATGTATAATAAATTCATACCTCATTATTTTATGTCAGTACCTACCTTTTGGATTCAGTCTCTCACATACAAAAATATATTCAGGCCATCCATCAAATAGTGTAAAAAGGATTTTAGTGTTATTGATTGGTTATTGAGTGATAAGAGTGGAGCTAGAACCACAGGTATGCACTATACATAATAGTCTAACAGTAAATTATATTTTAACATTTAGAATTAATTTTTTATGTGTTTTAGTATTGATTTTTATGTAGTTTTAACTATTTAGTTACATGCCATTGTTTCATTATTACTTTTTAAAATGCCATTATTTTTTAAATAATATTTTATTAAATGTGTTTTATTTCAGTACAAGTTAAAGTAAATGAAAAGGAGAAATTGCCAACTTGGAATCATAAGGTTCGATCTGCATTTTTGCCTTCCATATAGCAAAAACTTTTATGGGGATAAAAATGTTTTTATTAAATAAATCCAATATTTTCCAGTAAAAATAGATCCAAATGCACACAACTAACATAATAATAATTAATATAATTAATCATATAAATAATAAAGAAATCACATCATGTAAAAAATGTTTATTGGAAACAAATGTCAGACATAACTTTATAATCATAAGGTGACCAAATATTTATTTGTCAACTAAGTTTAAATAAGGTAAAGCTTTTATATTATTTTATATAAAAATGCTGTATTTGCATTTATATAATTTATTCATAAGTAACAAAAATGGTTTAGTTTTATGGTTTCCTTCTCAGTCTCATAATATTGTACTACTTGCAAATAGTAGATCATTTCAACGAGTCAAGATATATTTTAATGACCATAATACATAGGCCTTTTATTAATTTGGATGTGTGTGTTTAAAGGGCGTGCGGTGGCTTGACTCAAAGCAAGAAGGTCGCTGGTCCACCAGCTGGATCAGTTGGCATTTCTGTGTGGAGTTTGCATGTTCTCCCTGTGTTTGCATGAGTTTCCTCCTGGTGCTCTGGTTTCAAAGTCCAAAGACATGCACTGTAGGTGAATTGGGTAAGCTAAATTGTTCGTAGTATATGTGTGCATGTCCTGGTCCTCTAGTTTGGGGGTTGAGCATTGGGCTAAGGACCCACCTTGTAAAAATTAGATGTTACGAAACATCAACATGGTGCGGCTAAATATCAACTTCGATATAAATGGCCTTGATAAGTGTGTGTTTAATAAACGCCTTGTGAGTTGAGCGTAGGTAAACGACAGTGTTGTCCAACAACCACTTATTAAAGATGAAAAACAGCATGTCCAAAACAACTGCAGCTACATTTTCTGACCAAATCACTAACACTTTAGAGAATTGAATCTGCATGCTAGTTAGCATATTATATGGTGGAAACGAAGTCTCTCTAATTTTATCATTCATCGTCAGTATGGGAACGTTTAAATGGGTTTCCCACTTCCTTCAAGTTGCTCATCAATATTTAAACAGCAGAGAAAATGTGTATCGCAAAAGAATGTAGCTAACGTATAAGTACTAAGCGGGTCAATTTGACAGGCCCTTTATACAGTAACCTTAGCTACTAAAACGAAATGAACTGTACATCCCTGCAGGGAGAAAAGTGTCTTGAATAGTTCCTTGAAAATTAAACTTGAGATGAGTATGTGAGTTGAGAAAATTAGCAAGGTCATGGTTAATGGAACTCCTTAGAGTTCCAGCGTCGAGACTTCACAGTCAGTTTGGCAGCCTGCAGCTGATGTTAATTTAGCGCAACCCAACATCATTCAACTTCAAAGAGACTAATAGAAGGCTATCATACTGTGAGAGACTTTGATAAGGTGGATTATATTGCTATGTGTAATCCACATCAAAAGGTAAAGGTTCCAGTAATTAATTAAATGATAGCACAGAAAAATGATACTATGCAGAGAATATTAAAGTCTGATGGCCATTTTTCTCACATTTATGGAGGTGGATGACACTACTTAATACACACATTCACATGCATACATTATTATATCTCAGATACTAAATTGCAGACTGCTTGAATATTTTTCCCCTCGGATATATGGGAGTTTTTCCATTTAATATAATAATGACATGTGTGGATATCTGTCAGTGTGTGAGTGGATTGAAGTGACATGCTGAGTGAGATGTTACACAGGCTTTCAAAATGAAATTGGGCTACATTTATTCGAGCAAGTTCGTTTTCAAGAGAAATTACAAATTAAAAATTAAATTATATTCAACAGACATTTCAAAAAATTCCCAACAACCACAGCCCCCCTTTATTTCTTTAGCTAAAAAAGGGAAAAAAAGGAAAAACAAATAAGATGAATAAAGTGGAATTTTTTTTCCTTTCAGTCAAAAATACAGTGTTTTCACAATATTGTATCAAAAGTTCCCAAATTGTAGATTCTCCTTCATCAGATAAGTGTAGTATGAAGAGCAACTCACAGCGATTGCTCCCGATACAATAAATGCTCTCTTTACGTAAAATTTGCTCCACTTTTAAGGATCCTTATTTACTAAAATATATCTATATCAAGGAACTATAATACTGTACACTACAGTATGAAATAAATATAATTAGGAAATATAAAATGAGTCACATAAATAAAATGGTAGTTTAAAATAAAAACGAATTTTGTATTGAACAAAACAAAAACAAACCAAGATAATACTGACAGATGATCTTAAAATAAAAAATAAAAATACAGAAAATTGCACAAACAATATGTAAACTAAACAACTGCAGTCTAGATATACTAATACTGACGTAGGTATTTCAAACGACAAGGTGAAATAGTTCTTTTAATACTAAAGCAGGTGCAAAGAGAACACTAGTTGACTTCGCTTTATACTGTACAAGGATGGCACTTGCAGAAAACACAGGTGAAAGGGTTTGCATATAAGGCTTTTCTCGAACGAAAAACAAAATAGAAATAAAACACAGGGGTTCTGACATTGCCTCATACAATGAGCCTCCGTCAATACAGTTACCCAGACTCTTTCCGTCCACCCCTGGCCAACTTTAAGACTTTGTACGTTTAAGAATCATATAGGTATTATTTAGTTAATGTCGCTTCATAAAAAAAAGCCATGGTGAGACGCCAAACTCAAATGGCTGGTCAGGAAAAGAAAGGTAAAACCAAGGGTATCACAGTAAGTGATAGACGAAATATAACACTGACACACCACTGCGTCTTCAAGCGCAGTATAAGTACATATAGGCAATGTTTTCTTCTCTCTTTTTTTTTTTTTACCTTTTTGTTCGTTTTATTTTTTGTGTTTTTTATTTTTCCTTTTTTCTCACACTTGTTGTTTCTTTTTGTTTTTTCAGAGTGCAATTTCCAGGCTTGTGCTACGACCACAATGAAACACAGGAGTTATACGGAAATCAGCACCGCACAGCTTTCAGGTTGAAAACTCTGTACAATTTAAAAACCTCTTTTGTTTTTCATTCTGACAATCGTTTTCACTTGTGTTTTTGCATAATATGGATTCCTTCATGTGAGGCCTGATTTCGGAGTTCCACTCTTTGTTTTCGTCGAGTGGGAGTGTCAGGCGCACGCTCAAGACGTGGCAGTGTGTGTGGTTTAATTGTGAATCTGGCTCAAAGTCCCTCCAAAAGGAGCGGAAGAAGGGTGCGATGCAAGCTTTTGAGTAAACGAAAAAGAAGCTTATTCCGAAATGCAGTAGTTAATCGGCATCCTCGTTCTCGCCGTCAGGGTTTCTTTTCCCCTCTTCCGAGCTTTCATCCTCTGTCCCTCCAGTCACTTCACTCTCTTTCTCATCTTTTGCTGTCCCGTCAGGGCTACGAGTGTCAAACCTCTGCCCCTCCATTTCCTCTTCCTCCATCAAACCTGTCTCTTGCCTGTCAGTCACTTCCGGATACGTCTCTTCCGCCTCCCTTGCCCCGCTCTCAGTGCCGTCTCTTAAGATGGTGTTTTCTCGTGTGATGTCCTCAGCCTGATCCTCTGGATCTGAAAAGCCCAGAGGTCCAAGGCCTTGCAGGTAAGCCCGCCGCATCAGGAGCTCCGTAGGCTCCAAGGGTCCACCGTTGTTGTGGTTTTCTTGCTTGGCGGCCTCACGCTCCTCCGCTTCCCGTTTGCAGTAGGAATATCGGTGGTTCATGTGCTGCGAGTAAGAGCCGGAGTGGGAGAAGCGCTTGCCACATTTGTCGCACTGGTAAGGTTTCTCGCCCGAGTGTAGGCGCGAGTGCTCAATGAGGTGGTGCTTGTGTTTGAAGGCCTTCTTGCAAATCTGGCACTGGTGAGGGCGCTTTCCTGCGGAGACACAAGGAGAGAAGAGCAAACAGGTTAGCCAAGCATCCATAATATCTTAAAGCTATTAAAAAAGCAATTTGGGAATTCTCTCTGTGGAGTATGCGCAAACTATATCTCAATATATTGTTGGAAATGTTGGGTAAAAAAGTAAAACTTTTTTTAAAGTAACTAAATGTGTTACTTAGTATTTAACCTCTGAAGGCCAAAAGTGTTTTTTTACATGCATTTTTTATTTCTCTTTGCTATTTAGGCTTATTGGAACCTAATTAGAATAAAAATCATCTTTTGATATGATGTACTTTTAGAGAAAAATGATGTCCATATTTGTGGACTTGTGGTCCCAATTTACATAAAACACTTTTTCCCAAATTTTCAAAATTTCATTTTTTTAACTTGCTTTGACTATCAGAGAGAAAAAACAATTTTTTTTTCCCATTTTGGACAGTTAAAAATAGGGTTTGGGACATTTCATATGCTGCAAAACAGTTGCAGGATGACACTGTATGTCTGTAACAAAATATAAAACATTCAAAGTATTTTAAATAGCCACTTAAGAGCTAAAAATGTGCTGTCCACATATGTGGACACTCTGGCCCTAGGAGGTTAAGGAAAGTAATGTGAACGAATGTTTATTTTTTTAAAGATTATGATAGTAGTATTTCACTCTTTTACCCAACGCTGATTGTATGCAATAAATGTCTTGTAGTACAGTGACAATTTACTAGGACACAAATCTTTCAAGTAACCACACAAATCCCTCCTCACTTGTACCTCATGAAGAAATGAAAAGAGATGAGATATAAAAAATGTTTGAGACTAGTTTAGGGGTAAAAATAATGGTAACACTTCAGCATAGGGACCAATTAAATAGTGATTTTTTTTTTAATTACCTGCCTATTATTAAGGTTATTTATTAGTAATCTGCTTGTTAAGTGTGACGTCACGCGAAGTGGCTTTCGGGTCCAATCGCTGTATCAAACTGTATGGGGAGACTCATCAAATGGTAATAATAAACGGTTACAAAGCAATGTATTTGCTAAGCGATGTACTTTCGAAAATCACGATTGCAATATATATCCATGCCTAATATCCGATGGCCAGAAAGTGATTAATTATTAAAAAATTGTTCAAATTTTGGTATTTGTGATGCTGCAATCCCAGGGATGGTTGTGTACAGCATGATTTTATATAAAATTCACTCATAAACAAATATTTTCTCAATTCAAATGAGTAAAAACCTGAAAACAGTATTTCATACGTCACCTATACAAGCGGATATAAAGTATACAGTCTTCATGATCTTATTCCACATTCCTAATCCTACACAATAGCTAAACCCAACTGCTACCTAAAACTATTAATACGCAGAGAATTGGGAGTTTATTGAGACAACAGTCATAGTTAATTGTTTCTTAATATCAAGTCCTTAAAATAAAATGTGGCCAAAACAATAATAAAAAGAACATCCTTCATATTGAGTAGTGAAAAACCCAAGCGATTTATTTTAGATGCTACCAAAAACAGTGCAGAGAGGTGAGGGGGAAGCCACGGTCCTGAGGTGCTATTCTGAGGCTGTCTGTGACTGTTCTGAATGCAGCCAAGAAGATCAGGTGATTATCGCTCCATGCCGCACAAGGTGAAAGTGAGGCAGTCAGAGTTTATGACATCATGTCTCGGGATTTGAAAATGCTTAGATAAGACATCTGCCTCGTGATGCCTTGTGTAACCCATACACCAAACACCTCGGCTCCCGCACACCTTCCTCTTTCCCTAAGCTTGGATGGCATTGTCTACTGTCGGAAACTAGGACAAATTAATTGTACTCTAATCAGCGAAGTAGGAGGGACTTGCCATTTGGCATTCAGTAATTCTACCAGTAACACACTTGCCATAAAAATCCACACACTCGCCATCGGCTCCAAGCACATGAACAGATGTACTATATTCTTGGCCATGAATAGCCCTGGCATGCCTGCAACACCTTCCATAGCAGCCATACTTGAGATGGTCCCCTTCCCCACCTCCCCTCATCAAGTTCAAAAATAGACGAGATGGCAGATTCCTCTATGAATTCCAACCGAAGAATGCAAGTGAGGATGATGCAAACGTGTGAAAGAGAGGAGTCCCCCAGGAGGGTAGGTCACAATGTGGCATAGAAATGCCTTGCACACATCAGGCTTTCATACACCTGGCATACTGCGCCATGTTGGCATGCCAGCAAACTCTACTGACAATGTGTCTCCATATCGACTGATGGTCCAAATGCTTCATCTAAAATCAGCGCGAGACAGTGCTTCGTTAAACAAAACATATATAGAGGATCTTTTATGTGTGTGTATCTGCAGCTTAAAGAGTAATTATTTTATATATTTTAGCTGGATTTCTAAATAATTCCCCTGTCAAAAGGAAGAAAACCGTTACACCTTTGTAATGGGTTTGAAATGTACAACAAAAATATGGCAATGGACAGAAAAAAAAGTAGGTATGAAAAATCAAAGCAGAAAAGGAATGAAAGAAACAAGAAAAAACACAATGTGGTAAAAAGGGATTACTTTGGAGGGGGGGTGGACGAGGGTAAAAAAAAAAGAGTTGTCTAAATGTGATATACCTGTGTGCTCATATTTGTGTCTTAGGAGGGAACTGGTCTTCTGGAATGTTTTGTCGCACAAGTCACACGCGTACATACCACTTTCAGTCTTCTTAATCTTCTTCCGGGCGAGAAGCGACTCGCTGTCTGTCAGGTCCTCTAGCCCTGACAGATAGTCCCCAGCGCTGTCCAGTAGATCCCCCTGCAAAAGAAACAGATTTTAGACACTTCACACAATCCTAACCTGCCGCAAATCCTAATCTTAACCTGTCACCTAGGAAGAGACAGCCCCACAGCCCCTGCCCCATGTTTGATCCCAAGTCTGGACAGAGCTTATCTCTGTAACCTGTATAAGATCTTTATCTTATGTCTCAAAAAAGGGACATATGGCTTGATATGGAGAGGACTGCACGTGAGTTCTCTCAGTTTAGTAAACATGGTAGTAAGAACTCATATAAATAACAGAGTAGGTTATACTGCATTTTGTGATCTTAACCAAAGGGGTACAATAAATAAATACAAATTGTAAATAAAACAATTATAGATTATGATAAAAAACCAAGCATATAAATTAAACACACTCACACATACATATTTGTTTTCCTTTGGTTAAATGCATGATAATACATTGCATTGGTGTTTGATGTATTAAAATGTAACATAAATTGTATTTAATACACAGAGAATCTTTTTCGTAGTACTGTAATATTTAATATACCTGGAAGCCTTGTTTCCGCTGGTATTTCCGACGTTGCTGCATCTCAGCAAAGGTGGCTGCTCCTGCTGCGTAAGTATAAGCCATAGGTGGTAGGAAACTCATGGGATCCAGCCCTGGGTAAGGCCTTAGACCCGGTATGCTGGCTTGAGCCGTTGACATGAAAGTGGGTGGAGGGAATGCTCCATGTGGTGGAAGAGAGGTGTACATGTGGCCTCCACCAAAGGGGTTTATGCTAAAGATGGGACTTGAGCTTTTCTCCAGCTGATTTTCATTGCCCAAACTGTTGGGTCCATTGAACTCCTTCTTGATGTGGGCCAAATTTAAAGGCTCTGTTCCTGGTTCACGTGCAGTGGAAATGCTAGTGTGTTCAATAGAAAAACCATTCGGTTTGACCCTTCGTTCTGCCTTGGAAACTTGTTTTGGCAAAGACAAGTCTAGTGGTTCCCCATGGGCGTCCTCAGAGGTGAGGCTGTTAGGCGTGTATGAACTGCTATGTGAGTGTTTGGATGATGATGATGAGAGATTCAAAGGTGAGGGTGTCTCACCTCTCAAGTGGTCCACAGGGTCAAGTGGCTTTTCATTGGTCTGCCTGGTGCCTGTAATATGATGTGGTCTGGACAACTTGTGCCCTGAATCCCCATTGGTGATGGCTTGGATCTCTGCTGTTGAGTCGCCATATTGCCCCAAAGAAACCGGTGACCGGGCAAATGCTGAATCCCTGACATGATTGGTCTCTCCACTTCGCTCAGGAGGAGGAGATCTTTTCCTAGAGAAGCTATGGTGAGATTGGGCTTTCCATTGAACGAATGCATCCTTCACAAACTCCTGAGGAAGACCCACTGCCATAGAGATCTTCCTCAGTTCCTCTGAGTTGGGCTCAGTGTTCATGGAAAAGTAGACGTTCAGTAATGACATGTGATCCTTGTAGGGGTGGACTGGGCTGGTGGCATTCCTCTCGAGGGATGAGGAGATCACACCAGCCTGCTGCTCTGAACCAAAAAGCCCCCTGCGGCCAGTTGGTACAGTATCATTAGGTTTGAGGACAGCCTTGATCTCCTCGTTCATCTTGCAGAGATAGCGCTCGTGTTGATGTAATGGAATAGGGCCAGAAAATGTCTCTTTGCAATACTGACAAGAGAAAGGTGCGTACTGTGCATCCCTCTCCAGTGCTTTGTCTTCAGATAGAAGATCCATGGCATGGCTTGGTCTTTCTTTCTTGATATCCATGAGCCGCCTCTTGGAATCTTCTGTTAAGCTCTGGAGACACGCTTTGGCTTCATTGACCTTTTCCAGTGTGTAGTCAATGATGGTCTTGGTGGGACTGTTGTGACCAACGCCAAGGAAGCTTTGCTGTGAGGCCAGTACCCGATTCTGCTCCTCCATCTGGGAGCCTAATTCCTTCATGTATGCTCGGAGCTTAGAGATCTCTTCAGGGTTGCCATCCATTTTTTGCCTGCAAACTGTGTTGTCCACAATCTGAAGCACCTTCTGAACCTCACTCATGTTGTTGATGAACCCTGGATAGCCCAATGGATGAGAATCTGACCCGATACCCAGATGTTGCAGGGGGTTCTGAGATGAACTGTGCATCCCTGGAGGACTACCTCCACGGCCACCTCCATTGAGAAAGGCTCCCGACGCACCGTATTCTTGTTGAGATGCAATCATGAGACGGTACTCATTGAAGTCCATGGGTTCAGACTTGATGTCTGTGTGAGCAGATGGGTCTTGGAGGCTCATGGACCTGCCGTTCTCCAGTTTGTGACGGAGCTGAGCTAGGGCAGGACTGCCAGGGGAGGATGCAGCAGAGTTTGGTGATGAGCCAGGCTTGTTGTTGACTCCATGGCGCACCCGTCCATTAATAGAGATAAGGCCAATGCACTTCTTGCTACTTATGTGGGAGCTGTAGGAGCCAGAGTGGGAGAAACGCTTCTTGCAGTTGGAGCACTCATATGGCTTCTCACCTTTAAAAAAAAAAAATAATAAAAGGGCCTTAATTTTTTACTGCATAAACACACCAATTAAGCAATAACCTTTACATATTTTTCACATTAAGTTGGAATTGCATTCAACTTCTTCCCCATCTCATTATTCAACTCAATGATTGATAGGATGATGGGATCCTACAATAAAAATAACTCTTGAATAATTATATAATTATGGTTTTAAATATTCATCATCTATCCAGACTATCCAAACCACACTAAATTACCATCAAGCAAATTGGAAACATATGATATAAGATTGTATACATTACTGGCATTCTTTTGACAGCACTTATGAAACACTTACCACTGTGAATCCGGAGGTGCTCCTTCAAATGATGTTTGTATTTGAAGGCTTTGCCGCACTCTGTGCATTTGAATTTGCGATTGCCAGCCCCTTCAGTTAGCAGTTGAGGCTGCAAGGGAGAGAAAGAATACAGAAATTGAGACAGGTAGAAAAAAAGAGTTCGTTCTGTTCATGAAACAAAATAATGTAAAATATGTATCAATGCAAAATAGACACAGAACGCATTCCAGAATTATATTTAGGCATGTGTACCCAAGGCTGCTGAAGCAACAGTTTGTCATAATCCACTTAAATACGACATAATTAACTTCACATGATCACATGATCGCACAAATAGTGGTGACTTTGAAACTTTCTCACTGCATCTTTCATTAAAATGCTATCTACAGTACATACTTTATGCATCTATTGTCTGCGTTTAGTTAAAACAGTGTAGGCTGCATCTGTATTCACCATTCAAAGTTAAACGTAGGTGCTCTTCCTCCATTTGAAATTCAAATGTGGGCCCCAGATGCACAACAAAAACAACAGCATTCACCCTGCACCCCACACACAGACACAAAAGGTCTGTGAAAAATGTGTGGGAGTCCACAAGTGCACGTTTAATAGTCACTATGTACAGTACTACGCTGAAGTTCTTTCTCCAAAAGTTCAGTCACACGCTCATGTACAGTACACAGGGCAGTTTGAGATGTATATTAGAGGTTCGTTCACTGTAGGGGTGTATGCAAATATGTACACAGACAGGACACACATTGAAATGTAGCAAGGTGAACCGAGGAATCAATGTTCAAAGCCTTCAGGAAAAGACCCCTTTAGAGCAAATAAACAAACACTTAAAGTCATTTAAGGATTAGGATACTCTAGATCACCAGGAAAAAAGCCATCTGGTCATGTTTAATTCGGTCTGGAGAAGTGCACGTGTGTGTATGTGTGTGTGTGCTTATGTGTGAGTGTGAATCAGCCAGTAAGATGAGAGTATAGAGTAAGTATCTTGAGTGTTTCCAATGTTTTCAAGTCTGCTTAAGGTTCAAAGTTGAAAGCCTGAATGCAGGATATCCTGATATAATCCTATCAAACAATTGAGAACCCTTTCACCACATCAAAAGCAGACCTTTTCCTTCGGAAATAAAGCAATATAGAGTTTCCTCTTCCAAATAAACCCATATCGCTGCATTTTTTCACAGCATTCTCATATTGAGATTGGCCTGAAAGACTGAATTAACATCAGCTTTGCCTGGTCTTTGGACTTGACTCTTCTCCAACAGCTGATGCGAGAGGTCAGCAGGCCTATAGGACTCAGTGTGCTAGAACAGCCCACACATGGCCGGCTGTGGGTGGACACTCAGGGGAGTATGACACTGCACAGCTGTGGCTCCGGTGTGAAGGATTCAAGTATTAAGGAGCTTCCGGAGAAGCTTGTTCAATGCAGGAACTATCAACAGGCTAAAGCATGTTCTCTCCTCTGGCATTTGCTTCAGTAAAACAGTCGGATTTCATCGGAATTTCTTTCCACCTTTTTCTATGTTGTGATGCTTTGCATGAACTATGGGAGTAACTTCAATAAAAGCATAAACAGTCAGTGCAAAACAATAAATAAAAAATATAAAATGAGCTGGCATTATTCTCATTGCAATCTATCAATTGAATAATAAAATGTATCCTATTAGAAATAACTAATTAGATTAAGCACGCCAGGAATAAGACCTAAGTCTTTCCAAGGCATTTTTATTCTATGTATACAGTTGCAATCAGAATTATTCAACCCCCTGACTTATTTGCCCCCCTGTTTATTTTTTTCCCCAATTTCTGTTTAACGGAGAGACATTTTTTTCAACACATTTCTAAACATAATAGTTTTAATAACTCATCTCTAATAACTGATTTATTTTATCTTTGCCATGATGACAGTAAATAATATTTTACTAGATATTTTTCAAGACACTTCTATACAGCTTAAAGTGACATTTAAAGGCTTAACTAGGTTAATTAGGTTAACTAGGCAGGTTAGGGTAATTAGGCAAGTTATTGTATAATGATGGTTTGTTCTGTATACTATCGAAAAATATATATAGCTTAAAGGGGCTAATAATTTTGACCTTAAAATGAGTTTTAAAAAATTAAAAACTGCTTTTATTCTAGCTGAAATAAAACAAATAAGACTTTCTCCAGAAGAAAAAATATTATCAGACATACTGTGAAAATTTCCTTGTTCTGTTAAACATCATTTGGGAAATATTTAAAAAAGAAAACAAATTCAAAGGGGGTTCAATAATTCTGATTGCAACTGTATGTGATCCTTTAGTACATATGATATTACTGTATAACAGTTAATCAGTTTAAGAGGTAAATTTTCTGAAATTTTGATTTTTACATCATCTGAAAGCTGAATAAAAAAAGAGTTGTTTGGCGAATCAGTGCTTAGTAATGCATATTACTAATTAGAAATGAAGATTAATGCATTTACAATAGGATGTTTACAAATATCTTGATGGAACACTACCTTTACTTAATATTCAAATAATTTCTGGCATAAAAGAAAAGATTATATCTTATACCCATACAGTGTAACTCACACTCAAAAATACTAATGCCATTTTAAAATACCAAGTGTGACATAATTTTCATAATGCACAAAGCTAAATGTACCTCTCATTCTGCTTTCACTATGTATATGGATTATTTGTAACTTAAAATTAATAATGTGATTTGTTTCACTTCTTCAAAAATCAAGTTTCACAAACCAAAAATGCAGCGCATAATTTGAAACATAAAAAAAGGTGGATAATAATCCTGAAAAAAAAAACATGAGTAAGAAGCACTGAGTGTGTGCACTGACTGAGGTAAACCTCATCTCACCTGATCTCTGGCAGGTTTATGTGTGGCCATATGGCGCTCTAGCTGGGTGCGGTAGGCGAAGGTGTCACTGCACAGGGGACAGGGGAAGCTCTCATCGTTTTTCTCATGTCGGTACTTGATGTGCTCCTTCAGGGAGGTCAGTCGCTTGTAGCCCCGGTCACAGTAGGGGCAGGTCAACAGTTGGGCAAAGGCATCTGGCGTCCTCAGTCCCAGATCTGGGCAAAATTGAAAGGAGTGCACTCAGTGAAGGAGGGGGGATTGAGGGGAAAAAAAGCATATGTAGGACAAACGGTTGCCATATGAGGCTACTGGAGAATGGTGGGCAAAGCATTCAGTTATGTCATTTAGATTCTTCTTTTTTAGTTAGTGCTTTTGCCTTTTTTCTAATATATCTATCTCAAATGCTTTTATATATATATGTATATATACATCAAAGTCAAAACTATATACAGTATGTGCATTTTATTCACCCAGGCAAATCTGAAAATAATATTATATTTAAATTTAACAAAACAAATTTGTTTGTAAGCAATAAAATTTTATTATTTCAACATTTTTGCATATTTATTTATTACTTTATTTTATTGTATTTTTTTTTGTGCATATTTTGTCCCCAAGGCTAATTGTTACATGATGAAAACCAAAAAAAAAAAACTTTGGGCAACTAGGCTAAAATAAATAAAATAAAATAAAATAATAAAGTAAAACTAAATTAAAAAAATTAATAATAAAATTAAATAAAATGGTATTAAATAAAATAAAAATAAATAAATAATAAAATTTAATGTAATTAAACTAAATAAAAATAATAAAATAAAATGAAATAAAATAAAAATAAATTTGAAAAATAAATAATAAAATAAAATAAAAACATTTATTAAATAAAATAAAATGTAATAAAATAAAAAAATATATTAAATTGAATTAAACTAAATAAAAAACTAAATAATAAAATGAAATAAATAAATAAAATAAAATGAAATAAAATATAATAAAATAAAAAAATAAATAATAAAATAAAGTACTGCATCTTTATGTGTATAGTTTATTGCCTACCGTTTTCATTTTCATCTTGTCCGTTGGCCTCTGGTGTTCCCAGTCGTGTACCTTCCTCTGGGTCCTCTGGGTAAATGATAACGGTGTCCTGCAGGTACTCAGCAATGCTTGCTGCGTGTCCCTCACCGTCATCCAGTTTCCTTTTGGCAAAGAAGCTTTCCAGCTCTGAAGAGGCATCAATCCCCTTAACTGCACAAAGGAAGTGGGAAGAAAAAGCCCAAATGAATCCAGTGGTTGATGCTCAGTGTCATTGGAAAGGACCAAGCTGAACATTAGGACATTGGCCACTCTAAGTGTGATATAGTGGAGACCAAACCATTAGAAGGCCTTTCAAGGTGGAAGTATTTATTTAAGTTACAACATAATGGCCACTTCAAAGACTAATAGGAGCCAGCTTGATCATCAAGCACTCTTTAAGCATCCTCTTGCATGTTTGAAAATGCTTTAAACATTTCCAGCATTATGGGTAATTGGGTTATATGGCAATTAGGCATGGCGGGGTAACTGATCTCACTTTGTATTGCTCATCGTATACATAAAATCGGACCCAATAATCTAATAATGTATCATGTGTTACGCGTAATTGCTCAGAACAAGATTTTAAACCTGATTTTTCGTAAACAATAGGTTTTTGGATGCTTTATGGAGAGCTACTAAAAGATACAGACTGATGAACAGACAAGTGCGTCTTATAAAGAAGGATTTATACATTTAAAAACATGAGGTAATGTCGGCAGATAGCTAATAAAATGACACAAGTTCCTCTAAATCATACTTTTTTTCTTCGTATGACTGGAACCTTTGGGTAAGCAAATGAAAATGTTATTGTTTCTTTGTAATCAATTAGAAAGTACATGGACTGAACAAATTCGATTTTGGCTTTAAACTCAATTTGGCTGCAAAATGTGATTTGGCTTGCACTCGTGCTCAACTTTAAAATGTTTCCTTTCCAACTGCTGTGGACACGCATGAGGGGAAATGATCTTAGATGCTCAAGTGTGATCCACAAATGCGCTTACGTTAAAAGATGTGAATATGTTCAAGATTTAGTTAAGTGTATTTATTAATACTTAATGTTATTGATCCACCTCTCTAAATATAGTTATCTATTATGCATCAGTGCATGCATATTTCAATCTCTAAAGTGAAATCTCACCTGTACCATTTCCAATTCCATGGAGAGAGATGTCGGGGCTCATGGAGTTGTACTCCGCTTTTCTCTCTTCTGAAAAATACAATTAGAAAACCATCATAAGCTACAACAAAAACAATTCTGCTGCTTTTATGAGTTTCCAAAACAGTTGTCCAGGTCATGTTGTTAGTGATGTATGTAAAGATGTAGACATCACCAACTAATTATTATATAAAGTTGAAGTCAGAATTATTAGCCCCACTTTGAATTTTAAATATTTCCCAAATGATGTTTGATGTTTTCAGGAAATTTTCACAGTATGTTTGATAATATTTTTTCTTCTGGAGAAAGTCTGATTTGTTTTATTTCGGCTAGAATGAAAGCAGTTTTTAATTTTTGAAAAAACATTTTGAGGTCAAAATTATAAGCCCCTTTAAGCTATATATTTTTTTCAGATTGTCTACAGGACAAACCATCGTTATACAATAAATTACCTAATTACTCTAACCTGCCTAGTTGACCTAATTAACCTAGTTACGCTTTTAAATGTCACTTTAAGGTCAATACTAATGTCAGGAAAAATATCTAGTAAAAATATTATGTACTGTCATTATGGTAAAGATAAAATAAATTATTAAATTTGACACAAATTTTAATTATTAAAAATGTGTTTAAAGTAATCCGTTAAACAGAAATTGGGGGAAAAATAAACAGGGGGGCTAATAATTCAGGGGGGTTAATAATTCTGACTTTAACTGTAGTATTACCATTTTTTATGTTCACTCTATTTCTTTATTTAACATATTAATTTCATTTGTTGTTTTTAAGTTGCCAAATTCTTCTCTCCAACATCAAATATATTAATTATAAATGATAAATTCCATAAATGATCTGGATTTTCCCCATATATAAATCTGTAATATGGCAATGTATGCAAACTAAATATGACATACAAACTCATGTTTGGATTTCACATACTGTATATGAAATTTATTGCAAAAATGGCAACTTACATTATTTCTTTGAACCACTGCAATTACAAATATGTACATACAGTGCCCAGCATATATAAGTAGACCCCTCACAAATCTTTTTTAAATTCATAGTTTTAATAGGAAGCTATACAATATTATATTTGTGCATATACATTAGATTAGTCAGTACTGAAGCCAAACCTGGAGCTTATCTAACAAAATAACTTACGATAACGGTTCAAAACTAGTACACCCAAATTTATATGCTATAGAAAAATATTAAATAAGAATTTAAAAAAAGAGGAAAAATCAAGAGAAGCAAAAAAACTGATTTTTTTTTTGAAATTTTCAGTTGAAATAAAATTTTCTTTGCAATATTTTGCTTAAATGTAATTGTATTATCTTTCAATTTCTAAATATGTTTGGTGACTAAAATATTATTTTAATAAATATATCTGTTTAATAAATCTGTTTTGTTTAAATGCACCAAAATACATTGCCTATATTCACTGAGAAATGGATAAAAGTATTCATTTTCAAAATGGGTTGTACTCTATTATGCTGAGCACTGTACATGTTCAATTACATTAGCTTTTATTCCCAAAGGCCACATTAAATTAATCACAATTAATAGTAAGGATATTTTTATGTAACAAAAAAGTTGATTTTTTTACTCTCCCATTCAACCAAAAAGAAAATACTAATAAATTCAATACATGCCCTACCCAACTTTATTAGATCCATGTAACAGTGTGTAGACGGTGTAATTGAATATGACAGCACATCGAATGATAAAAGCGAATTCACAATGCTAGAGAACATCCTATGATAGGACGAATTATAGCTCAAAATGTGCTGACAGCAGCTCAGAGAGTGATACGCTTCTCTGCAAGCGGGGCTTAAGAAATCATGTCAAGGTATTTAGGGAGGAGAGGAGGGTGGTCTAAGAGGAGTTTGCTCATATACTGCTGCTATTGTGTTTGTTCCTCCTCCTCCCCCTCATGTGACCTCGTACCGGCAGTCACAAGTATCATAAGCTTCCCCCACAAAAGCAGGATATACAGCACCTCTTACACCACAACGCAGGGGGAAAACAAGGGTACTCGAGACTCCTGACACACACGCACTCGTTCGCCTCCGTGGCATTAGGACTGTTTAATTTCAAAACTGCCTTGTACTTCCTTCCTCATTATCTAAGCACGGCAACCCAGAGAGCTTCTGAAAGTTGTCAAATTCTCTCACTTTTCACCACATTTAATAGACGTCTTTCAAAGCAGAGAAATCCTTGTGAGAACATTGCTTCTGGAAGGGACGTTTTGAGCATCAAAAGCTTTACTAGACTTGGTCGCCTTTCATTGAACAAAGTTTTACGAAACAAGGCATTTGCTAATAATATGGGGCTTGCCTTCACGAAAGCCCTTCCTGATGAAACTGTCTCCTCCTGCGCCACACAGATAAAAGTGCAAGGGCCTGGAGCCAGTGAAAAAATTCTCCAGAGTTTACAGCATTGTGCTTTCCTTTGAGGTACATTGGCTTAAAAAGTTCTTTGGGAGGGCTAGCGATTAGCGGCGTTGACGTGGGGATATTTAAGGTCATATTAAGGACTGGATGCTGAATGTGGAGTTGAAGAAGACAATTAGTAGAATCAGAGATTCATTTCGAGTAAATCAATGTGTTGTCTTCGAAGGACAGTGAAGTACAGTTTCCTCAAGTGACAAAATGGCAACTACATTAGAGTCTCAGTTCTGCTTGTGGTATCTGCAGGTCCCTTGAGGTAATGGTGTGAATTTAACCACCGAATCACAAGAGGAGTTCCAGATCTCTTATTTGGTGCAAAAGGATATTTTGTTGTAGTGGTCAAACTATTTTTACATAGGCTTATAAGTATGCTTGCAGACGCTAGAGATGCAAATGTTGATGGCGATCTAAAGATAAACATATTTAAATATATAAAAGACCACTTTGAATGTATTTATTGAAGTTATGGTGTAAAAATACATTAAAATGATATCTAATTCTATTTTATTTGGATACTAATCTAATGTGTTATATAATTATATATACAGTTGAAGTCAGAATTATTAACCCCTCTTTGATTTTTTTTTTCTTTTTTTAAAGATTTCCCAAATGATGTTTAACAGAGCAAGGACATTTTCACAGAATGTCTGATAATATTTTTTCTTCTGGAAAAAGTCTTATTCGTTATATTTCAGCTAGAATAAAAGCAGTTTTTAATTTTTTTTAAAACATTTTAAGGTCAAAATTATTAGCCCCAGAACAAGCAGAACAAACCATCATTATACAATAACTTGCCTAATTACCCTAACCTGCCTAGTTAACCTAATTAACCTAGTTAAGCCTTAAATGTCACTTTAAGCTGTATAGAAGTGTCTTAAAAATATCTAGTCAAATATTATTTACTGTCATCATGGCAAAGATAAAAGAAATCAGTTATTAGAAATAAGTCATTAAAACTCACACATTGGTGGTTTTCAATATTAAGATTACTGACTTGTTTGTTTAGCACCAATTGTGATAACACCTCTGATAACACAGTTTTTTCTTCATGAAAAATGAAGCAGACAACTAACGGTATGTTAAACCCCACTGTCAAAGCACATATAGAAGATCTGAGGTGCATCTTCTCTAGCAACCACAGAGCACTGGTGAAAAGAGGAAGCACCACACAAGATGATTCATTGCAACCTCTTTTAAGATGCTACATTTACCAGAAAATATCACAATACTCTTTTCTCCAGCTAGCGGACTGATGCCTTCATATTTAATCATAAAGACAAAATAACACCATGCTGCCAAAGGCGTGGCCTTCAAATAAACTCAGATGACATTCATTAATCTAGCATATCATGGTGTGAACATCAACTAAACAAAACACTGTTCAAGCGAATGACACGTCCCTGAAGACCCTGCGACTGTGACACTCTCTGAAGTTAAGTGATGCATATGCTTTAGTCATTAGCCGAGACTGATTGCTGGGGGTCGGGGTTTTTTTCCGTTCAGTTTTTTATTTTTTTTTTTCAAACCGGGCGACTCGCATGAGTTCTTCCTTCACTCTGTAACTGTCAGCCAGGCCCAGGGAATTGTGGGCCTATTATGTATGTAAATGGCCATCATAATGCTAAAAATTTCATTTAAGGCTTTTAATGAGTCGTCAGCAGGGCAGGCTCATGCTAAATGATAGCTCTGCAATCCTAATTAAGAAAATTTGTCTTTAAAGCCTCACTAGCTTAGGTCTTGTCCGTAATCTAGATCGCTTTTGGTTTTGGGTGGGTGAGTCAAAACGAATCCAGAAAGAAAGGGGTGTGGGGGCCGAGATGAGGCACAGAAGATTAGGTGTAACCTACTTTGTGACAAAAGTAGGAAACCAAAGTAGAAAAGTGAGCTAATGTTCTAAAAGTTGCCATTACATCAAAAATGCCAAGCAGCTGCTAGGTGTTGGCCTGGTAAATAAAGCTGCTCTGTCTTGGTCATACCAAAAAAATCCAAGTTTGATTGAACTTAAAAAAAATATAACCTTATACAACAGTTCAGTCTGATATTCTCATCTCTAACTCTTACCTGAACCATTCAGTTCCCCATGGCGCCATACATGGGCTCCTGCCCCATCCTGGCTTTCGTTTTCTTCATCACCCCGGCAGGAAAGCAGGGCATGGGCTACCCGGGGTGAAGCCTCCAGACTCGGGACACCTGCTGGACTGCCTTCACCCTCAGATCCCAGCAGTCTGTCCTCATCGTCGGACCCTGAACCGGCATCCACCACATTTTCATAGCTCAGCACTGAGGACAGAACAGAGACCGGTGTAATTATTTGAGTTTACCCTTACATCTCAAGAGAATTTTGTGCAGTCTTAAAGAGTGTTCACACAATGTCTTCCTGTAAATTAAGATAATATGCTACATATAATGTGTTTATCAATCAAATTGATGTTTATTTCTATAGCGCTTTTACAATGTAGATTGTGTCAAAAGAAGCTTAACATAGAAGTTCTAGTAAATTGAAACTGTGTCAGTCCAGTTTTGAGAGTTAAAGTTCAGTTTAGTTCAGTTCAGTGTGGTTTAAATTTCATTGCTGAAAGTCCAAACACTGAAGAGCAAATCCATTGATGTGCAACTCCACAAGTTCCAAACCAAGCAAGCCAGTGGCGACAGAAGCGAGGAACAAAATTTACCAATTGACAAAAGCAAAGGAAAAAAAAACCTTGAGAGAAACCAGGCTCAGTTGGGCACGACCATTTCTCCTCTGGCCAAACTTTTTGTGCAGAGCTGAAGTCATCACTTATCATTTAGTGTAACATACATTGTGTAATGTTACAGCTGTATAGCTGTTAACTTTTTGCTTTACAATACACACATGGCAATTAACTCAAAGTTTCCAGATGGCAGAACAATAAATAAATATAATAATAAACAATAATAAATAAAATACTAATATATATATATATATATATATATATATATATATATATATATATATATATATATATATATATATATATATATATATATATATATATATATATATATAAGATAGTTTGAAAGATAATTGAAAGCTCAAAAGACCTGTCTAGACTGTAGCTATAAAACAACAGAAAGCAAGATAAAGAAAAGTAAAAACCTGCACGACTCTGGGGGTGAGAGGTGCTGAAGGCCTAATAAACTATGAAGCTTACATCATGGGAACAGCAGTTTAACGTTCAGGTTCATTTGCAGTTCTTCCCTTGCCTAATACAGCATACATCTCCCCAGGCTCCACGAGCACCTTATCTCAGAGGCACACTGCCAAAGCAGTGAGAACTAGTGGGAAGTTTCTCTAATGGTTAGATTAAAAAGCCTAATTGCTGATTTCGGGACAATTTTCTCCCTCTTCTGAAAACAGAGTTTTGAAAAACAACAAACTTTCTCTTCCATCCGTGCTCTATTTCCCAGTTCGTTGGCGTCAAATGGACTCGGCCGGGCAGCGGAACACTCCATTCCCTCCTCCGTACCTTAACTACTCCTAATCTCTCCCTAGGAGCCCCATTCACTTTAAAAAAATGCCAATGACGTCTTTTTTTCACAGGTTCCCATGCAAAAAAAGGCTGAGCGCTTCCCTTTGGCGGTGTTCGCCAGAGGACGTGAAGATTAGCCGCACGTATCTGATCATAATATGATCTTTGTCTGATCCGTGGGGCTGCATTTGCTCCCCCAGACAACTGCGCAACAGGTGCAAATTAAAAGGGGAACCATCTCGGGTACAAGGGATGGTCGAAATGCACTGACCCGGGCTGAATACCAAAGAGTGGGGTGAGGTGGTATGGCGGGGGTGAGGGGCGTGGGACAAAAAGCTTTCTAACTAAGAGGTGTGACCAGCGGGATTATTTAGGAGCGACTTCAGGCCGAGGGTGAAGAACCCCCTCCTTTAGTGAAAAGGAGAAGGCGAGTGAGAGAAAGCAAAAGAGAGACATAAAGGGAGTGGTTGAAAGTAAGACATGAGAGGCTCTTTGTGTGGTCCGAGTATACCTTGGACGTAAAGCAACTTTATCTCGCCTGCTCTGTTCACTCAAAGTCTCGTCCTTTTACGCTCACACACAGTCATTAATTCCTTGGTCTTTAAGCCAGCGGTAAGTGCACTTCACAACGTCTTGCTCAGGTACCGTGCAAAAAAAAAAAAAGAAAGCAGCCCTGAATTTGGGTCCCAGAGCTAAAAAGCTGCGGCTAATCATTCACAGTTTGAATGGTGGGAGTGTTCTGGAGAAAAAGAAAGAAGTGGGAGGACTGGGAAAAGAATCAAGAGGATGAATGCAGAGGTCAGAGCTGAATATTAATAATAGTGAACTGCTGAGTGGTTTGACTTTAAGCCCACACAAAACACTAAAGTCTTCACATCGCATTTTACTGTTCTTGCATATGCTAGCCATCCACATTCCTAATGACATAGCTTGAATACTTGAGTAGATGCTTCAGATTGTTTTCGTACAGAAAGTCAGTATGGTTTTGTTCTGAAAGCATGTTCTAATTTTACCGTAATTGCATAGATTCTCGCACAACACAAATAGAAATGGAAAATGCTGAGGTTTGAAAACCATTTTGGAAAAAGGAACAGGCATGTTTTGACTCCTGACGGGCAGATACTTTGCTTTTGAGAGCATGTTTGTATGTGTGTGTGTCTGTGTTTGTGAGATGGGCACTCAAAGCAATCCATCAAACGATTTCCCTCTAAGGTCACATGGGTCTGACAGATGTGACCGAGATATTGTTTGGCAATGTGCACAGTTTGTGTGGGAGTAAAAAGTCACAATAAAATAAAAGGTGAAAAAGCACTAGCCATATTAAGTTTGAATTTATATATAGAAATCTTTATCATCATTAATCTAAACTGTCACAATTTCAGAACATATTTATTTATCTGTAATTAAACTTAAATGATCATAAGTGCAATAGTCTCCTAAAAGTTGTAACTTTGATTTTAAGTATTTTTTTAAATATTTAAATTATTTTATTTATAGAATTTTCAATATTTTTATACTAGAATAAAACAAAAGTCAATTTGTCAAGATTTTTAAAAAATATTTTTTAAATATGATATAAGTTTTGTCCATTTATCCATCAATATACTTTACAAATCACTTAAAATCAGGTCAGGACAAGTATGTTTAATTTGATATAATTACATTTCTGTTAAGCTAAACTAACTAAACTCATTTTCAAGTTTTGGGAAACATTAAAGTGCATTAAACTTGCATTAAATATGATCTTAATCAATGCTAACACCAAAACATGTCTCATCATTGCCCCTTTAACTAAATCAGTTCAGATTAGAAGTAGACTCCTACAGATTGTAACTTTCTGAATAGTTTAAAACTAATAAACTTACCAGTACCAATGCTCTTTAATACACAAATACATGTAACTCTATTTTGGATCTACCAATCAACTGTGTTTTCCCCAAGTAGACCTGCCCCCATTCCGATTCGATTGGCTGCCATTTTAGTGTGTCACTCCAGCAGCTGTCCTGCCGTATAATTCCTGCAGTGAACGGTCCATTGTGCTCACCCTAGAGACAAAGAGGCCACCTCTCCTCACTCTCTCACTCGCCCTGACTTCTCCCTTCTCTCTCTCTCTGCTGTTTCGTATTCTCAATCAACCCCACCTATCGCTCTCCAAGCTGTCTTTTGAGCATTTCAAGATGCTCCTGAAAGTCATCCTTGCCAAGAACCCAGCTATATAAAAGCCAAATACATTACTAAACAAACATTTAACATTATTACGGAAACAATACCTTGTGAAGAGTCTCTCCACAAACTGGAAGAGCTTCACACATTCCATAGCCTGGAGTTGTACACGAACACGCACACACATACATGATCTTCTCAGCAGTTTAGCTGTTTAGACAGGTATGTGTGTGCTCTGTCACAATCTCTTACAATCCTCTCATCTCACAAGCGGAGTGTGTTCCCAGCGCTCGGGGGAAAACTGCAGACACACCTGCAAAGCCACACTGTCCATTGGAGACATTTCACTGGTACGTGGTGCAAGATGTTTCAAGCACAGTTGGTTCAAACACAAAGAGCTCAACTGTTGTATCCATCTGGAGTCTACGACACCTCCGCTGGCTCGCACACCTTTTTTCGCATTCCCTGTTCACAGGTAATCCGCTATCTCCTTTCCGTCTTTTCCCCCTTCCTTTCATCTCCTTTCCTAGCGGATGAAACAGAAAGGTGAGTGCGTATTCCACATCCATATTGCGAATCAGCCTGCCGCAGGTCTCTCTCAGGTGCCTCTCTGGCACGGTAATGAAACCCGGCGGAACAGACGGTGGAAAATAACTGCTCTGTTCTCTCTCTCTCTCTCTCTCCTGTGCGCATCACCTGAGCGAGCAGTGGGGGAGGGGGCGACTAGGTAAGGCTTCAAACAGTTGAAAAAAGGTCGCTGCCTAGTGGCTATAGCCTGGAAATGATCCATGTAAATCAAATCAGGCATCGTCCATTCATGCGCAAAAAAAGGATGAGGGAGGGAAAACTTTTACCTGGTTCGCATTTCAAAAAAGAGCTGAGAGGTAAAGTGTGGAATGAACAAGTTTGATTTAATAATGAATATAAAAATACTTGAATAATGTTGTTTTTTAATTCAAGAGAAGTGATGCAGTTTGAGTTGATGATATGTCATGTATGAAGTTTTAAGTCTAAAGTATAGAACTGATATAAGCAGTCTATAACTGTTTATAACAGCCTATAACTGAAATCATTTGGCAAGTGTGGTATTCTGTCTAGTGTCCTACTTCTATAGGTGACAGGACATTTTGTGATGTTCACCTGTTGGATTTGTCATGTAAAATTATTTCCACCTGTTGAATTTGATAATGTGCCATAAATTGGGACTGGTTTTAAGTCTAAATAAGAAACATTAACGTAGTCTATGACAAACATGGGCTAATTTGAAGTGAAGTATTCTAACTAGCTATTGCCTACTGAAAAAGATAAAGACATTCCTTAAAAATAATTCATAAAAAGTAAAAAAATAAAAAATAATTCTCAGTTTAAATATTTGAATTGTGTTCATATTCCAGAGTTCTCGGTTTGTCTTTCAGAATTCTGTGTATAGACCATTTTGAGGGATGTAAACAATAACAATTGGTCCTGACGTATTTCCTGTTTTACATTTAAAATTTCCATAGCTTCCGATGGTCCAAAAAGTTCTCCATAATGATAAATAATGTTACAATAGCTGTAATAACATCAAGTTATGATTGAATCGCCTCTTGTTAAAAATATGAAATAGTTTGACAACAAGCAGGAAATGTTCATGGTCCAATGACATCACCATGTTGAAATGGTCTATATTTCAGAAGATTCTGTTTATATTACCAACAAAATAAATAATAAAAAGAAAATTAAAGATGAAAATCAGAGTCATACATCAGCTTCTAAATAGCCTCAAAGCTAACACTCATGGACCTAAAAGACTCTAAAACACTCCCATTGACTACATCGTCTTTAAACTCACTTCTGTACATGACTGCACACTTTTCAACAATGAATAAGTGACTCCCATTCAAGGCTGTTTACATCAGCGAAGGCCTTGAACCTGACAGATAGCGTCTGGATGGAGTCTATTTTTTTCTTGTGTGGCTAGCATGTAGATAACGGCTGGTGAAAGTGCTCTTGTTTACGGTGCGTGTGATGGGAGAGAAGGCTCTCCGTGTTTGTTTTAAGGCCGGGCAGCCGGAGAGGTCACACTGGTGCTAGGGGAACAAAGGGCCCAGGAAGAGAGGGGCCGCTTTTGTGCCGCCATGATCCTCAGTGAAAACTCAGCTATGCGTGAACCATTACTGCAAACCTGGAGAGGGTGTGTGTGAGTGTGTGTGTGTGTGTGTGTACTGTGGTGGGCTTTGTTTTCCTTGTATTTAAGTATTTCAGTACTTGCCAATATTTCCGAGTGTGAAAAAAGGAGAGCGAGAGAGACTGTGAGTGTGTGTGCGCGCACTTATCTAGCGTGCACCCATCTGTAAATGGGTGGCGGTGCTCCACAGACCCTGCCGTGAAGCGGCAACAGTAGCCTGGCCCTAATTGAATTAAACTCCCATTTGTCTACTATAGGACCCAACGCAACAGGCAAGAAGGAGAGAAGGGGAGGAGAGGAAGCGAGAGAAAGAGAGAGAGGGACCTCTCTGAGGCTTGCTCATGCCGCCAGACGGCCCACCTTTCCCCCTTCCTCCCCCACGCAGACCCACCATCTGTGCCCACCCCATGCACATGTTACCCCTCTCTCTCTCGACAACTGTTCTGGGCCTCTACCAGCCTCAGAGTGCCTGTGTGTGTGTGTGTGTGTGTGTGCGCAAGGCTGGAGACACACAATAGCTCACTGGGCTACCCTGAGGAGGAGAAAAGACAGGAGGAGAGGAGAGGAGAGCACAATATGCTGTGCCGAGGAAGATAAAGAAGTCAACCTCTATCTCAGGCGAACTATCAGTCAGGTTGCACTCTGGGAGAAAAGAACAACCACAAAAAGCCCAAACCGCCTCAGGGTGAGAGAGCTGAAAAGAAGACGACGCAAATTACACACGCTAACAAAACCTGCAATTTTAGGTTTTCTTCCCTTTGAGCACGACGTCTTTGTAGAGCGATACTCTACCATAAAATAGGCAGGTGAGGGCTTAGAAACACGGGCAGATGAATTTGTTGGCTGAGTTTGGAGTCTATCAATTTTTTTGGAAGTTAATATGGGTCAATTAATATGCAAATCTCCCGGCAGATGCTCGGTGGCTCTCAGCATGCGATTGGCCCGTCGGTCACTAGCTGTTCAAACAGTTTCACAAGCAAAACAACACCAGGTTCTCTCTCAGAGAGAAACCAACGAGACACCTATATAAAAAATCACCTTTTTTTCAAACATAAGTTGTTGTTTTTTCTTTTATTATTATTAAGGTAAACCTTTTTATTCTTTAGTAAGACTGCAAAACAATCTTTTTTTAAGATTTAAAGATTTTGCTCTCTCAATAAATTAATAAATTAATGTAATTATTATTCGCTTACTCTCATGATGTTCGCCAACTCTATGATTTTTCTGTGAAATACAAAAGAAGGAATTTTGAAGAATGCTGGTAGCCTAGTTAACAGTTTTAGTTACCACTGAAAACACACACACACGCACGCACGCACGCACGCACGCACGCACACACACACACACACACACACACACACACACACACACACACACACACACACACACACACACACACACACACACACACACACACAGTTTTCAAAATATCTTGTATGTTCCACCAAAGAAAGTACAGATTTTGACCAGCATGAGAGTGTTTCAATAGACCCTTTTCACATTTCTGGGTTTCTCAGTAGCGGAAGTCATCATAGTTGGGAAAACTTTGAGCGCAGTAAATGGGAGAATACAATAAATATTTTTTTTACAATCTTATTTGCTAAAATAATAAAAGAAAAAATCCATGATGATGTTATAAAGACTTTCAGAAAAAGAAAAAAAAAAATTGTGTGAGACTGATGACAACAGGTAGAGAAGAGAATACCGTCAAATTTGCTGTCCTGTCCCATAGACGCGGTAATTCGTTTTTTGTTATTTGAAGCAAAAATGATATAATACATACATAAATACATAAAAATGTTCGTACGTTTTTTAAAAAATTTAAAATATAAAAAAAACTTTATTTAAGATGATTTAAGATGCTGATGAACGTTAAACGCGTCATAACAGGCTTGAGAAAAGGGTCCATAATGAGGATATTTTGGTGAATTACGACTTTACAACACATATTTCTGAGGTAAATTCAAATAGATGTCCCCATACTCCATCAATATAAGACGTACTGCACTGTTTGAAACTACTTCCAACTTTTCCACTTCAGAAAAATTGATTCCAGTGCTTTGGTTACTTTTATTTAAGGCTGATTTAATGGAACGCAATGATCTTTCTCTAATACCTGTTTACTATCAGACAAAAGGCGAAACTAAAAGGAAACAGCTTGGGCTCTGCTAAGAATCCTTAGTGGCATTGCCAGAGGTGCTTGTTGGGTTTCTGAAAGCTAACAGGTCCAGATGGAGGAAAAAATAAGACCTCAAAGGGGGGCTTTAAATGAAGGCTCCAGACCAGCAGACAGGTTGCTAATGAAATATTCATGTAAGGAGTGGCCCTATCTATCTAACTATCTATCTAGCCATCCATCCTGCCCACAACCTTCACCACACTTCCTTCGTCTGCCCTCCACCATTTTATGGCGAGCTTCAATTGACAGGAAGAAAAAGCACTCGTTTATTGGCACCACAAAGACGAAATATCTCTACCTTATCATAAGAAATCCTCAGAGAATTTAGCGATGCATGGTTTGATTTCCAGCCTACTTCTCAAAACTTCTCTGTTTTGGACGTTTTTCAGTGTGTCTTGGCAAGTGTTCACAGCATATGACCGCTAATTGTACTTTCACAAATGCTGCCTGCATGGGAAACCATTCGTTCTTAACAATTCTCTAAAAATCCCTCTTCTTCTCAAGATTGGTACGTGATTTATTTATTGATAGATCATTGGTTAGTCCAGAAAGGCTAAAGTTGTGGTCACACTGACCTTAGTTTAATATTTTTTTTTTCTTTTGGGAAAATAAAACTCAATATTTGCAATATATTCAATTCAATAAGAATCCAGGAGATCAATAATTTTGTGTATGTGTAAAACATTTCCCAATGGTTCATAATTGGTTCAAATGTTGACATCCGGACCAGACATTTAAATACGCATCATACATTGACAAAATTATTAGCACTTCAAATTTCTGTCAATGTAATTTCAACCACAAAGTATACTTCAGCCATCCATGTTGAGTAAAGGTCCATACACTGTCCAAGTGATGCAATTTTTGTCAATTATTAAATGTATATGCTATGTCTCTGTGTTTTTCTGTCATCATGAACAGTCCATAACACAATAATGTCCATCTGCACTCATGCAGTTGACTGTCCTTTAAAGGCTACATAAACATGCAAAAAATATAAGTATTTCTGGTCTATTAAGTATACCTGGACATTGTTCTGCAACATTTTGGAAATAAAATACAGATGTTTCAAATAAAAAAACTGAGATTTGAGAATTTTGTGAAGAGTGAACCATATCCCCATCCAGATGCATCATTTCTTGATTTTCTTTAAAGTTGGACATGCTGGCTGGCAAAATAACTGCTTGTCTTAAAAGTGACTTCTCACTGAGCTGTTTTGCATTCATTGACACCATTTTTTGCACCTAAAATATTTCTCTAACACGACCGCACCTAAACAGCTGAGACTGCTCCTTGTTCTCAGGCCATGCACTACTGCACCATTTCATCCACCTCTGGCTTGGCTGAATGCGATTTCCCTCCCCATATCTTTGGGTATACACAAGCCGGTCATATGTGCTGCTGCAGGGGCAAAGATGGTCTTGCCAAACACACATGCACGCTGGATGGAAGCTGTGTTCTGCAGGCCCAGGATCAGCTGGGGTGGTATTAAACATGCACAAGGTTGCCTGTGAACAACTGTCAGCGCATCTGCTGTGTTGTTTTTTAGCCTCTCTCCCTCCATCACTCCCACAGCCCCATCAATAACACTCTACTGCAAACAGCTCCTGGCTACGGCCGCGAGCGTGTGTGTACATGCGCCTCGTGTGCCGTGTGTGCCAAAACACGAGTGAATAACACAGATTATGCCCGCATCCAGTTGTGTGTCTACGTGTGCATATCCATTTACGACAGTCTAACCTGTTTCATGTGTGTGTGCGCGCAAGTATCTGCGCTCAATATCATAATGAAATAAAGAGCCGGCTTTAAGCACATGCAAATTCAAACGCGCGTAATCAGGGCAAAATTAATTTTGCTGTTGCTGATTAGAGACATTAATTAATCTGTGTGAGGTGCGGGCCTAATCTGAAGTTGAATTACACCTCCTGTAAGATTAATTAGGACACGATAATAACATACGGCGCTGCCAGTGCAGATTACAGTAAGCCTTATTCCTTTGACTTGAAAAAGAGCCGGGCGAAACCTGAATCGCCGTGCGACTCGCCGCTTAAGAACGATTGTGGGTGCCGTGTTCTTAACTAGCTAACAGTTAGTGGGGATTTAAAGGTATTCAGTTAAAAACGGGGGGTTTGAATTTAGGTTGCTCTAGAGCTTATTCCACATTCAAAGATACTTTCGAAATGGATTCAAATGGATCGTTTGACCCTGCGGAAACGTTACACTGGGAAGTCCATTTGTGGCCAGTGCGTGCCTGTGTGCGTCTGCCAGCATATGTTTATGGGTGTGTGCGATTGAGGTGTTCGGAGAGCTCATGTGCTTGGATCTGCGGTGTGGACTGTGGAGACCACAGCAAAACCTCACCAGTTGCCAGCTGGCAGTGTAGGTGGGAGCCTTTTAAAGAGGTCAGTGTGAGTGAGTGTGTGTGTGAGTGAATGGGGACAGTCCACATCCAATGAGAAATAGAGCCCCCTTGGTCCAGGACCTTCAATCAGAGCAGCTCTTTCTGATGTTAATGAGGGAGTAAAACACATCTGTTCAGCACCCCCCCACCTCTCATACACACATCCTAACACACACATACACACTTGTGTGAGGAGTTCTGTCACCTGAATAGCTTCCCCAGCAGGTAGCACACAAGGGAAGGATTCGGCCCTTTATGTAGTCATTCGCCGCCCTCTCTAGAACCTTTTCCATGCCCTTTCCTCATAACTACCATTCAGAGGTCACTGACCCACGGGATCCACCAGGGACCCATATTTGGTCCTTCTGTATTGTGAAAATAGAGAGCCTGATGAATGAATTACAATATCCACAATGGTGACGATAGTGTTATCAGTGTAGTGTATTGCCTTTGGAATTTATATAATAAAACCAAATAAACTTGTTGCCATAAAAAGAAATAGCTACATGTATATTGATATAGAGACAAATATAAATGTGAAATTAAATTGAAACATACATGAAATTAAATTGATAAATTTCGAATACTTATATATTCCTTTTTTAAATTAAAATAGCTCTTATGTCCAGTGTTGTGTTTGTATTTTTGATTAATTTATGTAGCACCATTGTCCTGCAAGACACGACATTTCATTCCTCTCTATCAGAATCAGAAAGAGAGCTTTATTGCCAGGTATGTTCACACATACGAGGAATTAGTTTTTGTGACAGAGCTTCTACAGTGCAACAGAATTACAGAGACAGAATCAAAAACAAATAATAAATATATTTAAAAAATTGAAGTAAGTGGTGAATGCAAATATTCAAATAGATAAGTGTATATTCAAATATATTACTATATAACGTTATATGTGCAGCTGTTATGTGCAAATTGGCATGTAAAGTATGTTGTTAAATAAGTGTATATGTGTATAAAAAGTGTATGTACAAAACAAGTAGTGATGTTTGTTTCACAATTACTATCATCAAGTCCACACATGTAGTGGAATGACAATAAAACTCGACTTGACTTGACTTGATATAAAAAAAAATATGTATATAAATATGTTAATAAAATAAATTGTAAATATATGTACAGCTGAAGTCAGAATTATTAGCCCCCCTGTTGATTTTTTTCCCCAATTTCTGTTTAAAGGAGAGAAGATTTTTTCAACACATTTCTAAACATAATAGTTTTAATAACTCATTTCTAATAACTCATTTATTTTGTCTTTGTCATGATGACAGTAAATAATATTTTACTAAATATTTTTCAAGACACTTCTATACAGCTTAAAGTGACATTTAAAGGCTTAACTAGGTTAATTAGGTTAACTAGGCAGGTTAGGGTAATTAGGCAAGTTATTGTATAACAATGGTTTGTTCTGTAGACTATAAAAAAAAAAAATAGCTTAAAGGGGCTAATAATTTTGACCTTAAAATGGTTTTTAAAAAATTTAAAACTGCTTTAATTCTAGCCGAAATAAAACAAATAAGACTTTCTCCAGAAGAAAAAATATTATCAGACATGCTGTGAAAATTTCCTTGCTCTGTTAAACATCATTAGGGAAATATTTAAAAAAGAAAAATAATTCAAAGGGGGTTTAATAATTCTGATTTCAACTGTATATATAACTGAGAAAAATTAATGAATATAATTAATTTAAAACCATTAAAATATTAAAAGTATGTATAAATGAGTATGCATGTAAAATATTGATAAATGTGAAATAATAAACAATTGTACAATATCTAAACTGCATATTTAGCAATGCATAAATGCATTATTGTATTAATTATTTAATTTACATAATATGTAAAATGGCTAAACAATTCTAAATATAATACTTCTAAATTCTAAATATATACTTCAGAATTAATATAATTTATATAAATAATTGAATACTGTATATAATCTAAACCCATGTATTTAATATGCAATTCTAAATACTGTATGTATATCAAAAATATTATAATTTCAATAATTTAACAAATTTTTAATAGCTGTTAATACTTTAAAAAGATTAAATATCTATAAATATGACATAATTACAGATTAGCTATTTAATCTATTTAAAGTATAAATAAATTAAATATCTATCTATAAATATAACATAAATCTAAATGCCAAATGTATATTCAAAGCAGTTTAGAATGACTTTAAAAAAAGTAGAAGATTTCATTTAACTGTACAACACCACAAATAAGAAGATCTCCGCCGGTGTTCAGGGAGGAGGTGCTGGATTAGAGGCACATCAAAGAGTGTGAAAGTGAGCTACTTTGATGATGTTTACAGTAACACACCTGGGGTAAAGCAAGGTGCTAATTAGCTCAAGTGGATAATTAGAATGGTTTAGATTACAGGAATCAAAAGGTACTGCACAGCTTAAAGCTACAGCCTCCCTCTATAACCACTCCTTTGGGTAAACTCACTCACACACACACACACACACACACTAGAGCACACATACAAATAGTCCAGGGGGAAGCCATAAACATCTCCTTGGCTCAGGCGATTATAAGACAGGCTTAGAGTGGAGAACCAGTAAATATTGAGGGGGCCATTGTTCACTTCACTTCCTCTGTTCAGCAAGGAGGATTCGTCTTTCCCCTTGATGACACCTCCAGGGAGCACACGCGGATCATATTATCGTCTAAAACGGAAGTCGTATTCATTCCGTCGACTGTGTTAAGGCTCTCAGAAGCCACATCATTCGTAATGCCGAGGACCGCAGGGCTTTCACAGAACAGGAAAGACCCACGTTAACTCCTGCTTTGCCACTTTGTTAGGGAATCGTCTATGATTTAACGCAAGGGAGTGGCGAATAAAGCTTTTACTAACAGGCTGAGTTACTGGCGTTAGAGTTACTGTACCCTGGACGGTCACTTCAACAGTGTGCGAAGCTTGATTTGTGAACAAATCCCTCTCGATAATGGCCGCCCGGAGGAACTACCAAAAACAACAGAGCGTGCTCTGAAATATTAATCTTATTATCGCAATTATATTCACTGCAATTGCCTATGAATATTAGGTTCAGGGTTAAAAATGACATTTTCTTTTAAAAAAGCTGTCCACTATAAAATCATGTTAGCTAAAAAAATAATTCTTTGTTTATGGAAACAGGCATCAAAACCACTTTTAAAATCCTGGCTTTCAGAATTCTCTAGCACTTTACATTTAGAGAGACTAAGACACAATCTTTCTGATAACGTTGCCGCCTTTAAAGCCGGAAACCTTTTTTTAATTATTTGTCAAATGCCAAGGATAACAGTTTAAAGGTATAACCCTGTCATCGTCTGCAAGATCACCATATTGACTGTGCCCACTGACCTAGATATATAGATATATGTAGATATATATATATATATTAGCAGAGCAAGGAAATTTTCACAGTATGTCTGATAATATTTTTTCTTCTGGAGAAAGTCTTATTTGTTTTATTTAGGCTAGAATAAAAGCAGATTTTAATTTAAAAACAAAAAACAAAAATCATTTTAAGGTCAAAATTATTAGCCCCTTTAAGCTATATATTTATTCGATAGTCTACAGAACAAACCATCGTTATACAATAACTTGCCTAATTACCCTAACCTGCCTAGTTAACCTAATTAACCTAGTTAAGCTTTTAAATGTCACTTTAAGCTGTATAGAAGCGTCTTGAAAAATATCTAGTAAAATGGTATATACCGTCATCATGGCAAAGATAAAATAAATCAGTTATTAGAAATGAGTTATTAAAACTATTATGTTTAGAAATGTGTTGAAAAAATCTTCTCTCCGTTAAACAGAAATTGGGGAAAAAAAAAAATAAACGGAGGGGCTAATAATTCAGGGGGGCCAATAATTCTGACTTCAACTGTACATTATATATGTGTAACATTGTTGACTATAATACTGGAAGAACTGATATAATAATGGTTTTAAAATCTTTATTTTTTTTCTGTCTTTTGTTTTTTCTTTTTTGTCTTTATAATTGTTGTTGCTTTTTGTATTGCTCTGTGTTGCTTTAAGAAAATAAAAATATAATATATAAAAAAATTATATTTTCCTTTAATTTATATGGATATCTGAGTAGACCGATATTTATTAACTGCATAAAATAGTAACGAACATGATATTGTTATGGTGGGCACTTTAAAATACTTAGATTATTTAGCATTTAACTTTCATAAATAATAAGTGGATTTATAGGCAGAATGTTCATTAAACTTTATTAACACTAGCTAATTAAACTAAAGTCATGATGAAATGAATCATGCATTTCTTAGTTCATGTGCATAACTAAATCAAATAACTGACTATTTAAACGGATCTAAAGACTTATACATTTTTGTTGTATTTTGTATTAGCATAATAACTTCTATTCTGAAACAAAAAAAAATATTTAAATCTGAAACATTTGTTTACTCTAAATAAGAATTGCCCAAACTTTTTGTTATGAAGGGCCAAAAGCCAAACTTGATTGAGCCTTGTGGGCCAACAGTAAATATAGTTTCCATTGCTAATTTCCTAATTTATTTATTAATGTTTAAAAATAACTAAAACATTGCTTTATATTTACTAATAAAGTATATTTTTACATTTAATAATAAACTTATTGCAGTAAAAACAAAACAATCTAATTTATAACAGAATGACACTAGTTGTTGCTTTGATTTGCCTCTGATGACTTCTGCATAGTCCTCTATGTGTCGAGTGACAGTATTTACATTGTTTTATAAATCCGATTCATTTACAACATTTATTTGAAACACTTCATTTCAGTTTGCTTTTTTGTAGCTCAGCAATAAAACACAATACAGTTTATGTCAAATTAGAAATGACAATCTCTGTGTTAAAGGCATTCGACCCAACCCTCCCCATCATACTCACTCTCCTCTCAGATGGGATGGTGGGCCAAATCAAAAGTTACAAGGCCCTTTGGGCATCTCTGCTCTAAACATTTCTAAGCAGTTGTTTTTGTTGAGCCTGTACGAGTAGCTTTTATGCAGCTTATTTCAATTTAGTGATAATGCCATATATTGTAATACTATTGCAGCAAAAAGCATCATATGCCTGACATCAGGTAGTTTGTGTTGAAACCTACAGACTAAAAGAAACCATTTAGCTGCCCTGTAAGACAGAGTTTCTTATTTCACACCCCAATGTTTATTGTTCTTTTTCATTCGCCACAACTCTACTGTATAATTATCCCTATTATGTTCATAAACTTTCAACGCTGGCTCTGCTATTGTTGATTTTAGCTGTTGAGTAATATAGCCGTGCCTTTAAAAATGCAGCTCGGAGCTTTCAGTAAAAAAACGACTAAATAAATACTACAATAAATAACCCGATCTGTGCATGGTCACCTCAAAAGTAAGCCGATTTCTGACCTTCTCCCAGAGTTCCATGGAAACCAGAGCTTAGACAGTGGCCAAAAATACATGTTTTCTTAAAATACAAAAGCCTGTGAAACTGTCTGTTTTGGGGAGTTTGGACTTCAACAGGTGCCAAGAAAAACCTCCATGGTCTCAAAACCTGTTATTTAAACAAGGGTGAAGGACCGTAGGTCACATTCTCCCATGGATGGCTCGTTTTCGGAGCTCTTATAAGACAGTTAACTCTTTCTTTAGCTCCGCTAAAACAATACCTCTAGGCTTCACGAATGAAAAGTGCAGAATTTTAATCACTTCCCTTTTTCTTTGTCTGAACATCTTTCAAGTATGAAGTGATAAACAGAACATGTATGCCTGTTAAACCACAACTTTTTTTGGTGCACCGAATGTCACGGTGACTTAGTGGCAGACTTAGCTTTGTTTGTCACATATTTGCTAACGCGAGCTCTTTTCTGCCCTTGTGCTGCTCTTATCAGTCATGAGGGGAATAAGGTGTGACCTGGTAAGGGTGGTGAGTTCCACTTTCAGAGGTGTGATCACTGAGGCCCAGCAATTGAGCCAGAGGCGCTTATAGAAGGAACTTAATCAGCCTTTAGCACCTTGAGATGGGCGCTGAGCAGACGTTAACCGAAATGGCAGCTGCACCCCTTTTACACATGCGATGGACTTTAGCTTTTTGTACTCGTAAAGTCACGCTCCATCGACAGGTCATGTGTCGTCTTTCGTGTTACGTTCAAATGTTTCTGATTGATCAAATCGATTTTATTTTGCGTTCAACAAACAAAATCTGGTAAAATGTAAACCATAATGATTGTCACATGTTATAAGAGAAATAAACAAGGGTACATGCGAATTTTGAAACTGCTACTTTTTTTGTGTGTGTGTGTACACATAAACGGTTTATCTTTTACGTTATTTGTATGCAAAAATATATCACCAAGAATTTAAAAGAGCTTCTGGTAAAACAAATTGTAAAACAACAACAACGAAAACACATTCATGCTTCTCACATATTGTAATAAAAATAAACATGTGAACATATTATTTAAAATATATCGTAAAATCTTTTTTTTTAATTTTTTTTTTACTTTTAACAATTCTAACTCTTATTTTTCCTAGCAAAATTACTTTTATCTTTTAATCACATTTCAGCTGATAAAAATGTCTGCTTTACCACAGAGTAAAAGCATCTGCTAAATGAATAACTTTTTTTTATATTTATTTACTGAGTTTTTGCAGTTGCAATTTAAAGCAGTGCATTACTCCTACCCTACCACAACCACTGTATTAAAAAAAATAAAAAATAAAATAAAAAAAATAATAAAATAAAATATACAGTTGAAGTCAGAATTATTAGCCCCCCTTTGAATTATTATTATTATTATTTTTAAATATTTGCTAAATGAAGTGTAACAGAGCAAGGACATTTTCACAGTATTTCCGATTATATTTTATTCTTCTGGAGAAAGTCTTATTTGTTTTATTTTGGCTAGAATAAAAGCAGTTTTTAATTTTTTAAAAACTTTTTAAGGTCAAAATTATTAGCCCCTTTAAGCTATATGTATTTTTTTTTCGATAGTCTACAGAACAAACCATTATTATACAGTAACTTGCCTAATTACCCTAACCTGCCTAGTTAACCTAATTAACCTAGTTAAGCCTTTAAATGTCACTTTAAGCTGTATAGAAGTGTCTTGAAAAATATCTAGTCAAATATTATTTACTGTCATCATGGCAAAGATAAAATAAATCAGTTATTAGAAATCAGTTATTAAAACTACACTGTAAAAAATGCAGGGTTCCACACAATTCATTCATTCAAAAATCTTCTCTCCGTTAAACAGAAATTGGGGGAAAAAAATAATCAGGGGGGCTGTATATCGTTCCACACTTTCTGAGTTAACAGTGAGAAGTGAGTATACCATATTTGTTCAGTCCATATGTTATCATTTACCATGAGAGGATGGCAACATCTAAAAGAAGGAATATACAAAAGAGGTGCATCTTAATAATAATAAAACAAAAACAGGTCATATCATCTTGCATCACAAAACCTTCCAGATATATCAAAGTTAAATGTGAGGGAATACATTATGTCTAATTCTTTAGTTAATATGTTACCATTTGACATGAAGGGCTTGGTAACAATCAAAGAATAATGAATAACTTGAAATGTAAATCATACAAATGCAATTTTTAATTCAGTCATTTATTTATTTGGGATCTGTGCAGTTGATGTTGAAACTGCTGGTTAAATTGACCTGTGAACACACTCTTTTTTTTATAATTAATAAATTAATAAATTTCAGAACACCATCTAAAATGTCCTTCTAAATTGAGCATTTTTCTCAACCTCCTGTGTTTATGTTCAGTTATTTCACTTTAAAGGCAATGAAAGAACTTACTCATTGCCATAAAAGTGAAATTATCAAACCTACACACTAGAGCTTTTAGATGGTATTTATTGTTTTTTTTGCATCAGAACTCTTCAAATAAATAAATAATAACAAGAAAAATAAATAATAAGGACATCTCACATCATCTCAGAGTGTCAACATAAAATAAGTCAATAAACCAACAAACAAACAAATAGATTTGTTGCTTTTCTATATTTATGTAATGTGTATGTCTAACATAATTACAGTTGAACTAAGCCCTGAAACCACCTTAGCGCTTTATTCCAGTTTCTTGGCATAAACAACCTGGTGAGATTGTGAGTCACGGTAAGCTTCATTTGAACTCAGATAGAGTATCACAAAGCATGTGATCTACACGCCACTGATGTGAGCTACCGTGCCTTCACACACACACACACAGATATTTTCCTTGGGTCCTATGCCTGTTTATCAAATATTTTGTGTTACCATGGATCACGTCGAGAAAGAGGCGAACATCTGACCGAGGGGCCGTGTCACTTGATTGAGCTCAACTTCCTTTCAAATGAAGAAGAAAACCTACAGTCCACGGAGGTCATTTCAGCACTGTCATGTCATAACCCTGGGGTTTACTGTACTTTCATATCTTTCTCTGAACTGATGACATTTCTCTAAACTTGACTGAAAACAAGACTATGAGCTTGCAGCTTAGAAAATGTATGTGTTACTGCTGACACATATGGAATGACAGGTGACAGTAAAACTTTACATGCTTACAAAAAATTATAAACAAAAATGCTTTTGAGCAGAACATTTCTGATAAAATCATGTGCTATTGAAGACGAAACTAAAAAATGTATCTTTGTCATCACAGAAATAAATATTTAAAAAATAAGAATAAAGTAAAAGAATTAAAATATGAATGATTTAATATTTTAATTAAATACATGAAGGAAAAAGGGGAAAACTGTAATTGTTTACTGTAAACTGACCTGAACAGTGTTATTCTCTATCTCAGCAAACAATTGTGTGTTTAATAGATGTCTAAACATCTAAACATAAACAGCTTGGCTAAAACAAGGCTAAACTTTGGCCTTTTCAGTGACAATCTAATAGACATCTAACAATAGCCCAAAACTAGACTAGTCGTCAAATAGACAGATTACTACACGTCGCAACGACAAGTAGCGCAAGCTATAAGTCTGGGCGGGACCGAGAGCTGCGCGAGCCCGTTGGAACGAGTGTTTGCAAGTGCCGCGTCCTGGGAAGGATGTCTAGATGGAAAGTTTTGTTTTGTGTTAACATTTTAATTAAAGTTGTTGCAAGTCAGCCGATTTCTGCCTCAAAATGAGCGAGTTTGAGCCACTTGTACATTGAGGAAGTGTTCAGAAAAACAAAACACCAGCAAAGAAACTTGATACAGAGGAACATAAAAACCTACTGCCAGCGAGCATTTCGAAAGTGCTATTGCAGAGCAACAAAACAGCACGCAGAAGTATAAATGCACGGCAACACGCAAGGCATGTGCCATGGGTCACGCCGATCACTCGACGCAGAAGTATAAACCAGGCTTTAGACAGACTTTATATGTTTAGTCATTCATTTCTGTTAATTTGATGACTAGTCTAGTTTTGGCCTATTCTTAAACAGCCCAAATCTAGCCTTGTTTTTGCCAAGATGACTATGTTTAGACATCAATTAGACATCTATTAGACATCTATTAGACATCTTTTAAAAACAAAAAATGCTTGCTGGGATATCTTAATATTTACATTAATATACATGCCTTCATGCCCAAAAATGATATTTCTATGAAACTGAGGAATTAAAAGTATTCTGCAGGATGTTTAAGCTGCTCTTCACAATACTAAAAATTTAATTAAAATAAATAAATAACTACAAAATAATAATAAAATAAACAGGCCACAATATTAGTTTGATAATGACAAAAAATCTACCTCTCAAGCATAAATTTCATCTGTGTGAAGATATAAAAAATAGGTTTATTTATTTGATTGTTTGAGGTTTGACAACAACCTCTATTCACTCTCATTGTAAAAAAAGCAGCTTCAAAAAAATTTTTTCTCGTCCAGTCAATATAAGCAAGAAAGACACGTAGACTTATGACAGTGAGTAAGCACTGACAAAATAATAAGGTGAATAAAAGAGCGTGACAAAAACAACAACTCCCACTTCACATCGTACTGGTGACATTGCTGCGACAGAGTGTCGTTTGTCAAAATGAGAGGGAAAAAGCAAACTCTGTAGCTGTGTGTCTCTGATAAGCCTTTAACACATACAGATATGAACTGCTCCGTTTGTGTGTCTACGTGAGTATGTGTGTGTTCGAGAAAGGTATTCTCCCTTTTCCTGTAACTAAATATACTCGAACACATTTTATATCACATTCATTTGCAAGAAAGCTCGCTTTGGGGAATCACCTCGCGCCGTTTCGAAAATCTAGACGCTCTTCAAACCTGAAAAGTTGCCTGGGAGAAGATGAGTCTAACGGCATACAGTATGCCCGTCTAAATGTTGGAAATGATGAAGCCATTCCGGCTCCAGCAGCCCGCTAGCCTCTCGAGGGGACGCAAGGCCTACTTCCAAAAAGCCTGAATTATTTATTGACCTAGGTGGGAGTGCTCTCTGGAAATGTTCAAACCCTTTTTGACAAAAGAAAGCAACATGTTTAATTCCTAATGTTTCAGATCAAATCAAAAACACACCAGCTTCACTTTCTCCATACATCATTTAGTAATGACTTTACAGGCAAACTGTGCTCGGTATCATTTCACTCTTGTTATATTAGAGTTTCTGATTTATGCTTTAGCCAAAAAAAAAAAAAAACATGTGCCCTCAAAACACACATTCAAGCACACACACAGACACACATACAAAGCACTACGACTTGATCTTTGCCAGGTGGCAAATAGTACCTCAAGGCTCGCTGGCCCACACATCTTAATGTGCAGTATGTCAGATGTGCTGGGTTGACCCTTCACCTCTGAAAGGCTGACTGCAGGGAACCCTTTGTTTCACATCTAACACAATTCAAACCTTACTATGTATTGTAATGTCTGCAACTAGCTTGCATTGGTCCAGGGCATAGATTCTAGTCTTTTTTTTTTTCTCCCTTGTGAAATATTAACTGGTTTGTATGTGATGTAATTTATGCGTGCTGGCACAGAAGCATGCCCCGCAAGAGGAGTTCATTTTTTTGGATCTACATTTCTGAGCGCAGACTTCACATCTCGGCACGTTTAAAAAGTTAGGAAATACAAATGGATAGACGCTTCTATGATAATATTGTTTGGTTTTGTTGCTTTCTCTTTTCCCAGTTTTTGACTAGTGTTACCGGAGGGGAGCTTTGTGCTTGAGTGCGATAGTGGTGTGCTGTAAATAAGAAAAAAAAAATGGTTGCAAAAATCTTTCTTCTTTTATGCGCTGGATATTCAAGTAAAGAGTATTATTCCAGCAGATCAAGGAGGCAGTATATTATCAGAGATTAAATGTGTGGGGCATCTGGGGTTCTTTCACTGAATAGGATTTATGCAATTATTCTATGATGAATAACACTACAAATATCACCAGAGCCTCATGAATATTCGTGCAAGTCAGTGAATGAAATGATCCCATTCCAGTACAGCAGAAACAAGACCATTCGTACTCGTAGGCTTCTATTTCGCACGTTTGTGAGCATGCATACAAAACAATGCTGTGAATCTTTTGCTTATTCTTAGACAAAAAGCTACATTTTTTTTTTTTTTACATTTCCTGTGACAAAATTTTGCAGTAGTGAAACCATTAAACTTAGCAGACCCTTGTTGATGGGCAACTGCTGCTCAGCAACCCAGATCATGATCCACCAATAAGCACAAACCCGTCCACCATGCAAATCTGACCTCTAGACATAATGTTTGACCACCCCCTGCATTAGGAGTTTTTTTACAGTAAGCAGCTGCAAACCTGTGTCTGATATGTATTAGTCGCTTAAAGGGCAGTGTAAGCCAACTGATGATGGTGATAAACCACATTCAAAGATTCCTCTGCATCACCTAAATGTGTCAAACGTGCCCCATTTCATATGTGTCTGATACAGTACTGTTGATCTTGTGAAATTTTTAATTGTTTTTCAAATATTTCACAAGTGCTGTTTAAGAGAGCGAGGGAATTTTTCACAATATATTTCACAGAAAATCTTATTTTCTGTAGTTCTGCTGGAATAAATGCAGATTTTATATTGAAATTTTTTTGAGATCAATATTATAAGCCCACTTAAATTACCTTTTTTCATTTGCCAAAAAAAAAAAAAAAACAATGTTGTCAAATGACTTAATGCTTAAATAACATAATTTGACTAGTTAACTGAGTTAATCCTTTAAAATGTCATTTTAAACTAAATAGTAGCTTGTAAAATCACTAATACAATAGTATGTATTGTCATTATGGCAAAGACCAATTAAATTAGTTATGAGAAATTAGTTATTAAAACTACTATGTTTAATGTGTTAAAAACAATCAGTTTGTTAAACAGCATTTGGGAAATATCATATATATATATATATATACTTATATATTTACAGTGCTCAGCACAAGTACACCCCTCTCAAATATATTAATAGAAAGCTAAGTACATCCAAATGTTTGTTATAGAAAAATATTAAATACAAATTTTTTTAAAAAAGAGGAAAAATCAAGAGAAGCAAAAAAATGTTCAAATTTAGTTGAAATTGTGTAGGTTGTAATTTTCTTTTTCAATATTTTGCTTGAATTTAATTGTATTATCCTTTTATTTCTAAAAATGTTTGGTGACTAAAATATTATTTAATCATTTTGTTTATCTGTTTAATAAATCGGTTTTGTTTAAATGCACCAAAATACATTGCCTATATTCATTCTCAAAATGGGGTGTACTCAATTATGCTGAGCACTGTATATAAGAAAGTGCTAACAATTTAATAATTTTGCCTCCAACCATATCCTAAAATCATATAGGTACACTGTAAAAATGCTGGGTTCCACACAGTTCAAATAAGTAAATTAAGTTAACTTAATAGTTTTTACAAATTTACTTAAACAATTAAGCTGTCCCAAAAACATCTCAAGAATTGATGTTTGCTTCAACTAATTTTAAATAAGTAGTTTAAACAAGCAGCAAAAACTCATTTTTGAGTCATATGTTGTTTTCCAACAAAAATGAAATGCTTAACATAAATTAACATCAGTTTTATGACGAGTGACCACATTGTTGGTAGGAATCACTTTGCTTGTGTACGAATGAAATCTTTTTTTGTGTGTGTTAGTAAGAGTAAAAGTGAATGTGCAAGCCAAAAGTCAATTTTGAGCCATCTCTAGTTTACTAAAGATAAGATGAACTACAAGCGAACGACTAATGAAGATAAGTTTGTTTAGACCAGTGAAACGTAAATCGAGATATTGGTCTCCTCACACCTGTCCTTGAGCTTTCTGCATACAGATAACATTTCTGGGAAACAGAACTAAAATATAATACTTTTTCGTAAGGATGGCTATTTTCACACTTATTTAACACTTCTCTTTTTACTTTGCAAATATCTTCCTGTCGTCCTCAGAAACCTGAACTCAGTGTGTCTGCCTTCTTTGTGCAAGAAAGATAATGTGAAACTCCTACGGGGGAATTAATTCAAGTGTTGAATAAATGGCAAATAAACGGCTCCTCAATGGAACTGCATTATACCTTGTCTAGCTCTGCGCAGATGATTCGTCATGTTGATAAGTGGACAAAGACTTAGATTACCCTAACAAACCCTGCTTTGTGATCCTGTCCCCCGGTTAAAGAGGGCACAGGGAGTAACGAAGCAAAAGGTACCACCGTCTGTCAATTTGAATCAATTTACACATCAGGGAACGGCAAGCCGTGTGTCCCCCAGTGCTACCTTCACAGTGACAGATGTACGTCTCCTACATGTGACCTGAGAAAACGACCCCTAAAAGCCACCTGCCCCCTGGGCACAGTGCGGGTAATTTGTCCCACTGTTCCTATTCGACACCGTCGATGGCGATGGTTGTCTGAGGTAAGAGGAACTGACAGCCATGGTCTCCCCAGGGCAAAACTTTCCACCCAAGTGAATCGGCAGGATGAAGGTTAAATACAAAAAAAATCTAATAAATGACTTTGAGTAGTCATTTGGTCTTCATTAATCCCCCCTCAAAAGGAAAAAAAAAGAAATATTTCTCCTGTTCCACATCCACATGCATTTAACAGGACTATTAATGTCTGTTGCTTCATTGGCAGGTCATATTTTGCAAGCAGCATGATAACTGTAAACTATCCACCTTGTCTCTTGTGTGGGTTAAAATAAAGAATCTCAGTACAGCCAAAGGTTTCAACACTCTTCAAAAGTGTAATATTTAAATTCATTTTGGTTAAACGACACAGAATCTGTTTTGGCAACTGAACAACATTAGCGCCAAGCGTGCCCATTGCAAATCCCTAAAGTCCAATACAGCCTTAAAAAGCTAATTGATCAAGACTAACTAGCTAATCTATCCCATGACAACGAGAACACAGATTAAAGGAGAAGAGTTGGCGGAGCAGGAAAACGTATATCAAACTTTACAGTGGGTCATAGTGCTAATAAAAACACAGAGGAGTCAGCTGAAATGCTCTTTTGAGATGGCCCACACAACTGTTTCCCTCAGTCGTACAATAATGATCAATCTCAGTGGAAATAACTTTCACTCCCACTTAATAACAACCCGAATTTCCTCCATGCGGGCCAGTGGCCAACATTGACGATTCGTTCTCAGGCTAGCATGTAGCAGCTGGACTAAGCTAGTGAAAAAATAAGCATGCCGCCGTCATGGGTGGGGAATGTGACAGCTCATGCTCATAGCATTTTTCCCCATCCTCCTCCTTTTGATTCAACAAATCGCCATAAACTTTTCCTGTCATCGAAGTGCATTGTAAAGTGCAGCAGGTCCCAGTGGGGGAAGAGCCATTCTTGCTAGCTTTTCACACTCGTATTTTATTTCCTTATTGTGTTTGGATTCAGGCCTACAACATCCAGGTGGAGATGATTTCAAGGGAGAGTGCCAAAAATGTGCTCTAGCAGCCAGGGATGGACAGGGATAACTAAGCAAGCTCACCTCTTGGCGCTGAGCTGCCATTTTGTTTCCAGCTTTGTATAAACATGTCTTTCTTTGGAACATGTGGAACACCACAAAGAGCTCTGTTACGACAAGCACACTCTTAACCAACAAACACATTGTGCTAAATGTAAAACGTATTCTTCGCAAGGAAGAAACTAGGATTGTACAAAGCAGGAATCGTTGAATCAGCCATCTTTAGCAATAATTAGCCTAGCACAGCTGTTTTCGTTGTCACTTCCTGATTTGTCACAAGACTATGTTGAAATACAGAAGCTGATTTCAATGTTAAAAGAAAATAGACTCATTTTAGGAGGAAAAAACCCGAACTGATATGGATTTTAAAGTGTTTGAATACATTTGAATGTAATTGATATGAATAATTTATGAAAATGATTACATTATTTATCCACATAGGTTATAAAGTATGAAAAGAATCAAGAAATGTGTGTAAAAAAGAGAAACATTGAAAATTAATAAGAAAGTTGTTTGATTAAAATGTTAATAATTACTGTATTCTAATAAAGAAAATCCAAATAAAAATATTTAGAGCATTAAATATATTGTAAATAATTAATTTATTTATTTATTTGCCGAAAACAACAGATGGACGGAATAACAGATGTTTTAATTTGTTGTTGTTGAAAATCATGGTTATATTGATCAAATAATTGACTCATAATTATTCTGAAATCAAAACATCAATATTGTGTTCGATAAAAATTTATATAAAGATTTCTGAAAACATTGCACCTTTTCTGTTAGTTTGTTCAAAAAGCTCTAAATTTAGAAGAAAGACATTTCAACAATAGTTTACAAAATAAAACTAAACAAAAACATAACTTTTTACTCAAATACATGACTATATATTGTAAATCCAGACAATCTGAGAATTTTCAAGTGGCCTCTTAATGTTTTCCCATGGCTGTACTGTATGCATATAAAAGCAGAAATGTACAGTAAGTTAGCTCATGTATACAAAAATACAGAAGTCCTCATATCACAAACGGATGTGCTAAACAGTGATTATTTACACATTTTTAGCTGCAATCCCATTCACGCCAAGCTCGAAATGACATATCGGTCTCAAGAACTCGCTATCTACCTGGTTATTAGCAAGAGTTACATTTGCCTGATGAAAGTGCAGCCAAAAGAAGGCCATCCCCAGGAAAGGAGGGCTGGTCCGGGCTTCCTTTAACACAGCAGGGTCTGGTAATAAACGCTCGGCCTTTTGTTCCCCGCACAGTTGGCAGGAGGTTAGCCAACAATACAGCAGCCATAATGCCCTCTCCCAAGGGATGCTAGAGGCTAACACTGATTCTGTTACATTGAGTAGCAGCAGAAAGAAAGGCTAGGTCATGAACTACTTTTTGAATCACCTCAGCACCGAGCCATTGTTTTGTTCTCACACTAAAAAACACCCTTTGAATCTGAAGTGCCTTCTGTCATTTAGCCGGTCGCATAATTGTAAATGCGCACTGCCGCGCAAGGTGTCTTTGATGCGTATTGTTTTCCAGACGTACTATTTTTAGGTGTGTGTGACTGACAGCTATCTTTGGACCGCTACAGTGGGAGTCTGGAAGATCAAAAGGGCTACAGCTGTCTGAACCCCAGCTTGTCCCACAACCTTAAAGATCACCCGCCGACAAGACCTAAATTGCTGATACAATCTTCCCATAGACGACAGTTCCCTGCTGTAGAGAGAGGCCTGTGGGGCTGTAATCCCAGCAGACCCTCAGATGCCCTGAAAATTAGGCCAGAATTTGAGTCTAGACTTATGAACCCTGGTGGTGTCAGGTTGCCAGGCCACCTGAGTTAGCATGTGGCCCTTTCTCTCCGCACCAGCATGTAATGTGTGCACCTCTGCGGGGAGGTAGGAGAGGAAGGGGTCTCCGGCAAGCGTGCTCAGGTGTTTTAACAGCTGTCGACCCCTTTTAAGCTGTGGGGGTGGTTAAAAGCACTAGGAAGTGAAGGCTTGATCAACTCCAGATGTCGGAATAAGGAGCGGGGAGACGACACCTAATGAAGGTGGGACTGAAATGTCAACCCGCCACAACTCATTCCTCAGTCATGCTGGCATCTTTCTGTCTTTAGCACCGGCAGATCATTCCTTACTGAGATACGTATTACTGAGGAAGTGTTGCAGGAGAACTGTGTAGATAAGAGGTGGAGTACGAAGATCGAAACATGTTTCCAAATAAATCCTTCCATTAACCCTTTCACACATATAATCACACCGGTGTGATTAGCACATTTAAAACACAAGTCATCAACTGCTGAATTCAAATCTAGGTTTTACGCATTCAAATACACATAAGTACTAGCAGAACATAACAATTATATTTGGGAAAATATAATTTGACACTAATTATTATTGAATTAAACTAAATTAAATTAAATTAATGTTTATTTCTATAGCGCTTTTACAATGTAGATCAAATATGTAGTCAAAGCAGCTTAACATAGAAGATCTAGTAAATTGAAACTGTGTCAGTCCAGTTTTTAGAGGTGAAGTTCAGTTTAGTTCAGTTCAGTGTGGTTTAATTTTTACTGCTGAAAGTCCAAACACTGAAGAGCAAATCAATCGATGTGCAGCTCTACAAGTCCCAAACCAATGGCGACAGTGAGAAGAAGCAAAACTTCACCAATTGACGAAAGTGAAAGTGAAAAAAAACCTTGAGAGAAACCAATTACTATTTATAAATATAACTGGATGATGTGCTTTATTGTCATAAGATATGCACTGTTTAGGTTACTACTGTAGAATGTTTAATCTACTCCTCTCACAGTTAAACAGAAATGTTTATGTATTTAGGAAGAAGTTGATGAATTATCATGTGTGTAAGCTCTGATCTCACCTGCATCATTATTAAGCCATTTAAATTATGAAATGCAAGTTCTTACACATTTTTGAAAGTCAGCATATCAGATTTTTACAATTTAATTAAGACTTTTTGCAAAAAAAAGAAACAAAACAATATAAGCAAACTTGATGAACTTGAAATGTAGCCATGGAAGTGGACAAATTCGAAAGCTCATGCAGAGAGGTCAGCGGGAGTACTTAAAACTTACTTGTGAAAAGGTTTACGGAAGATTATATGTCAGATTCACCTCAACCTCAAACACCTTTCTTAGTCATGCAGCTCACCGACTGCCTTACCGGCAAAATAGACAGAGGGGTAAACATTTTGAAAATAGAAACCTGAGCACATCTATCCAAAGCCACAGACTGGGACCTGAGCCACCGGACGATCTGCTCTTTAAATCCACCATCGCACCCACTCAAGGTGCACTCTAAAGCAAGTGCGTGGAGGACCCTTCTCCCTCTCCTTCTCTCCTCCAATGTCTTTCTTTCCCAATCAGTCCTCGGTCAATTTGACTATAGGCTCCAATTAGCAATTGCCTGCTTCTATTGTGGGAAAACAATTTGCCACTTAAAACAGGACTTCTCGAAATGCTCGAGCTGTTTTGCTTAGAATAGTTCTAAGAGCACTAGTCGCTTTTAAGAGTCTTGATAGTGCAGCAGAAATAGGGATCGGTGCGAGGACATTATCGTATCTGAAATAGAAGTGTTGCTGAAAGGAAGAATGAGTTACAGCTTTTATCTGCAAATGCTCTCTGTAATTCACACACCCATCCTCGCGAATACGCACTCACTCACTCTCTGCGCATTTCCACATTTTACTCCCCCTAAACACTCGTCTTGTTTGTCTTCAGCCACAATCCTACAAGAGGTCTGTTAAACACTCAACACATGGATGTAGGAAGCACTTGCATGTCACTTTACACGGTAAGTTCTGTTGTATCAGTTCACTTTTCAAAATAGCCTTCACTGTCAGCTTTTGTGGTATAGGTGTGGAACAGTCATGCCCTCAAGAACCAAAAAAAGTAATAGGTGAAGATAGACAGCTTCAAAAATGACACTTTGCGAAACGTGTGACACTGTAAGCACATGTATAGGCGCAGTTACATCCGAGTATGTTTTTTTTCCGTGCAGTCATCATCTGTCTAAGTAAGTATGCATGTTCTAAGTATATATGCAATAGAATATTTGATTTCTCTGCTTTGCGTGTGTTGCGTTTCATCTTGTGGTCACTTCTGTCTTCCTTCTGATGCACAATGCCAGAAGCAATTGTAGTCTAATTAACATACACACACACAAGACTCACTCAAGCAACTATAGCATTATTTGTTGAACTAAAAGTTGGTCTTATTTGGTTATTCTGTTTTCAGGGCAATTAAAATAAATAAATAAATAAATAAATAAATAAATAAATAAATAAATAAATAAATAAATAAATAAATAGCAAACATTTACAGCAAAATACAGCTAAATATTTAATTGCATGTAAGTAACATATTATGTTATATTATATTAAATATTAAATGTTCTATTATATTATATTATATTATACTTAGTTAACTATATTCAGTTTATATCTATTTTATAAATTATTGATATTGCATCATCTAAATTTAAAATTAGGGATTTATGACAACACTTTTGTACCAACACCCCCTATTATGCCCAGGATAATTACCTGTCTAATAATAAGCTATCAGTTATTAGTTATAGTTATTAGTACTTACAAAGTACAATCTTATTCTACATTCCTAATCCTACCACCTAAACCCAAATACTACACTTTCAGAAATAAAGGTATGCAAGCTGTCACTGGGGTTGTACCTTTTTAAAAGGTACAAATTTGTAGCTAAAATGTCCATATTAATACCTCACAGGTACATATTAGTACCTAAAAGTACAAAAGTGTTCCTCTTTAAATTTTTAGGTACTAATATATACTTTTGAGGTACCAATATGAACCCTTTAAGTACAAACGAGTACCTTTTGAAAAGGTACCACCCCAGTGACAGCTCAGCTGTTCTACCTTTATGAACAGAGTACCATACTTACTACACATACAAATATGCTTAGACCTTAAACAAAAAAATACATACACCGGTCAAAGGTTTGGGGTAAGTTTTTTTTTTTTTTTTTTTTTATGTTCTTTTTAAACTCTTAAAGACAAGTGCTATTTTGGGATTTCCAGCTTCCCAAATCCACATGCAAATGTTTGGTATAATTTCAAAGAAAACCCTTTGAATTTTCATAAAAACTGTTGAAAGTGATTAAAATAATTGTATACGTTGTCTGTGTTATAATAAACCCCTCCAAAAAAGAGATGCTTTTTTTTTTTGTAAACCCAAATTTAAGTGTACCTTTTAGGTTTTGTGTGGTCTAGGTAGCTGTAATTGCTGGTCCCTGCACATGTCAGTAATCATAGGAAAAAAGAAATCCTATCATAATCTATGCAAAAGTTATTTTATTCCAACTGATGAGAGAACGGAACTACTTATGGGGGTATTGGGCCAGTATGGACCTTTAAAATGTTAAGAATGCGGAAGTAAATGACGTCACGTGCCCGGTATTTACTAAATGTAAAAAATATATTTATTACAATTTTAAATTCCTTCCTCTTCCATCTCACTGTAACCTTGTAATGCCTTTCACAATGGGCTTGCTTATAATAAAGGTATACAGAACCTTCCTTCTGTTACAAACTGAATGGTTCGCTTTTTATGTGTCGTATATCTTTTTGCATTTTCTTTTTTTACATTTATTTATTTATTTATTTGTTTGTTTGTCATTACTGTATTGGAGTTGTGTATGCATCCTACACATACACTTGCTGTGCATTTGTGTGATGCTTGAGTACTTTAATATTGCAGACTGTTAGCTATGTGTCTCTTCTGTTAAAGCCACAAAAGGGAAATTAGTGTTTGTGTGTATATTAGTTTTTTGTTTTTTTGTTTTTCTGTTTTGTGCAAGTTTATACAAAATTCCTCATTAGTACTCTAGTCATTATTGCTTTTATTACTATTACCATTAATAATAATAATAATAATAATAATAATAATAATAATTAATAATCAATATTAGAGTGATTTCTGAAGGATTATGTGACTGAAGACTGGAGTAATGATGCGGAAAATTCATCATTAAAATCACTCTATTAATTATTAAATTAAATTATAATCTACTTTTGAACAGTTATTTTATAGCACAATAACATTTCACAGTTTTACAAGTTGTACTGTATTTTTGATTAAATAAATGCAGCCTTGGTGAGCAAGATAAGCTTATTTTAAAACATTTAAAAACCATACTGACCCCAAACTTTTGACCGGTAGTGTTCATACATTTGAGAATCAAAATATGTAGGCATGCATTTTTATTTTTCCCATTATTTAACGTTTGAAAAAATATTGAACATAATAAATTGTTTAATTTATATCCCTCAAAGTAGAAAAAAAGTTTATTTTAAAAAGATCTGGAAAAAAAGTAAAGACAAAACTACTCCACTAATTCAGAAGAACTGTTTAACTAATTTTTCCACAACAACTCTAAGTTCTGGGTTATATTTTGCAGATCATTCCCAGCCTCCTTGGGGACACCTTTTCATTGGTTCCAAAGCTTGGCGAGGGAATGCATTTCTCAGCCAGGCAAATAAGGAAAAAAAAAGAGAGAGAAGTATCCTAGAATTTTAGTGGGAGGAACACAGGCCCACCCACATAATGCAGGCTAGGCTGCACTGCACATTAAAGAACAGATTTTGCACAGTTGGGAAACGGGATTTATTCATTTCCCCAGGTGGAAAGAGATATTGTTGCCTCGCTTTAGGGGCCTGTGAATCCATACAGCTTTTATTAGAATGGTTTAATATTAATCATTCTGTGAAAAGCAACTTCAGGTTTCATAATGTCATGTCTCTTATATACAAAAGGACGGATATTTCCACTTAAGAAAAAATCTACTTAGAGGGAAATAAAAAAAATCCTATACTTGTATTCAAAAGCTAGCAGACTAAGATAAGTTATGCGCTCACTGTGCGTCCAATAAACACTCAAAGTTTGTTTGTTTAGAGCGTTATTTATTTATATATGTTTACGGAAGCTTCTATTGGACTCAAACCACAGCCAGTGATTAAAATTAAGAATTAAGAAATAAACGATTTCCTGAAGTCGCTTGTTGCATTGTCAACTTAGAAGAACAGAGAACTTTCTGCTGGTAAACATCTAATAATAGACAACACAGCTCCACACAAGCAGATATAATTATCATGTACAAACAGCTGGATGTGCAATATAGACTTCACACGGCACTGAAGAGCGGTGAGGCTGCTTATCAAGGATGAGTCAAATAATTAGCAAACTCTATTGCAGTTGTGACTTTGTAACGGAGCAGCAGAGGAAACACAATAAAGAGGAAGTGTAAAGCTGTGTTTGTAGACAACAAAAAACACCGACTTTCAGCATGTGGGAAATGTGCATTTATATGAAGATGCTCTTACCTGTGTCGATGAACAGATGAGATGATCATCAGAACCGAGAGAAAGAAAGAAAGAAAGAGGAGAAAGAGAGAATTAGTACACAGATTTTAAAAATTGAAATTAATTATATTATTAATAATTTTGTACATATATTTAACGTTTATTTTGTATTCATTTATGTGCATATTTTGTACTATATATTTTTATTAGGGATGTCCAGATCCTATCACGCAGTTTCAGACTTGATTGGAATCGGTTACCTCCTGATCAGGACTCGAATATATATATATATATATATATATATATATATATATATATATATATATATATATATATATATATATATATATATATATATATATATATATATATATTCTCATTATTTTTAACACATAGTTATGCAGTGGCAGAGTTGGACCTCTTTCTTGACTTTTGAGCAACGTGTACGGCATGACCACTTTGTTGCGGAGACGCTATTGGTTAAATGCCTGCACAAAACACGGAAGCAACTTGAAGCGGAAAGCGCGAGTATGTCTGTGGTCTGGAGGTATTATAAAGTTGATGACGACAACATTGCCATAGCAAACTGTGAGATATGTAAACTTGGGCTTGCATGCCGGTTATTTTAAGTTGAGGTGCTATTTGTTTTTATATTAGATATTTTTCTTTATATTTACTGTTGCACTAAAGTCCAAAAGTGACGAATTGATGTTATTTATTACTTGATTGTTCAAGCTACCTCACAGAAGTGCTCTGTTTGTTAACAGAGTTGTTGAATGTTAAAATAAGGTGAATTAAATAAAAAATAAGAAACATCCTGGATCTGTTTCTTCGCTCTTCTTTATTTTTTTATGTATTATAGAAGTATCGGATCGGGTTTCGGTATTGGTAGATACTCAAAATCAAATGACTCAGACTTGGACTTGAGAGCAAAAAAACCTGATCGAAACATCCCTAATTTTTATATTATATTATTTTTAAATACTTTGTTACCATTGTATAAAAGCAATGAGATCTTCATTTCCAAGGCTATATAACATATGTGACCCTGGAAATATGTTAGATGGATATATTTTTGGCTGTAACCGAAAATATGTTGTATGTCTAAAAATGTAAGATTTTTTTTATGCCAAAAGTCATTAGAATATTAGTTAAAGATTACGTTCCATGATGATAATTTGCAAATGTCCTATTCTATGTATATCCACACTTAATGTTTGATTAGTAGTATGCATTAAATGCTAACATAATTTAAAAGGGAATTTTCTCAGTATTTAGATTTTTGTTTTTGTATAACAGACACATATTGCCATATTCCAAAACATATATGAATGGAAAGTGCTAAATAATTGACCCTTATGACTGGGGTTGTGGTCCTGGTTCACATATGACTTATTTTGATTGTAGGTTGACAGATACATTTTCCTCCTCTCTCACATCACATGAAAACCTTTCCTGACAGGTTTGGCTTTTGCTCCAGGGACTGTTCGAAAAAATAATTACTTTTCCTTCAATTGGTTTGAATAGTAACTGTAGACATAACCAGATCTTAATGAATGACCTTCTGGTCTAGTGCACGTACACACAACTAACATGTTAATTACTGTCTGGTATTGCTTGAATCAATTTGCATTTAACCTAGATTTCCAGTTGACAGATTTCACCATGTGATTGGCATGGTCAATATGAACTAATACAGTCTACCTCAGTTTGACTTCTGCCTCTGACATATTCACAGTATTCATAGATGCAATGTTTTCTTGCACAAATAACTTACTATATCAAAAAATAATAAACAGATGAGTTAGGAAAACACACAACTTCTTGCTCAAGTGAACACTTAATGCTCTAACAAAACTAAACCATAAAACTGTAACATTCCTTATTGAATTGAATTAATTCCCAGTTTATTTGTATAGTGTTTTCCACAGTATTATTCCCAAACAGCTTTACATTATTAGATAATAATCAAAATCAGAAAGATTAAGGTGTTGAATATACTATAGACAGTACAGTGGTCAGTACAGTATATAGTGTACGTCTCAAAAAATGTGCTATCTATGTATACAGTATAATACACTTTCAATGAAGTGCTCTGATCAACACAATGATTAAGAGCAACTTGAATACTGTGTATCACTTTTATTGGTAACATACATCACGTGGATTATATAATTACAACACTGTTAATCTGTGGGTTATATGCCTTCCCTCAAGCTGTTCATAACAAACCAGACATAACCCACAACACTATGGTCTCACTAATTCCCATGTCTCAGACATGCAAACAAAAGACCCCCTTAGACAAGAGGTATGACCCCCACCCTGGCCTAGTGGGTCACCTATTTGTGCCTCCGCATTTTCTTTCCCACGCCAACCTCACACTCATTAGGCCCTGCATAAGGGAGAGTGTCTGCGAGGGCATTAGTTTCAGGTGAACTGGTTGCCCCAGAAAGATTCTTCAATGTGTCTTGACTGCCCACTTCCTCCACCTCCCATCCCATCCAGTCCGTCCCATCTCCTGTCTAACCCCACATTGTTTATTTGTTTGTTTCCTTGTCCCTGCATCCTTGGTTGCCAGACAGAAAGAGCTGTTCCATCAATTTCAGCAGTGACTGCCATAAACAAACGACTCATCGTGTATAGTAACACATACACACGACACTTATTACAGCCTTAGCAGACAACGTGTCCACTTTTGCGTGATCATAGGATGTAAAGTGCATCATTTTAAAAGATGCAGATATTTTATCCAATTTGCTTTGGTATATTTTGGATGAACGCTATGTCAAAAGAGCCAAGTTCAAATCAATGCAACAGGAAGTTCCCCGTGTACTGTAATGGCTCATGTCAGAGCGCCTAATTTAGGAGGACACGGCTGAATCTCCACCCTTGAGTGTTTTGGAGAAGACGTCAGCAGACCTTCTCATTCTTCACAGAGAGGTGCAGTTATCACATAACCTGTGGAAAAGGGTGGGCGCCATCCCGGGTCTTTAATTAAAAGGGAGAGACTGTAAGCAAACTCATCCTTTTAAATGTTTACAGATGGCCGTGTGTCAACAGCTCGCTGCTGATTGCCGTCAGTCGAGTAGCAACAGACAGCTGGAGCACGCTGTTTCCCTCAAACATTTAACTGTAGTTATCTCATGTGGTATGACTGTTTTATGCCACTTCTTGTGTTGAGGAACATTATGAATGAGTAACTGTTTCAAACATAAAGCTGCAGCTTTTGACAAACAAGCTGCTTTCAAGCAAATATTTGTAACCGAGCAGCTCGAAAACACATGTTTCCTTCTCACCTCAGACTATTCTGTGTTAGTCAACTCAGACTCACAATAAGAAAGTCCGTCCAAAGACATTCGCCCCTGGAGTCATGGGAACTAAATGTAGGGCTGGCTTGGGAACTGTTTATGCGACGCAAATGTGGTGTTGACAGTATGCTTAGCTGAAAGAAAGGAAAATGGAGGTGAAAAGCAGCAACAAGTGAATAAGGGTAAATAGATTGTGTAGACAAATTTATAGATAACGTTCACGGTCATTTGCTAGGTTCCTGGAACATTTTTAGCTCTTGGTTTTTGTTGGCTCTGCTAATGTAAACTACTCTTCCTTGAATCACATGAAATGAGAAGTTATTGGCCTGTCCCGAAGACATCAGCTGCCCTTACATGACATGGGATTGAAACACAAAAATCCAACCAACGGGACTCGGTTCACAGCGCCCGCCACAAAAATGCAGGGATGTACTGTGGTGTATTTTTAGGGAGAACATGGAAAATGAAAATGGTAGTGCTCTCTGTGGCTTCTCAGAGCTCTTCGCCTCCAGGGACAGTAACCACCCATTCTAAGGAAAACAACATGTACAAATACAATGTCTGAAGCAGTGACTCGTCCAACTTAAAATGAGCTGGCTTTTCAATAACAAATATCTCAGCAAACAGCAATTCAGTTCCACCTATTTCATCTCTATTCTGTGCTGTTCTGTCAAGCGAAGAAGTTTAGAGATTATGAAAAACTGTCAGTCAGCGTGCAATTATAGTCTTTTTCCTGAATATACATCAGTGGCCACACAAAAAAATAAGTCTGATGTGGAAAAATAGAGTTGAGTCCCATTCTCACATGATTTAGCATTACTCTGCCCCTTGACCTTGTTTCATCTGCTCTCTTTAGGGGTGAAGTGCACAAACAGTCAAAGGTGTTCATCACAACTGACGTTATACATTTATATTGACTGCATCACATCTGAGGAAATATTATTAACAAATCTCACACTGAGCTTCTGTGTGGTTATTTCAACAGCTCCCTTGGCAAATGAGTCAATCACCGGTCTGAGTAATCTTGTTACCTGTGAAATGCATGCATGCCACTTCTATTGGCACAGAAGTGCTGAAAAGGAGGCTTAGCTCAGGCAAAACAAACTAGGCTATCAAAAGAGCCATAACTGTCTGACTGGCTGTGATTTTGTTTTGAAGACCCTTAAAGGACATCATGATCTGAGGAGCATTTCACATTGCAGATCCAAATATTCTTGAAGGATGACTAAGCAAAAGCGAACACCTTTCGGGTCTGACTCTGCAGAAAACACTAGGTGCTCTTGGGAATTAAAGCGCACCTTCTTTTTCTCACCCTGGCAGGTTTACACTGCGTTTGCGGAGAACAATCCGTCTCACGGGAGCTCACAACATTCTGAAGCACCTTGTCAGATGCCGCCTGACCTAGTCGCTCCACACAGCACCCCAGGGGAGAGAAATAAAAAAGAACGAAACAATGACTGAGGGGTTGTGTGCAGCCAAGAGGAGAAATGAGGGGAGGAGGGGAGGTGACAGCGACAGGGAAAGAGAATGGGAACGCTCCGATGCTAAGCCCACCGCTCTACCATTTCCTCCCCCTCTGCATACACACACACACAGCCAGGCCATTGTACACCCAGGGGGCTTTGCAGATAAATGGCCGCATGTTAACCACATTTGACGTGCTGCACAAAAGGGGACACCGCGGGTCCCATGACGCAACCTGCAACAACTGAAACCCACCGCCCCCCTGCTTCCTCACCTCACCTCCTCCTCCTGTTTTGCCCATCCTAACAGAGAGGAAAAAAGACATGAGGTGCACTGATTGGGTAAGGCTGGGACGTCAAGTGCAGAGAGAGGCAAGACAATTTGTCGCTAGGCTGTAAAGACCCCTCAGCATTATGCCTGACTGGGCTTTTTGACCCAATGCCATGTCAAAGAAATGACAGGCCTCAAAACTGAAAAAAAAGTCATTTGAAAGACTATCCTCACTATAAGTTACTTATTACAACGCATTATTCACTTTGCAGGACATAATAATAATGATGATTTTGATCAATTATATTGTTAGTATGTTCTGCTAATATAAACAAACATAAGGTATTTCAAAGCTTGCAAAATGTTGTGTAGCCTAACAAGATTACTGGACATTAGTTAATTAAACATTTAGGTAACACACAGGTATGATGAATGTGCTTTCATATTAGTGACTGATGAGACTTTCAGGCCCCCATGTGTCCACATGAAGCGCATTTGTGATGACAGGCCTGCAAACAGGCCGTTACAGAGCGGAAAACTTTACTTTGAGCATTTGCCATGGACCTCTCTTCCTTTGGAGCCCATTCAGGTACAAAAAGTGACCTCTGAACACCAGAGCATGGGAGCCAGTCTTCACTTTCACTCCTGCACCCACTCTCACAAGTACGGAGCCAAAAAAAAAGTATGTGTGTGGGGGGGTGGGGGGTTCGCTTTGCAGCGCCAGCACTAACCTTTTCAGCCTCGTCACGTCTTTGATGCCTGACGGACTACACAAAAGCACCTGCTCCATCCCCGGAGAGCTTCTTTGGTTCCCCCCGCACCAACCCCTGCTGACCTCACCGGCATTCCATGCCTTTGGGGGGCCCTTCCCATGGCTACCTCTTCCTCAGCTGCCCCCGGACCCTCCCGCCGCCGCCCCCTTCACCCCCCTAATCCCACAGTAAACACGGCAGGGCCAGCCTGTTTAGAGGATGCACGGGACTTCTCACAGAGCGCTAAGGAAAGGTGCACCATGGATAGGGCCTCATTGCGTGGGAATGAGGGAGGAGAGGGTACAGCACTTCATTGAGATGCAAAAGGCTCACTGGCAAAGCAAAAACCTCATAAAGTGACAAAGGCCTCTCCAGGTTGATGTGGAGATGGGTAAAGTCTTTGGTTCATGCAAATTTAAAATTCAATTTGGCATGATAAAAGGATTTAAACTAGTCTATAACAACTAGCAAATAGTGTGTTATTAAAATGGACAATTCACAGGTAAGAGTTTGATTTGTCAGATAAAATAATTGTTGAGTTTTTTCTCCCACTTTTTTCTTCAGTTTAACAAAACAGCATTTCATGGCTATCCATGTCCATCTGTCACTACATGTGACATTGGAGAAAAAAAGAAAAAGAGAAAAACAAAACTTTATATAAGTGTGTGTGTGTGTTTAAGAGGTAAAGATCAACTAGTGCATCGACAGCTGTGTTTTTTGTGTTTTCTCATGCAATGTGACAAGATGAATTTCTATTATATAATACTACAAACTTTGCATACACATGAAGGACATTGTATAATGGTAAACTAAGCTTTGCGACTTCAATAAGTACTTTTCACACAACATGCAATAACTCTCCGTCTCACACCTCGAACGTCAATACAAGTATCACTATCCTTGCTTCCCTGCATGTTTGCACAAAAGCTGGTGTGTGAAGTGAATCAGCAGGCGGTGCCACCCTCGCGTTACAAATGCCTTGTTCAGTTCTTCCCCTATTTCATTTCCTGTGTACCTCACCCTAAGCATCACATGACTCCTTCGACATCTCCAACACTCCCCTCCCCTCTCCTCCAATCACTACCCGCCATACTCAGCCAGCGCTGCTAGACAGCGCACTAATTGCAGACATGCCAGGCTACCACCATAATAAAGCTGGGAGTTGCTTAGAGGGGGGGTGGCATGGCTTGCTCATTTGCGAGGATGGCTAAGGAAGGTGCCACACATGAATATTTCATTAGCTTTAATTGCTGAGGAACACTTTCTTTATGGCAGTCTCGCCAAAGAGGCCGCCGCTGGTAATAACGAGGCCTGGCCAATTGTAAAACTTGAAAAGCCAATGGCATTAAGACCTGTGATTTTGCCAGCCTGAAAAGGTGGGTTCAGATGTACCATCTGGATCTGTGGCACACATGGCAATTCAATCCCGCTACTGCCTAGCAATTGGAACACAATTAAGGTCTGACATCATTCAGTTACAGTAGACCCTCAGGGCAGCTTGTACATCAATATAAGGAAATCTAGCATCATTCAGTCGAGTAATTGACAACTTCAACACTTCACAGCCAATGTCAAGTAGAAACAGACCAAACCCAGCTAGCTTTTAAGTTCCCAATTCTAAAATATGACTAAAACAGCACAGGTTTTCTTAAATACACTTTACTTTGTAGACAATTGAGCACCTTGTGTTCCCTATCGAGTATAAATGCAAGAAAGAGCTAGTCTGTGCTCATTTGTAGCGTCCAGAGGCTGCTTTGACGGGGCCATCAGATCCAATTCTCCTGAGTGCTAGCGCTTACACTAAGGAAGAGGATCATTTAGCCCAGGAATGTAAAGCACAGGACATCCTCCCTGATAAGGAGCAGGCATGCCTTGCCCGAGGTTGTGGGCCAGGAGTTATCGACTTGAAAGGCAGCAAGTCAGCACTACACTGAGGCCTTGGCTTCTGTGAGCGGACAGTCTCCTCATTACTTTAATTGCTAGACCTGCAACCCTCAAAAAAAAAAAAAAAAAAAGCTATGCCCTGTAATCTCACACGAGAGCCATGCTGGTGGACCGTTGGAGAAGCAGTAAAATGGAGAAGGCAGAGTTTGTTGACTGCTTTCAAAACCTCACTTCAGATAATGGAATAAACGACAGGTTTGAGGGAAGATGGGGAGTGAGGTGCTACAAACGCAGTCTCTCTGTCAAAGGAGACGCACAGAGGGAATGCTGTCAGGACTAATTCCTCACTACTGTTCATTTCCTGAGGTAGCAGGTTGACATTTGCTTATGACAGTGACCGCAGCCCCTCTGACCCGAGCAAGTGCCTGGAATACCGCGTACCACCCTTTCACACTCTGGAATCTACATCTGTGTGATGTAGCCTAATGCCAGTCATTTTACTTTCACGTTTATGTTGCAAATGGATGACTGAATAAGTATGTGTTTAGATAACAAGGCTGATGTAATTAGAGCTATTGGCCCTTCTAACATAGACGCTCATATTTAGTCTGATCTCGCAGCAGTGCCTGTGACTGTGGGTCAGAATGAAAGAGGCCATTACACTCAAGCTAATCTCTAAGAGCAATCTATTCCAATTACTTAACCACCGTATCACCGGCCAACATCTCCACCCTCATCACAGCAAAGGAAAGATACACGCCGACAGACGCAGCCTGTGTTTTCCTAGCAGCTCAGAGAGAGGAAACCTTCAAATGCAGATGACTGGCAGCAAGGCCACAGCCCATGGACACAGACTCTTTGGGCCTGTAATATAGATCTGGCATTAGGGCGGGAGCATTGTCAACAGAGTGGGCTTTAAGAGGCATTCACCCATACATGGGAGGTCTGGGCCCACAGATGTCATGACACCTTAATCCACCGATCCGTTATTGATTGTTCCATGTGTCTGTGACCTTGCTGGAGGTGTTGCACTAATCAAACGGGGCATGTCCATGTGAGTGTGTACGGTGTACATGTGGGTTTTGCGATAACGCATCCATATGTGTAGGCAAACATAAGTCAGACTTATGGGAACAATTGACAGTGACTCAAAACTGAAAACAGAGCAGTTTAATGCATGAAAAACAACTTTTATCAGAAACGGTTATTATCAGTTTTTATGATATTCATATTCAAAACAACACACATCCCAGTTAGGCTCAACCTTAGTCCTATTCATTATCACCGGCACTGTTGTTTCTGCTGCCTGCAGTGACATACCTCATTATTGACCTTGGTAAATCCTCGCTGTTTAGGCTAACGGCAATTCGGCGCCACAAAATGTCACAACGCTACTCTGCACTCACTCATGAAGAAAATGTGCACATGGTTAGTTAGAGGGAAGATGCACAACAAACTCTGTCAGTCACCTTGAACTGCAAACATACACGTCCACGGCTGAGCACCTTGAACAACAACAGATAACTTGTAAAGTGCAGCCTCTGACTCTGGAAACATTACACACTATCTTGAGCACCATAGCTGGAGTGGGTGTTTTTGGCAGTCTTTGGCCAACTACCCACACCCAACGTAGCAATGGTCTGCATAAAACAAGAGCTGTGGCATTTGAAGCTGTATCATCTAGTAGAGAGTGGGAGAGCAAGAAAAAAGAGGAGGGAACAGACTCACTACTGTGAATTGCCCATTCCGGTTAGTCACAAGTGACACAGGACTAACGAAGCCTCCGGTGGTGTTCTCCTGTCCCTCTTAGCGGTGACAGATGTTAGGAGAACAGAGTCAGATAAAGCTCTCTGCACTAGCTTGGAGAAAGAAAAAAAAAACTGGGGGATGGGCTTCATGTAGCTCAACTTGGAATAAAAACACCCCAGTTATGCCACAGTTATACAGTTTCCTGCCACAAAGTATAAAGGAATCTAAGCATCTCCTAGCACATATTCCAAAACATCACAAGCTTCTGTGGGAATCAGGCATACAGTATGCGCTCTGACCACAATGCACTTTGTGTGGACGCTCCTGAGACAACTGCTCTACCTAGACCCATCTAATCTCACACGTCCAGAGAAGAAGTTTGAGGCACACAATGGGGGCATGTCTCCACACTAATGTATGTTCCCTTGTCTTTGGCAGATAGCAGACTGCTTTAGCTTTAACCAGCCTCCCTGGGCCACCAGCATACAGCTTAATGCGATAATACGGCCGCCCGGTGAAGCATTAGGCCTTCTGCACCCCAGCAAACAAAGGACCCCCTCTTTCCAAGCAGGGTCCGTCCCCTCCCCAGTGTCCATAGGTGTTTGCTGAAGTAAATCGGCCTAAATCCTGCACAGCTTGGCCCAACTGAAAGGGGAGGGGACTTGAATGAAGGTGTACAGATAATCTCCTTTTCTTACAAACAAAAAAAAGTCGAGGGGGGAGGGAGCGAAACAGATAAAATTAAGAATTCATATCACATGGTGCATTTGAGTATTCTTACGTTCCCTCTTTCTCTTGGTATGCCTGTGGATTTGCATTTGTGATCCCTGACCTATTGAGGTACAGGGGGAAAAGCGAATGAAAGGCTAACACAATAATGGATGTCTTGTCTGTCAGTGAAAAGGCACAGGCGTTTGGCCCCTGACTGGATGTTTTGTCTCACTTCGTGAAAGCGATGGACTGCTAGAAAGTGTCGCTTCTGAGAGTGGCATCTGTCCCAACACCCATGCTACTCCATAGATCTCTAAGGACCAACATCACGCTTCTCTTATCTCTGTATCTCATCTGGGTTGTTGGCTTATCTTGAATATGGCAGATGTATGAGAATGGCCACAAAACATAAGCAGAAGAAATGAGTGAGCTAAAATTAAGGGTGCAATTTTGCTGCAATGTGACAACATCAACAACTAACACCTATCATCCGTAACAACACTATAAAAATGAATGCCACATAGTCTCAAGCACTTGTGATATTTTTTGGGGTCCATAAAACAATCTGTTGCTTGCCCTCTTGCTCTCCTTCTGTATACACAGGCTAACTTGTTTTCCTTCACTCAATTCTTGCTAACCTTATCAGTGTCACTTTTTTTGTCTCTCAAAGTCCCTCCCTATTCTCTCTCTCTCTCTCTCCCCCGTCTGCAATTAGACCGTTAATAGTTCCAGACCGGCATCCAGTAACATTATCTAGCCATTAGTGAGGACCCTGTCCCTCGGCTGGGACAGCTGACCAGAGTGGGCAACGTAACCAAGGCAGTTTAACAATCGCAAAGAGGCACCAAAGTTATGTCACACTACCTCTTTACCTCTAGTTCATAATTTCCACCTTTTCTCTCCTCACTCTCCCTTTCTCTCTTGCGCTCTTTTCATCTCTGGCTTTGGGATGCTGAAAGCGAGAGAGTGGCCTGGCGGCAGTGAAAGGGCTGAATTGTGATTAAGAAGGAGGAGAGGAGCTCCTTTTCTTTGTTCTGCCCTCGGGGGTGTTTACTGAGGGGGTGTGTGGTGGAGGAGGGAGTGAGGGAGTGAGTGAGGGAAAAAATAGAGAGAGAAAAAGAGAGAGAGAGAGAATGAAGGAAAGGGGGTGGCTGAAACATGGCATAGAAGATATGAAAGGCATTCAGGTCAGCACATATGATGGTACTGCTGGAGAGCTACTTGAGATTGGTGTGTGCATGTGTTTTAGGGAGCGAGACCTGTAATTGTAAATGTGCGAATAAATAAATTTGATTCGATTAAATATTTTTTTAAAGGCGTATTTAGTAAGAAGTGGTTCAAGAAGGGGGGTGAAAGGTATCTGCTGCAGCTGCATTCACAATGGCCCGGTTGTGTGTGATACGTGCCAAAGACAGTACACTAGACACCCTGGTACTGCTGATTATAAGAGCATGCCAATGAGATGCCCTGATGACAAGCCATTGTCTTAGCGCTTTGTCTTGGTGAACCTGCTAGCCTCTTTATGCCATCCGAACAAATATCACACAATGTTCCTTTCATAGAAACAAGTGATTTAATCTGGTAACTGCAGTGACTCAATGCAATGACTTCGTACAAAGGCGTCTGATCATTTGTTTTAGCACTTGGAACTGAATCTAAATGAGCCAAAAAAAGACAGAATGAAACTTAAAATTTTAAAGTGACAATTGTAGTACATATAATGCCCAATAACTGGAAAAACACACAGTAATTAAAAACCAATGCACATGATTATCACAAGCTTACAGCGATCTGTCATTAAAGAGAACAGAACCACGACAATCTATAGAACGTTACAACTTCTTGCGCCTCTGACAGTTTTGTCAAGCTGGCCCTCACAGCTGGATGTGACGTGCTGTGAAAAAAAGGGGGAGGTTGGGGGTGTGGGAGGGTAAATGACAACCACAACACAACTACAGCCAGAGAGCAGATCGAGTTTCACATAGGGCCTAATGTGACCTCCCATTGGGCCCTCGAAACAGTGGGGTGGGGCCGTGCTGCAAGGAGAAGAGCTAAACTACAAACTATAAAATACATTTGAGTTTATTTTTTTATAAATCTGTCATTTTAATATTCAGTATCACATTAAAATAAGACAAAATGTCTATTCGGGTCGATAAGGCGACAAAAGTAAACAATCAAATTTATACAGTCAATAATAAATTATAATGAATCATTAAAAAATAATAAGGTCTGCTGAATAATTTAACCTAATTATATGTAGGGCTAGAAGTGTAGATTTTCAACTGAAAAGTATCCAGCTGGTCAGTATTATTAATGTGTGTGTATTTCTTTTCCATCATTTGCATATGCAATAACGGCCTGTAAAGACGATTCAAATTGTTTTTACTTATGTCCCATATAAGACTCGATTTAGCAATCGCTTGTCATGCATTATTTATAGTCCTACTTAATCTCCTCAATTTAATTTCCTGCCATTAAAAAGGAAAGAAAAACTCAATTTTCCTCAAAAGTTAAAGAAGAGACCATTTTATATTTTTTCCTTAGCAAATGTTTTCAAACAACACCTGAAAACATTCATGAACTCAGCGATATGTTACTTTCATTAACAATCAAGAGAAATACTGATTGGCCGTTTCACTAATTTTTTGCCCCCATTAGAAAATAGTTTCAACCCATCGACTTTATTCCATGTCACAGACTACACTCCGCGACAGGCTGCATTGATTTTCATAAAATCAATAGATCGCATTTAATAAAGTATCGAGGTCAAACATATAACAGAGTCCGGGAATATGTGTTTCCTCTGCACCCAAAATATCCAAAGCAACATTTACATTTATTTACATAATATAGCTTAATTAGAACTTTTTAAAATTCACATTACAACTTGATCAAATTAAAATGAATAAATTCCTCTTATGAAGAATTCTATTTGTCGGTCAAATAAAGACGAGACCGCGTAAGTGATAGTCCGAAGATGTTTGTAGATCAGTTTGTTTTTCTTTGTGTCCAAAATGCTCATCAGGCCAATACTATGGGCAGCAGGACTTTTCTTTTTGTATTTTTTATTTAGGCTCCCAACCAAAACAATCGCGGCTTCAATTGACATTAACTGTGCATTTTGATTCAGACTAAAAGTCATGTTTAACAAGCCATAACGCTTGTGCCTATTTATAAATTCGGAAAGTGTCGAAAAGTGACCCAACACATAACCTGTAATCACACAGCAGAACTTCACTCTTTCACAACTTCACCAAAGTCAGAAGTTCACAACAACTCTAAGGTGTAAAAGTTTGACAAATCACGCAAAACAACTTTAGCAAGTATTTAAAAGTATTTTGGGGCAGTATGTTGTGTCCAGCAGAAGACACGCGTTCGCGCACGCGCTCACACACACATAACGGTTTTGTGCTGTGAGATAATAGACGCTCACACATCTGAACTCTCCCTGTAACTCCTACTCTATTACAACTTTAACATTTCCACTGCAATAAAAACACTTTAAATCAGCAGACTTTTGTCTGAAGCACATAAGAAAACACACTGTCGTTGAGTTTCCCGTACTCCTGTACACAGCGCTTCAGTTGACAACGCACAATCTCACCCAAATCTAACAGTGTTTTCAAGACGCGAGAACAAGCCAGAGACAAGTTTTTTCGACACGAGACACTTTCTTACCGTTCTTTCTCCTCGGGTTGGCCTGTTTTCTCCTCTTACACCGGGGACCCTCCGCCATGATCTCCTGCTTCATTGATAAGAGTGGGTCAGATGGCAGCAGTCCGCATGGGCTCCGCTCCTTCATCCAAGATCTAGCAACCAACACACACACGGCAACAATTGGACTCTCAGGGCAGGAAGGAGGATGTGTGTCGCTCACAGGAGAGAGCAAATGATATTTGGGGGTAGAGTGACTGAGAAGTCCGAATGAAGTTATCCAGGAGGGTTTGTTTAGAGGGACCGTGAGCGTCCTGCGCGTCGTCTGATCTTTTGAAGTGTGTGTGTGTGTGTGTGTGTCTGTGTGTGTGATCGGACAGCAGCGCGTGAGTGCGCGAACGAAGGGGGACGGACACACCGACACCTTCAAGTCACCATAAAGCATGTGCTGTGCGTATAGAGCATTTCACACAATGCAAAGCAATGAAAGTTTTCTGCAACTTGTGTTTAGTGGAGATGCTTTTGCCTCCTTTCTTTCTCTTTGCTTTAAGTTTTTATAGGCAGATCTTCCGAGCTACTTCGTAAGTGAGTATGATGGATGTAAATACAGGATTCATCATTTCTTTACTATCTGACTTTTACTGAATGACCAAATCTAATTAATAGCATTTACTTTTCTTCGGAATTTATATAAAATCGTTGTTGTTTTGCACATTTACAAAAGACGGTGTTAAATTAAAACTGTTTGTATTTTTTTCTTATTGTAATTATATTCTTAAAAGTACAAAACATTGCGTTTTTCATTTGTGCAAATCTGATAAATCCTTATAATATATTTTACATTTAAAATCTGAAATATTCAGTTTATCCTTGTGTAAAAAATATGCAACACTGCCAAGACGAATCCTTAAAAATACAATTGGAATCCAAGCATGATAAGCAAACAAATAAACAAGGCACATTACCCCTCTCGTCACAGTGATGTAAGTCTTGCAGGATTCGTGGATGCTGATGACAAAATCAAACTGTTTTCTGAATTCTTTTTTATTTATGCAATGAAATCTGTTTCAATGTTTACTGTAAAACTAGTCAAGTACCTTGCATCTGAAATAAATAAACCGAGCAAAAGTTGATCTTATGTTGTTGTCTATCGGGAATGCATTCGTTTATGAGAGCCGCGTAAACATGCACTGATAAATGTAACGAGCGAAATCATCATCCTCCTCATCATCCCTGCGTGAAGCTGCCGGTGTGCCAGCATCCGTGAGGCGCGCGCACCTTTCTCACCTGCGCCGGCTGAAGCCAAGTTGATTGCAATCTCACATTCAGGTTGGGATTAAAAAAAAGTAAAATAAGGTGTATAAAAAGCATCCACAAGGACTCAAGTACACACGAAACAGGCTCACCTACCCGATTCTATATGAAAATTCCCCAAAGAGCCGGTTAGAGGGGAGGAAAACGCCACAGAGGTGTTTGGAGCGCTGAGGAGGACTCTGCTCTATAATGAGGGACCGTTATTCCTGATGGACAGGTTTGGACTGATCTCTGTGAGCCACAACACGGAACAAACCTGAGGACGCACTGACGTGTTCCGCCTCTTCAGATGACATTTCTGCGCTCTCTCTTTTACTTTTGCGCTCCGAGACTCTGACACACACGCCACCTATCTTTACACGGCGGGATAGATGGAGAGACACCGACGTCGTCTGATGATGAACCAGATCAGGTGCTGCTCGCGTCTGTCGTTGTGCAACTCAGGTGGGACTTTGGAAAGGTGAGGCGGTGGCGCGTTGGACACTCTATCCTGCAATCGGAACAGAGCAAAAAGGTTTGCACCTCGAACATCGTCAGGACAGATGCTTTTATGGGAGAGGAGCTGAAAAGATGCAGGAGAGGCTGCCGATGCTGCGGTGATCTGACAGGTAGCTCACCTGTGTGTGGTGTGTGCGCGCGCGCAGTTTCACCTGACATTTCATTGTTCCTTTTTGTCTTGCACAGTGATAGATGTCGCATTTCGGTACGCATGTCTCATATGTGATTCACTGTATAAAATACGGACTGTTTATGGGATGAACAGTGCAATTAAAAGTGATAGTTCTGTGACTTTATTTCGCGCACTTTAAACCAGAACTGATCAGTTCGTCGCAGAACGCGACCAGGAATCATTTATCTCTACAAACATTTAAGTATAACAACAATACTCGACTTTTTTTTCTTTCAAACGTTTTTCCTCAACCATCATCAATGCTTAATCTTTCATTTTAAGCACTCTGCGGTTTATTAAAGGCGCTCTGATTAGTACAGTGTGAAGAAATTTACCCTCCCTAAATTCATGCATTTGTTTTTGCATGGATTATAATTGACCAATAAAATGTCACTGCTGTTTGATGTACTCATTAAAGACCAATTGGATTTCACTAGAGGCGTTTATATTAATCAATACATTTTATTTAAACAGCATTGCGCGCTTACATGGAAATTCCTCGTGCGCATGATTTATATAACAATAATATTAATAACAGGATAATGTTATTAGCTATATTAATAATAATGACGATAATAATAAAAGTATATTTGTTTTGCAACATTTTATCGTTTTTCCTCATAAAACATAGGAACACTAGATACTGCTTAGACTCCTTTCCCTCTTCATGCTTTTTTATTTTTATGAATGTGTGTTTGTGCCGCTGCTGAGTGTGGCGTGAAATTGGATCATAGTCGAGAGAATAAAACCCTAACCTAGAAATTTATTTGTGTCGATTATTTTTTTGTATTCTGAGACACTATGACCTATTTTTTTTTTTTTTTTTTTTTTTTGGAGAAGTAAACGAAAGAATCGAGTGTAACAAGGACGGTGCTCAGCTAACCGTTCTGTGTGTGCTGTTGTGTCAATTGGCAGCAGAAGTTCTGCTGTATTACTCATTCACTTTGACTGGAATCAGCTCCCCTCGCGAGATTTCTCACTAATACATTCCTAGGATAAAACGGCATATATTCAATTCCTGATTCTCCAACTGCCATTCACAATGATAGAAACCAACGTGACCTCATATTCTTACGTTTCACCCACATATTTCTTTTCCCAAATGATCCCTTTGTCTCATTTATAACAAGATTCCTCAGCTCTCTCGCTCTCTTTCTCAGTCGTTTGCCCTGAATTTAGTTTTGTTAATTTGTTAGGATTTAATTATCAGCACTAGTCAGATATTTGTTTTTGGCATCACAGGAAAAAAGGAGGGGGGTCTTAAAAAATTAATACAAAAAGTCTTCTATTGATCAATCGTGAAATTTTGCTGGAAACTGAGCATTAACCGTGCACCGATGAACCAGAGAAAACAAATCAAACTATCACAGTATTTACAGAGAGCAAAACATTTCAACACCTCCCGTTGCATCATCAGTCTGTGGGAGTTTATTGCTTTCAGAAAACAAGAGAGCAGAGAATTAAATCCTTCCTTCATTGTACACAGCCTCACAAACAGGACATTTGACATGGCATCAAATAACACTATCTCAGTTGAGAAAAAAAGACAACGGAACCAGCACCGAGGAACTAGTTGGGCCCTTTTACAGCACAAAAAAAACAGCATATAGACTGCTGACAAAATACCTGTGGGCGCGAGATGAAAAGAAGGAAGTTCTGCCACATCATCTACAGCACCATTAGCCCCTCGCAGACGTGACTGACACAGTTTAGTCTAGGCGAAAAGAGTTGAAATTCAGCAAATTCTTGGAAATATAAAAGAGAACTGAGAGAATGAGTCAACAAAAACCTGAGGAAAGGTTTACCATACTTTGACCATGTGAGCTTCTAGTCACCTCCCTGACAAACCAACACACACACACACTGTTGCCTAAGTGCATCTTGCAACACTGCAAGACACACAATCTCTGTATTAACTGCCCACCAAAGTAAAAAAAAATTCTCCCCATTTTATTAGCATTCCATGTGTGTTGCAAACAATTACTTGGGATTTTTGAACTTAAACTTATTCTTCCAGGACACATGCCGCTCTGCTCAATATTTTCAGTCACAACTCTTGCTCCATCATGCTGCACCTCTTCAATGTCATGTGTTTCTATGAATACTGCATATCAGGCTTTATGACTAAAATGCATGTTTATTTGCTTGCACCAGTTTTGTGAAATTAATTGATAGTTCTCCCCCTCCGATTAAGAACAAAACTATAATCTGAACACCAGGGTGAACCCAGCACCCACCCAAATGCTGCATTTTATTAATAGTATGTGTGTTGCAAACTGCTATGCAGATATTGGTCTTAACTTTTTTTCCCACAAAACATATGATGCCGTTCTACCCTATATTTTATAAGACCTATATCGAATCCATTTGAACCTTTTCATTGATTTGTTGGTTTGCTTCTTTAAAAGTAAAACAGAAGATCTCACTGTCTAAGGTTTTTAATACCTGCAGTAAAAGGGGAAAAGTGCCAGGGTTATCCTATTTGTATGAAATCCAGGTGTTAAAGAAAGCCCATCAGATTACATCTGATATATCCCATCCTCTTTTTGATTCATTTCAAATCCTTCCTTCAGGATCTCTGTATAGGGTCCCTTTGACGAAGACCAACAGATTAAAATTTTCATTTGTTCCTTGTGCGATTGATTTGCTGATTTTTAAGGGAAAAGGTTGCTGTTTTTAGTACTATTAATGTTGTTTAATGCTTGTCTTAAGTGTGTGGTGTGATATACAGTATGTGTTGTAAATCTATTACGCTGCAGTACAAATCGCCCCAAAAGGGGACAATAAAGTTTACAGTAACAGTATATGTTCAGTGTCACAACATTTTGCTTATATTTTCATTGTCACTCTGCTCCATCAGTCTGCATGTTATGTGGTTTTATGAATAAATCCAACTTTATAACTAAAAAAGCTGCAACCTTTCTAAGTACAAGCACCTGCATGTTTTGTGTACTTAAAGTAGTGAAAATTAGCCTTATTTTCAGAAACACCTAGGGTTTAATGCACTTACGATAACTACAAATAAGCTTAATTACATGCAACTTACCTTATCCCTCATTATAACCCTAACCATATAGTATATTTATTTATTTATTTAATATTACTCTGTATTTAAATGGATAGTTACACTGTAACAAGGACACCTTAAAGTAGTGTAACCTTATTTTCTTTCATATTAAGAACAAAACTGCTTCAAAGCTTCTTCCGCAACACCTACGATGCCAATTTGCCCTATATTTTCAATGTCACAATAATTTCCCCATATTTTCATTGTTGCTCTGCCCTATTAATCTATATAAAAAGTTGCAGCGTTTCCATGTACTAGCACATGGTTTACAGTAAAAAAATATGATTATTTTTTTCAGATTAAGATTAAAACTCTATTAACTGCAATCTCTAGGGTAAAAAACAATATTTCCCCCCACAAAAAGACGCATTTTATTAACATTACCAATGTGCTGCAAAGAACTATGTGGGAATTTTAAATCAAAACTTCTTATACTGAAACTTCATCCACGACACCTACGATGCAGATCTGTTCTATATCTTTAATGTGATGATAATTTCCCCATATTTTCATAGCTGCTCTGCCCCATCAATCTGCAACACTTCCACATCATGTGGTTCCATGAATAAATCCGACTTTACAGCAAAAAAAAAAGTTAATTTCTAAGAAATAGAACATGGTTTGTGTAACTTAATTACAGTCAAAATGGTAATGACGATGATGATGATTATTGTTAATATTATTTTCTTTCAGATTAAGATCTTAATTGCACTGTAATTTCTTCATGTTGTCCCAACACAAACTGATTAAATTAACGTAATTGTTTTTTTTTACAAACTTTCGTAGATTGAACTTAAATAATTAAGTTGTCCCCAAAAAACACTCAAGAATTGTGGTGATTCAGCTCATTTTAAATAAGTATTTGGAACAAGCAGCAAAAAATGTTTTTTGAGTGTGCACTGTAAAAAATGCAGAGTTCTACACAGTTCACTCATGTTGTTCAAACACAAATTGATTGAGTTAACAAATTTAAGTAGATTAAACATAAAACAATTAAGCTGTCCCCCCAAAAAATCTCAGGAATTTTGTTGTTTTTGCTCATTTTAAGTAAGTAGTTAGAAGAAGGAGCAAAAAAAGTTTTTTGAGTCTGTATAAACTGCACTTCAGGGTGAAAAACAACATTCCCCCTGCAAATGATGCATTTTATTAACATTCTATGTGTTGCAAACAATACGTGGGAATTTTGAACTCAAACTTCTTAAACTGAAACTTCATCCACGATGCTGATTTGTTCTATATGTTCAATGTGATGATAATTTCCCCATAATTTCATTGTTGCTCTGCCCCATCAATCTGCAACACTTCCACATGTGGGAATAAACCCAACTTAACGGCTAAGTTGCAGCAAAAGTTGCAGCATTTTTATGAAGTAGAACATGGTTTGTGTAACTTAATTACAGTCAAAATGATGATGGCGATGATGATGATTATTGTTATTATTATTTTCTTTCAGATTAAGATCATAATTGCACTGTCAAAAATACTGGGTTCCATACAATTACTTCATGTTGTCCCAACACAAACTGATTAAGTTAATGTAATTATTTTTACAAACTTAAATGGATTGAACTTAAATAATTAAGTTGTCACCAAAAACACTCAAGAATTGTGTTGTTTCCGCTCGTTTTAAGTAGTTGGAACTAGCATCAAAAATCTTTTTTTGAGAGTGTATAAACTGCAGGGTGAAAAACAATATTTCCCCTCACAAATGATGCATTTTATTAACATTCCATATGTGTTGCAAACAACTACTTGGGATTTTGAACTCAAACTTCTTAAACTGAAACTTCATCCACGACACATACTACGCTGATCTGTTCTACAGTATATTTTCAATGTGATGATAATTTCCCCATATTTTCATTGTTGCTCTGCCCCATCAATTTGCAACACTTCCACATCATGTGGTTACATAAATAAATCCGACTTTACGGCTAAAAAAAGTTTCTAAAAAGTAGAACATGGTTTGTGTAACTTGATTAAAGTCAAAATGATGATGTCGATGATGGTTATTATTGTTATTATTATTTTCTTTCAGATTAAGATCTTAATTGCACTGTAAAACATACTTGGTTCCACACAATTTCTTCATGTTGTCCCAACACAAACTGATTAAGTTAGCGTATATGTTTTTTTTTTTTTTTTTTTTACAAATTTAAGTGGATTCAACTTAAATAATTAAGTTGTTTCCAAAAAACACTCAAGAATTGTGTTTATGCAGAGTTCCACACAATACATTCAGGTTGTTCAAACACAAATTGAGTTAACAAATTTAAATGGATTGAATATAAAACAATTAAGCTGTCCCCCCCCCCCCCAAAAAAAAAAAAAAAAAAAGAAAAAAAAATCTAAAGAATTGTGTTGTTTCCGCTCGTTTTAAGTAGCAAAAATCATTTTTTTTGAGTGTGTATAAACTGCACTCCAGTGTGAAAAACAATATTTCCCCCACTTATGGTGCATTTTAATAACATTCCATATGTGTTGCAAACAACTACTTGGAAATTTTGAACTGAAACTTCTTGCACGACACCTACGATGTCGCTCTGCCCCATATTTTTATTGTCACAGTCCCCCCCTCCCAATCAAGCTGCACCCCTTTCACCCCCTCGGTGTCTGGGCCGCTGTACGTCTCAGGACAATGGCTGTCTGCATGGGGCGAGGGTCTTGCTCGACCTATTGTCAGTTTAAGCATGGGGAGGCCGTAGGTGCAGGTCAATGGAGACGGGGGCCCTTGATGTGCACGCAGACGGTCACAAACATCCCTCCCCTGCGTCCCACAAGCATGACCTAATCCAGCTACAGCCGCTGTCAACATAAACACATGACTAATCTGAGTGCATCTATGGCAATAATACTGGTCTAAGTGGAAAAGAGAAGAGTGGGGGAGAGCTGTGGTCTAATCCAGTGTGGGGGGAAAAAAAGAACAGATTAATAATAGACCTTGGAAATATAACACTATTTTGGGGAGGGGAGGTCAGGGCTTGGTTTCACCTAAAATTGAGTGAGTGATATGCAGGGGCATATGGTTGCTCTATCAGCTTACAAAATAAAGGAGGATTAGTGCTTTTGGATGAGGTTCTGTGACGTGATTACACTCGTGTCTTGGAAAGGACTTTGTTGTAAGGGGCTATTAATTGTGCAGCGATCTTTATTGCATTTGTCAGCAACAAGTCTTGTTTAAATAACTTCAGGGTCTTGTAAAAAGGTGTATTTTTTGTATTGCTGAATTCATTATGAATGTTACAGTGTGTGCAGCAGGACGATGACCTCCTGACCCTCTCTGAAAGACACATCAGGACCGCACAGATGGGAGGCACACCTTAGCCCCTGTATGATTCATTTTCATTCTGATTACTGCTTTAATATGGTGCAACAGCTCTTTTCCTGCTCAGGTTCCTGTTTAGAAGCCTTCCTGTAAATGTCATGTGTTTCCATGAATAAATCAGACTTTATGACTACACGGTTGCAGCATTTCTGTGTATTGGCACTACATTTTGTGTAATTTTTTTGTACTGTCGCAATTACTATTATTGTTATTTTGTTTGTTTGTTTATGAGAAACTTTTTTGTTGTTGTAATGGCTTGAGGGAAAACGTATTCCTCGTTAAAGTAACAATCTGATTCATTGTGAAAAGTTTAAATGTGAAAGTTGATATAAAAGTCAAACCAGAGGAAAAGGTCTTCTAATGTGACAGATCTGAATGCAAATCTGCCAGATGCAAAGTCACAATTGGGAGGTGTAATGTCTTTTGTTGCATGAAATATTTGTTATGAATTAATTTATTTTACTATATTTTATTTGAATTGTTTCCAAGTAGAAAAATTGTTAATTGATAAAATTTTACTATGACAAATAATTACATTCCAGCATATAAAGACAAAATGTGATCAAAATCTGATTTGTTATTTATTTATTTATTTATTTATTTATTTATTTATTTATTTATTTATTTATTTATTTATTTATTTATAAGCTATATAATCAAATTAAAAAAAAGTTTACTGTGAAAAATTTAGTTTTCCAATATCAATTTATTAAAAACACAATTAATAATGCCACAATTATGCATTTTAATTCATATAATATGGAAATTATAATTATAAGATGTGAAATCTCAGTTATGAGAATAATTTCACAGTTTAATTAAAAAATCCTGCAATTAAGTTCCATTTCCCCCTAACTGTTCCAAATTAATGTTAAAAAAACAAAATCAATCAATCAATCAATCAAATAATTAATTAAATAATTAATTAAATGGCGACATGGTGGCTCAGTGGTTAGCACTGTCGCCTCACAGCAAGAAGGTTGCTGGTTTGAGTCCTGGCTGGCCAGTTGGCATTTCTGTGAGGGGTTTCCTATGGTTGTCCAAAGACATGTGCTATAGGTGAATTGGGTAAGCTAAATTGGCCGTAGTGGATGTTTCTTAGTGCTGGGTTGCAGCTGGAAGGGCATCCGCTGTGTAAAACATATGCTGGATAAGTTGGTGGTTCCTTCTGAAAATCTATAAGAAAATACAGGCTTGAAGGCTTTCAATAAAAAAAAAGGCTAAATAATTTTTTCAGATCAACAGATTATTATAATTATTATTTAATTTTTTTGGTCATTTCTGTTACACAAATTACTACTACACTTGATTATTAACCCAGCGTTATGCCTTATCCTCTAGTGCTTGTTCTGTTTTTCCCCATAGAGCCTGAGATTTGGACCCCCCACAGCCGTCCGGATTTGGACCCCCCAGCACGCACAGGAGTCTGATGGAGCGGGTTAAGCCAAATGATACATTTTTACTAGCCTGCGCCTCACTACGACTGCTGTAATTCCACCCATCCCCATCCATCCATCTATCCCACCATCCATCCCTCCCTCCCTCCATCCCTCCTCCTCTAATACATCTTCAGATTAAGGTAGACCAAATGTCACCACTGGAGATTACCGTACCTAGTAAGCTATTAACATTTATGGCCCGCCGAGGGATTAGTATACCTAGCTGGCTATTAGAGTCAGAGGTCCGGCGGTGACTAATGTGAGTGTCACGAGCAAATGCAGCGCAGTCTGGGCTGAAACCCAAACTTCAACACCTGTCAGGAGTCAAGGGTGTTTGCTGTGCCTCCACACACCTGTTGTGGGTCTATCAAACCGTGGGGCCCGCATGATTCGTGCCAGGTGGTGACATTCAGATGCACGTTTACACACACACACAGGCATGCAGGCAGACGCACACTCACATGCACAATCATGAGCTCCCTGACAGGATGCCTAACATAAGCTGTATCAGTAAATCCCTGCCACAAACACACCTACGCTCTGTTTTTTTTCTTGGCAGATGATGTGAGTGGAACTTGGGTAGAACAACACTTTTTTATTACCAGAGATGTTACTTCTAAAATGGTCTAATTAAATTAAATGATTATATATACACTACCTGACAAAAGCCTTGTTGTCAAAACCAGTTGTAAGAGCAACAAATAATAACTTGACTTCTAGTTGTATATTTCTGATGAATCATCTGTTGAACTGCATCCCAATCATCACAAATGCTGCAGAAGACCTATTGGAACCAGCATGGGCCCAAGATTCTCACAGAAATCAGTTGAGTTTGGTAAAGGAAAAATCATGGTTTGGGGTTACATTCAGTATGGGGGCATGCGAGAGATCTGCAGAGTGGATGGCAACATCAACAGCCTGAGGTATCAAGACATTTATGCCGCCCATTACATTACAAACCACAAGAGAGGGCAAATTCTTTAGCAGGATGGCACTCCTTCTCATACTTCAGCATCCACATCAAAGTTCCTGAAAGCAAAAAAGGTCAAGGTGCTCCAGGATTGTCCAGCCCAGTCACCAGACATGAACATTATTGAGTATGTCTAGGGTAAGATGAAAAAGGAGGCATTGAAGATGAATTCAAAGAATCTTGATGAACTCTGGGCGTCCTGCAAGAACACTTTCTTTGTCATTCCTGATGACTTTATTAATAAGTTATTTGAGTCATTGCAGAGATCTATGGATGCAGTCCTCCAAGCTCATGGGAGTCATTCACACAATATTCATTCTTTTTCCACTGGACCATGACTTTATATTCTATACTGTACATTATTTCTGTTAAGTGACAAGACTTTTGTCTATGCAAAGTTAGACCTTACTGTCCTAATTAAATAATTAAAAATCAAGACATGATCATATTTTATTTTGGTAAAATAAGCATAATCTAAAGGCCTTTGCCTTTCATATAAGCCACTTCTTATACCAAATGATCAACAAGAAGCCAAGGTATTATTTGTTGTTCCTAAAACTTGGATAAGCGACAAGACTTTTGTCAGGTAGTGTATATATACAGTTGAAACTACAAGTTTACACACACTTTATAAAAAGGCACATAACCATTTAAAAAAAAAGTCAGATGTTAATGTCAGGTAAGTTAGGATTATCAAAGTTGTTTCTGTTATTCTTAATAGCAGAATAATGAGAGAGAAATTTTTTGAGAAATTGTTATAACTTTTCTTGAAAGTCAAGTTTACATACAATAAGATTATTATGCCTCTGAAAAAGCTCAGATGATGGTGTCAAAGTTTTGGAAGTTTCTGATTGGCTAATTGACAACATTTGAGTTAATTGGAGGCACAACTGTAGAATAGTATTTAAGGAAAACCTCAAACACACTGCTTCCTTTTGTGACAACATGAGAAAATCAACAAGCCAGAATCAACAAAAAAAGCCAGATTACAATTTGCTAAATTACACTGGGAAAAAGACAAATTTTTGGAGACATGTCCTGTGGTCTGATGGAACTAAGATTGAACTGTTTGGTCATAATGACCAGTGTTACATTTGGAGGACAAAGGGGAAAGCTTACAAGCCTAGGAACACCATCCCAACTGTGAAGTATGGGGGTGGCAGCAACATGTTATGGGGCTGTTTTGCTGTAGGAGGGACTGGTCCACTTCACAGCATAGATGGCATCATGAAGAAAGAACATTATGTAGAAATACTGAAGCAACATCTCAAAACATCAGCCAGGAAATTAAAACTTGGCCACAAATGGGTCTTCCAAACAGACCATGACCCTAAGCATTCTGCCAAATTAGTTAAAATGTGCTTCAAGGACAACAGAGTGAATGTTTTGGAGTGGCCATCACAAAGCCCTGAACTCAATCCTATAGAAAATTTGTGGGCAGAGTTGAAAAAGCTTGTGCGAGCAAGACAGCCTACAAATTTGACTCAGTTACACCAATTCTGTCAGGAGGAATGGGCCAAAATATCTGCAAACTATTGTGAGAAGCTTGTAGAAGGATACCCAAAACATTTGACCAAAGTTATACAGTTTAAAAGCAAGTTTTGAATAAATTAATCAAATATATAAATGTAAAGTGAAAAATTAAGAGACTACTCTAATTATCGGTTTCTATGGATTTATGATTTATAGTTATGTGTTGATTTGTATTTCATTCCGTTAACTATTTAAGATATTTCGTCCAAATTTAAAACACAAATTGACATTTAAAGCATTTTCTTTTTGCATAAAATAACAAAAACTGTGCTCTCAAACATGTTTATATAGATTTTTTTGACACAACAATACTAATGTTGTAACCTGTAAGAAGAGATGGAACCAATTTTTAGTGGAAAAAAATATTCCCCAAATCACAACAAATGAAAGCGTTTGTTATTCTCACCGAGTGTAATTGTTTTGGAGAATAAAAATGCTCCAAAATGACATTTGTTTGAAATTTGAAAGAATGTTCCATCCAGACAACCTGAGAGTTTTCAAACAGTCTCTAATAAACAATAAATATATACTGTGCTAACTTAAAAAGGTCAGAATTTAAATCTTGTTTCCTGTATTACAGTTTTTTCTGAATGCGTAAACTCTAACCGAGATTCTTATAGCACAATTGATAAAACGATTAATTCTTATAGCAAAACCACTCACTGAGTTTGCAAAATTAAAAGCACAAACACTGCTTTGCACTAAGTTTGCAATTTTGTAACACACACTTAGCAAAATTGTAGGTACAATCCACTGCACAGCACTCTTTTTGCAGAGCTGTAAACACAACTCACTGCTTTACACTGAATTTCCAATTGATCAACACACTCCTAGCAAAACTATACACATGTCTGGCTATTATTTACACTATTTTGCCAACTGTCTGGCACACTGTCACATGTGAAAACTGTTTTAGATAATTAGTTCACTTTGCAATCAGATACTTTCCCCGGTGCCTTGGACTAGAGGACATTGCATGTGATGTAGATGAAATTTTGTGGCCGGACCCAGAGAGACGACACGATGTAGTGTGATTTTTTTTTTTGCTCAGTGAAATTACTATTTTGTGTTTTGATTTGGAAAAACACTTGTGCTTGTTTTGATGTGTGTAAATAAACACCAGTACTTGAAGTTTGCATCCCTGTATGTTTACAGAAGTATGAGAAAGGTATGACCTCAAACTGACATAGCCTAGCTTGTGCTCTGAGAAGGCAAAAGCCAGACATTTTTCTTTATTTTCTTTATAATTTTTTATATTTGCCTTTCAAAAACATAACAATTTAGGCCAAACTCAATTCAAACATAATCTTGCACACACTGACTGAGACATGTCATACAGTGAATCAAATATAAAGCCATAAAATTACACACACAAAAACAAAACAAACAAACATACAAATAAACCAACAAACAACAAATATATATATAAAATAACTTGACAAAAAAAGAACAACATAACGTGCAGACATCAAATAGAAACTCTGTAAGGGGTTAAATAAAGGCATATTCTTGAAACAAATCATATAATTGTTTAGTCTTCTCACTCTTCATTATTTTTAAAGCTTCTACATTGGCGGCAAACTTCTTTTTAAAGATCAGTTGAGAAGCTGTTTTTAAAGCAAAAGCCAGATGTAGTTTTTATTTATTCCATCAGTGTGTAGTTGGAGCATTGTGTGCTTATTATTGTGATAGCTTGTGTTAAATGTTTGATACAAAGATACCATTTTTACGAAGGTTTGAAGAGTTAAGCAAGGTTTATCAGCTTTTGCAAGAGAACTAAAATGTTTTGCAGATTTGGTGAAGGGTTTGCTTATTAGTGTGTAGAGTTTTGCAAAAATAGCCAACAGTTACAAAAAATGTGCTTAAGCATTCAGAAAAAACTGTAAAATCAAATGAGTCTCCCACAATAGAGAAAATCTCAAATATGAATAACGCACAAGGTGCAAGTCAACAACAAAGTGATGCTACAAACCACAAGGAGGCTGGTCTAGACACAGATACCGCAAGGTCTTCTGACTGAGGAACAAGAGAGTCATGATCATTCTTGGTGAGTCGAAGGATGACAAAGGTTAATGCAGTTTCCTGGAAGAAAAAATATGCATAAAATTACTGTTGTAAGTACTGTTGTACTAAATTTCAGTATAATAACACTTATTTAGAAATAATGATGGTATAATAATGCAAAACTTTACAGTTTACAGTTTTTATAGAGATACATTTTTTAAAATAAAATAAAATTAAAATGTTATTACGTCATAATGACATCCATTAGGGCAGTATCTGAAAGACAAAAGAGACTTTAGGACAACTTCATTCTGATAAATAAAAAAAAGTACTTACAATATGCAACAGAAGTCAAGAACACATCAACAGGCTGTGTAGTTCAGTTTCAAGGTTTAATACATGTCACATTACATGTATCACTAATGCAATGGTAATGGAAGAATGCATAAATATAACTAAAAAACTAACAAAATACTTAAATAAATGATAAAGGGGAAGGTATAATTAGCAGTGCAAAGAAAAAAAGCACAGGAAGTTAAACATAGATCATAGTGTAACCTGCAGAGACAGTGCTTGAGCAAAGGTAAATGTGCTGAAGTTAAAAGTGCTGAAATAGGCTTGAAAGATCATGATCATGTGGAAAAGGTAATGAAACCTATTACTGGAAATGTGCACTGGTGGTTGATACAGTTGACGAGACGCGATAATTATAAAGAATCTGTAACTTTTAATTGTATTAAAAAGCCCATGAACTTGAGTAGGGGTCGGCAACATTTTTGAATTTCAATTTTTTTTCTTATTGATATCTGGGCCATTCTAGTATTGTAACATCAGGAGTCAGGTGACAACGAAGACGAGGGTCCAAACGCAGTTTCTTTAATAGCTTAGTCAGGTAGGTAATGGTCAAACAGCAGCAAACAGATACATAAGATTAATCCAAAATATCCCGAGGCGTTCCCAGGCCAGCCAAGAGACATAGTCCCTCCAGCGTGTCCTGGGTCTTCCCTGAAGCCTCCTCCTGGTGAGACATGCCTGGAACACCTCCCTATGTAGGCATCCAGGAGGCTTCCAAAACAGATGCCTGAGCCACCTCAGCTGACTTCCCTGAGCTGAATGTGGAGGAGCAGCGGTTCTACTCCTCCTCTCCTCACCCTATCTATAAGGGTGCGCCCTGCCACCCTGCAAAGGAAACTTATTTCGACTGCTTGTATCTGAGATCTTGTCTTTTTGGTCATAACTAGACCCACACGGAATCCGCATGCACAGAATTCCGCATATATTTAGTCTATCATTGATTGTGTTTATTTACTTGTGTAAATGTGTGTAAATTTATATTTATTCAGTTTTTTAATTAATTTCAGTAATATTATTGACTAAAATGAAAATGTTTATATGATACATTCACAATACAGTTTGTAAAGTCATATTTTCTGTCTTTTAGTAAAGATATATGAGAGATTTGTTTACCAAATAAAGTGGATCTGATTGGATTTGCATTGTAAACATTAAATAAAAGTTAAAAAGGTATTACTTTTTATTTCATATATTAAGGTTTTAGTTACAATACTCCCAAAATAATTCTGCATAAATCTGCGGATTTTTAACACAATTCTGCACAGAAATAGCAAAAAAATATCGTAAAATAAAGGTAGATTGACCGGTTAATCGAGAGCTTTGCCTTTTGACTCCTTTTGGCTCCTTCTTTAACACAACGGACCAATATGTCAACCGCATTGCTGCCGTTGCACCAATCCGTCTGTCAATTTCACGTTCCATCCTTCACTCGTGAACAAAACCCCAAGATACTTGAACTCCTCCACCTGGGGTAAGGACTTTCCTCCAACCTGGAGATGGCAAACCACATTTTTCTGGTGAAGCACCATGGCCTCGGACTTGGAGGTGCTGATTCTCATCACACTTGGCAGCAAACCGCCCCAGTGCATGCTGAAGGTCCATGTTCGATGAAGCCAACAGAACAAAATCGTCTGCGAATAACAGAGATGAAATCATGTGGTCGCCGAACTGCACACTCTCCAGCCAAAGGTTTTGAAATTCTGTCCATTGTCAACAATCCTGTTCATATTTTATGGACAGAATTTGTTAAGTTAAATTAATCAATTTGTGTTGGGAAAACATGGACGAATTGTGTGGAACCCTTTACAGTGCACTATTTAATAGTGACTTATTTTCTGCCTGTTGCTAAGGTATTGACTTTTTATTAGTACTTATAAAGTACATATTCTGCATGATCTTATTCTACATCCCTATTCCAAACTAAGCCTAACTACCACCTTAATAATTATTAATAAGCAGCAGATTATGAGTTTAATGAGGCAAAATTCATAGTTCATGGTTTATTATAGTGAAAATTGTACCTTAACACAAACTGTGACCCACTTTTCTTTATCATACACACATAATTCCAAGTAACAAAGCATACAGACACTTTGCTTTCATATTTTGCAGTGGCAACACATAACAAAACTCTAATCATTGCAAAAGCGAGAAAAAAAGGAGAAGGCGATCCTCAATTTGCACTTTGAACCATCTTTGAAACATTTCTTGAAAGTTACAGTAGTCGTCAACCTCAGGGGTAGACATTATGACTGAGGACTGAGAAATTACCATTCATTTCACACTCATATTTAAAAAGCAATTCCTCTTTTAAGATGAAATAACAAAGTTACAAAGCCAATCCGAATAAAGTTTAGCCAATGCTGCTGTCGGTTAAAGGACAGAGGTAAAGACGGTTGAGAGAGGAAATATTCAAGTAATATCACTCGAAGTGACAGAGAAGCCACAATGAGCTGAGAATCGTAATCAATGGAGCCCAGAGTGATGTGTCGAGCTCCTGTCAGCCAGACAAAGAGACAGGCTGTCAGGTCAGGGCTAAATTTACTCTACACTGGTCTCTGGTGTTTCCTCAGGCCTGTCATTGCTGCCCTCAGGTTTGCCGATAAAGAAGGCCGGATGCTCAAATGTCTTGACAAGACTGACAAAGCATAAGAACTGTAAATTGTGGCACATTTGTGTGTGTGTGGACAGCGTTGGAGTCCCTGAGCTCGAAGGAAGAATGATACAGGAAATCTGCTCACTCCAGATGTACTGAAAGAGCGTGGAAAGCCATTTGTCCTTCCAAACACACATTTGCAAAGTTATTTCCAAGCACCGCTGAGACTGTGAGCACCTGTGATCGATACACTGGTACAAACACACCGCTTGATTGCCTCCAGATTTAGTTGTTGTCGCTTAAAGAGACAGTTCACCTACAAATGATAATTCTCTCATCGTTTATTCATGCTGATATTGTTTCAGTGTTTTGGAAACCAAAAGATGATGTTTTGAATAATGGCTCAGTGCTGTTGGTCAATATAGTAGAGAAAAGATATCTATCGATTTGTTGAAATTTTATGAATTGTATCCTAAATTGTAACAGGTTGACAATTTTATTTGTTTGTCCATAAAGTAAAAGTGAATGGGATTCTGTAACATTATGAACCACTCAAAATATCTTGATTTGTGTTTAGCTGAAGACAGCACAGTCATCTAGGCTTGAAACAATAAAGCAAAATAAATCATGACAAAATATTCATATTTTGAGTCAACTGTCTCTTTAAGGCCAAAAACACATTATGTAAGAAATATATACAGTCAAGCCCAAAATTATTCATAATTCATAATAATATTCATAATTATTTCTAAATGTATTGGCCCTTATTCACTGCACCATTTATTTCTATCCCTGTGCAGTAAAGCGTTTGGACACCTCTGATGTAAAACATATTCTTTTATGATCAGTTTTCGATGTCAGTTCAACTACTGTCATAGCAGAGCAACAGTCTGAAACAAAAACCCTGCTGAGAAATTTAGTTAAAGACGACATGTTTATAGCTAGCCACCTGAATAATAACACATGTGGCTTAAAGGCAAACACATCTGAAAGTAACCCTATCGCCCCAGTTGAGCATTTAGATTTGCAACAGCCTCATCAAAACCAATAATTCACAAAGCTTACAACCTATACACTATATTTCTATAACTAAAGCATATCCCAAAAGTAAACAAGCAATTCAAAGGTGAAACAAGTTCAAACATGGCTTCCTGAATGATTTCAAGTCACATTCTCCTTCCTTTCCTTCTCTCTATAACAAAAATGGTCACACTTTAGTTTAGGAGCCAAATCACTCTAACTCATCGTTTCTCTATGCTGGTCTCTGCGACCCCCCACTCTGCACATTTTTTCTCGGCTGTATCTGAAATTGGCACCCTATACCATCATTTATTATTCCACTTAAAGGAGTGAATAAAAACTATTGCATGAAGTTGAGAACATCAGTGCATCGGATTTTGTTTTGTTTGTGCTATTCTAGGATTTCAAAACAACACCGTAATTTACGTTTGAACTACCATAGTAGGTTGCATTATTTGTAAAATGAACGATGCAGTGGCAAGTGTTTCCCAAAATCGTAGTTTCTCTATCACAGATTCATCATTTGAACTACGTTAGTTATAACGTATAAGGCCCATCATTTTTTTATGTGCAAATTATATTTTTTTACATGCACACAAATTCACATTTTTTAAATTCAATATTAGTTTTTGTAAAGCATGCATTAAATTGTTAATATTAATTGAAGCATATGTAAAATTTAAATTTGTAAGTAGGCTATTGTTGTGTTTTCTTTTGAAAAGTCTATTTTTACAACATTGACACACTCAAACCATTGCAGAAATGTTGTAGCCTATATCTCATATACAATACAGATACATTTCTTAAATAGCCTACCATAAACTAAAACCATTTCCTATATTTTATGGTTTTCACAAGCTTTGCAAAGTAAGATTTCCACTTTTAAATCATAGGTCACGTATAGCTTTCGTCATGAGCCATGGCTGCGTTCAAAATGGCATAAATGATTTCGAAGTGCACTACAAAAGCAGCGCAATTGTCATTCTGACGATCACTAAAACTGAACTGTAACAAAATTACAGTGAAAGCAAATTACATGTAAGAGAGATGAATTTAAGTTTTTTTTTTTTTTATCATTCAAAGTGGACGTTAAAACATTCAAAAGGAATAGGACATGTTTTTGCGAAATCCACCAGAGGCCGCTGTGTACGCTTTTTGAGATCTCAAATTTCTCTTGCGAGTGCCATTCGCGCCTGCTCTTCTCAGAGAAATACACCAGAGGCCACTGTCGTCTGACTCACTGACTGACCGATCGACTGACCCACCCTCCTCCTTCCCTAAACCCAACCAATAGTGTTTTCAAAAGCAATCCAGAAAAAGAAAAGCCCTCGCCTGATTTTTACCCTGTTACTTACTTGTGTTATTTTATTTTTTGGCTTCTGTTTTTGTCACTTTCTGGAACCGTTCTTCGCTGGACTCAAACCCCATCGTCGTGGTCAACTACTCTCTGCATCTCAAGTAGATGTACATGGCGAGTTGCTGGACAAACTGGTAACAGCGGGAAAGCTGTCCATAAGGAGGTAAGCGGTCAGCTGGTCATAGATATATACACTAGATATCACATAGGGACACTGAGCATGCGTCAATAGCGCCGCCACATTGGTACAGTGCTCCTAGGACAAAAGTCTTTCAACCGCACTAGTCAAGACACTGTGCCAATGTGAAGATGCTGGACTTTAGCACTGTGTACGGATGTAGTAACGAGCAAACAAAGAAAACAAAGCACAAAGGCAGAACATTTCATAGGTAAGATTTTGTTTTTTATGTTTTTGTATTTTATGAACTTTTGTGCTTAACAAGTAACGTTATTGATGATAATACAGTCACTTACTGCACTGACCATAAGGCAAAGTAGCACCAACTCGCACAAAATTCTAGACTTATGCTAGTTTTGTTGAATAAAATAAGCAAACAATGTTATGAAATATGACAACAAGACGCTGCACTGCCAGAAACATGTGTTATTGTCGGCTAAGTGAACGAGTCGTTCATAACGGAGATTCATTCACAAACGAATCGCTCCCTCCGTCAGAATGAGAAGTGAAAGCAGGAGAGGGGGTGTGTTTCAGGACATGGATTAGATCAAATTAAACAGGGAAGGAGGATAATGCATTTCCATGCACATAAACTCACGCTCTTTGTCGACAATGCCCGTGCAGTCACATCCATGAATGTAGAAAAGTGATGCAAAATTATAATATTTCGTAATTTAAAAAAATATTTGCATACTGACCACCGGGGAAAACTCCGGATCATAGATATATGTGTATTTCTCTGGCTTTGGATGGCCACAGTCCTCCACTTCACCTTGGTCCCGCATTCATTTCAAGGGAGCGCTACCCTGTACTAAAATGGCGGCTCTATTGACGCATTCGTTCTAATAGACAACAGCAGGGTAGGCGACATCTAATGTATATATCTATGTCAGCTGGTAAGCGCAAACAGGAATGGCGTCATACCGCCCTATAGCATTTGTTTTGACGAAACGCAGCCATACGTACTTCTGACTACATAATTCACAATCTCCAAAAAATGCTATGTTTTCAGAATGAGCCTAGGGCATAACTCTGAATAGAAGACAGCCAGTAACTATGCTTCTAACTACAGCTCTAAAGGTGTAGTTGTAACCCTACAAGTTTGTGACGCAGTTTGCGAATGTTTGTTGAAACGATGGTTTTGGGAAACATCAAATCGCTGAACTATGTTTGTAACAACATAACTTGCGACATTAGCTTTGGATTTATCACTCCTGCTTGATAAATCCCTCAGACGGATTAGATTTTAAACTTGATCAGACTACATGATAGTTAGATTTAGCGAGCTGTCTATTACAAATGAAACAAATTATTTAGCTTTCTGTTATGTACACAAACATGAATTCAATAATTAAATAATTTATTTAAAACTTACACTGATATGATTCTGCTGTGGATCTCATCTTGTGGTCAGATGTGGAAACTCATTTGCCACACAAACTCAATGTCAATATATCAATGTGTTGCCATTGATATGTTTCCTACATAGTGTTAACTGCTCTCTACCCCCTGGCCACTGCATATGGGACACTGGCCGAAACTGAAGTTCAATTAATTTAAAAAAAAAGATTTATACTACATTGTTTAAAGCAGGGTTGTCCAAACTTGGTCCTGAAGGGCCAGTGTCCTGGAAAGTTTAGCTCCAACCCCAATTAGACACACCTGAACCAGCTAATCAAGCTCTTACTAGATATATTAGAAACTTCCTTGCAGGTGTGTTGAAGTTGGAGCTAAACTCAGCAGGACACCGGCCCTCCAGAAGTGAGTTTGGACACCCCTGGTTTAAAGTGTCTTCAAACTATTTTTTTTTACAGAAGTTTAAAGGATTATTTAACTGTAAACATGAGATTTGTATAAAAGTCTCAACTTTAAAACCATTTGAACAGAAAACGTTTCTTTCCAATTGGAATCATAGCAGAACATTCTGTGATGTCCACTTCGCAGGGCACTTCATCCTCTTCAAAAGAAACAAACCTCTGAAGTGGTAAGAAAAACATACAAAATGTGCAGAGCTGGGGCTCGTGAGGACCACGACTTTGAACCACTGCTCTAACCAAATATTACCAAATAAGCATTATCACATAAACATCTAGCATGCTGCCTATAATAGTTAGTATGTTCCCCTTCGGGAGGGGAACTTCAATGCTATGTGGAAAAACTTCCACTATGGGGATTTCGTCAGAATCCAATCATCTGAAAGAGTATAAAAACGGGCCAATGAAATGCCAATGAGTTGGCGGCGTCAGCGTGCACAGCTGTCTTGAATGACAATCAGCCTGGCATAAAAGGCTAGCATATGCTCAGCAACGACATCCTTTTCGCTTTCAGAGCCTTTCACGAGCTTCTGAGAGAGTCTATGAGGGTATCTCCAACCTGTGTCTACAGAGGGAGATCGAGAAGCAGCTTCTCCCGGTCCAGAGCGCGTATACGCAGTGGCAGATGGTCGAGCTGGGTTGTTCTCCCTTGCCTGGCGTCCTTTGGGTCCGGTCCTCCAAGAGCGGTATGTATATAGGAAGCAAGTTTCCTAAAAGAGCAACACGGTTGTGCAGCACGTCTTTTTCAAGACGTCGCTCCGACCGTGCGTTTCTGGTTGCGGTGGTTTCCTGTCCCTGGATGATGGGCACGAGCACTGCGTTTCATGTCTGGGGGTCCAGCATGTTGATGCGGTGCTCGCGGGCAGTGCATGCCATCATTGTGATGTCATGTCTGCTGCGCAGTTAAGATCGCAGCTCGCTCTTGCAAAAGAGCGACCCACCCCAGTTGTCCCCCGCACTGCGGTTGGCACTCGGGCAGATCTGAGGGTTTCAGTGGGAGTAAATCCGCCGCCCTCGGGCTCGCGGACCTCTCGCTCCTCCACGCGCTCCATCCAAGCTTCAGGTGAGAGAAGCGCTCCATCCTCGGGTGGTCGCCCTCTCACTTGATGACACCGAGGATCAGATGTCCATCGCTGCATCGGAGGATGGGCTGTCATTTTCTAATGAGGATGCGAACCCGCTCGCTCCCTCCCTCCGGGGTGGAGAGCACGGTGTTGGCATCTAAAAAGCAGTCATGATGGCCGAGCTTTCCCGGGCTGTTTCGGCCGTGGGTCTGGTGATGGTTTATCCCCCAGCCCCGCCGCCGGACCGACTAGATGGGTGTTATGTGGAGGATATAAGAAGGCAAGACCTTCTAAGCCTTCCGTCCCCTTCTTCCCGGAAAGTGCGCAGTAAGCTCACGCAGTCTTGGAGGGCACTTTTTCTGCCCGATCTGCGTGCGCTTTTCATCCTCACCATCCTTGGAGGGTTGGTTGTCATTGTCTGATGAGGATTCGAACCCGCTCTTTCCCTCCGGGATGATGAGCGTGGCATCGAATCCAGAAGCAGACTTTGCAGCCGTGCTTCCCAGGCTGTTTCGGCCGTGGGTCTGGAGATGGTTTATCCCCCAGCCCCGCGGACGGACCGACTAGAGGGGTGTGATGTGGAGGAGAAGGCAAGACCTTCTAAGCCTCCACGTCCCCTTCTTCCTGGATGTGCACAGGAAGCCCACGCAGTGCGCTGCGTGCGCCTCCGCCCTCACCATGCATGCTACGGCCACCTACCAGCGCTCCCTAGCGCAGGCGCTGGCCCAGCTGCGCGGGGATGGTTCCGACCCAGGACTGAGCATCAGCTCCGCACAGCAATCGACTGAAGTCGGCTGTGTGTGCCCCTGGGAAGGACGATGGTCACATTAGTGGCCCAGGAACGCCACCACGGGCTAAACCTGGTGATCTGCGTGATGCTGATAAAGTTCGCTTTCTTAGCTCACCCATATCCCAGGCTGGCCTGTTCGGCGACACCGTCAGTGAATTCGCCCAGGAATTCACGCCGGTGAGCGAGCAGTCGGAGGCGATGGGTAATACCATCTCTCGGCGGGATCGTAAAACCGCTCCTCCCCGCCGAGCCATCCACATCCACTGCTTCACGCCGAGAGCGCCCGCCTGCGGCTTTGCTCGGTCGCCCCCGCCTGCGCCTCTGGCCAAGCGGCTGCGCCGAGCATCTCGCAGGCAACCAGCGCTCCCCGCCCCAGGGCGCCGCTAAGTTCGGTAAACGAACCGCGAAGCGTCCCTGAGACGGGCCATCTGGAGAGGAGGAAATTTGCTCTTTCCCTGCTGGAGGGCGGGGCTCTTCTTCTAAACAGCGTTAAAAAACGCTATCAAAACCTCAGAGAAAGAGCATTTTTTCCCTTCCCCGGATGTGACAGCCCGAACACTGCCAGTCTGGGACGCTATGCTTTCCAGCTCGCAGGATCGGTGCACTTCGCCAGTGGCTCGCGGAGCGAGAGAGAACGGTCTCCTTTCTCTCCCCCTCCCAGCCCCACCTCCGGAGTACGGGTGCGAGACAAGAGTGAAGCTCTTGCCTGCTGCTCTCCTGTGGGACCCCAGTGCTCCCCGGTTGAGCCCACCCACTCCGCGCTGCCCCACCGCTGGTACGTCAGCGATCGTGCGGACGAAGCCACTTGCGAGGGCTCTGCCTGCCTGGTTAGCGCGGGCCGGCCCATCGCAGTGGCTCATCCGCGCGATCAGACTCGGCTACGCGATTCAGTTCGCGAAACGGCCTCCCAAGTTCACGGGTGTGTATTTCACCAGGGTCAGCCCTGCGTCCGCCCCTGTCTTGCGAGAGGAGATTGCTGTCCTCCTGGCGAAGGATGCAATCGAACCGGTCCCTCCAGCCGGGATGGAGAGCGGGTTTACAGCCCGCACTTCATCGTACCCAAAAAGAGCGGTGGGCTACGGCCAATCCTTGATCTGCGCGTTTTGAACCGCTGGCTTCACAAGCTGCCGTTCAGAAAGCTTACGCAGAAGCGCACCCTCCGGAGCATTCGTCCTCGGGATTGGTCTGCAGCAGTAGACCTGAAGGACGCGTACTTTCATGTCTCCATACTTCCACGCCACCGTCAGTTTCCTGCGGTTTGCGTCTGAAGTCGAGCCTGGCGGTACAACTTCCCTTTTGGCTCTCTCTGTCTCCGCGGGTTTTCACCAAGCTCGCGGAGGGTGCCCCAGCTTCGGCTTGCGGGCATCCGCATACTCAATTATCTCAAGCGACTGGCTGATTTCAGCGCGCTCGCGGGATTAATTGATTACGCACAGAGACAGGGTGTTTCGGCACTTCGACCAATTGGGGTTTCAGGTCAACCGAGAAAAGAGCAGCCTCGCCCCCGTGCAGAGCAACTCTTTTCTCGGGTTGGAGCTGGACTCGATCACCATCACGGCGCGCCTCCCCCGAGAGCGCGCCGGGCTGATGCTGGCCTGTCTGAGAGAGTTCGACAGGAAAATGTGGTCCCACTGATATTATTTCAGAGGCTCCTGGAGCATATGACATCCGCAGCCGCGGTCTCGCCGCTCGGATGCTCCATATGAGACCACTTCAGCATTTGCTTCACGATCGGGTCCCTAGACGCGCATGGCACGCGAGCGCGCACCGGGTGACTGTCACTCCGCTGTGTCGCCGCGCCCTCAGCCTCTGGATGGACCCTGTGTTCTACAGGCCCGCTGGCCTCTAGAGCAAGCGTCCAGGCATGTCGTCGTTTGACGGATGCTTCCAGTTCGCGCTGGGGGGCTGTGTGTTGCGGGCATGCAGCTGTGGTTCCGTGGTAGGAAGCTGGTTGCATTGGCATCTTAACTGCCTGGAGCTGTTGGCAGTGTATCTCACGCTGCACCGTTTTTTACCGGTGTTAGAAGGGAAACACGTGCTGGTCAGGACGAACAGCATGGTGGCGATGGTGTATATCAACCGCAAGGGAGATATTCGCTGTCGCCGCATGTCTCAGCTCGCTCGCCGTCTGCTCCCCCGGAGTCATACGCGGCGCAATCGCTGCATTCCATTTTTTCCCCGCCGAGCTCAACCGTGCAGCCGCTGCGCTCTCACGGCAGTTCGCCTGGGAGAATGGAGGCTCCACCCCCGACTGTCCAGCTGTTATGGGTGCGTTCTGCGCACTGGCTACACAGCTGGCCCCGGGGCGTGCGTAATACGCATTTCTCCAGTGAGCCTACTCGCACAGATGCTGTGTAAAGTCAGGGAGGACGAGGAACAGGTCTATGCATTGCGCCTCTCAGGCCCAATCAAACCTGTATTCTAGCTCTCTCCTCGTGATGGCCCCTCCCTGGCATGTCCCCTGGAAGAAACTTCTTCTTTGGGGACAGGCCCCGTTTGGCACCCGCGCCCAGTTCTATGGACATCACGTGTGGCCCATAGATGGAGCGCGGAGGACTTAGGTGACCTACCGTTAGGTGGTTAACACCATCACTCAGGCCTAGAGCACCCTCTATGAGGCATGCCTATGCCTTGATGTGGAGTCTATTCGCTGTGTGGTGTACTTCTCTCCGAGAAGGAAACCCCAAACATGCCAGATCAGTGTGATGCTATCCTCCTTCAGTTGGCTGGAGCCAAGGCTGTCCCCTCCGCACTGAGGGGTTGGCGTGGCGATCATCCCCGCTCTGAGGATGCGGCGATGGCGGCGCGCTGGGAAAGCATCGCCTCATCATCCAGTCCCCAGAGGCGCGAGACGTGGATATATATCCTGTCCCCTCTCTTACCCATTTGAAGATCTCTCTTAGGAGAGGTCTGCTCGATCACTCGACTCAGTATCTATATGATTTCTGTCCAGGTAGACAGCTCTGCTGGTCGCGTTGGCATCGGTCAAATGGGCGGGTATCTGGAGGCATTTTCGGTCAGCGAAATGTGCCAGCGTTTTGGGCCGGCCCACTCTCACGTTTACCTGAGACCCCGGCCCACCTAGGTGCCCTAGGTTCCTACAGCGCTCGTTTAGACTATGTAGTGAACCTGCAAGCGCTGCCCATGGAGGAGGCAGACCCAGCCCCTTTATTGCTGTGTCCTGTTTGCGCTTGCGTATTATAACGGACCGTACTCAGAGCTTAGATCCTCTGAGCAGCTCTTTATATGTTACGGTGATTGGCAGATGGGAAGTGCCATATCTAAACAGAGGTTGGCCCACTGAACAGTGAATGCCATCTCCCTCGCTCATCGAGCTAGGGCGAGCCGTGTCCCCCAGGAGGAGCGCGCTCCACTCGGAGCGCGCATCCTTTTGGGCGTTAGCACGCGGCGCCTCTCTAACAGACATTGTAGAGCTGCGGGCTGGGCGACACCTGAGCATTTGTGAGATTTATCTTCAAGTGAACTGATTTCCTCACGAGCGGTGAATGAGGAAATTCGGTTAGGTGTTGTAAAACGCTTGCTGCGCCTTTCTCTCTAACACAGAGATACGTGCGCTTTTCTCGCTTTGTCAGTTGAGTTCCCCACTCGGCGAACCCTGCAGAGTTCCTCCGAGGCCCCCAGCATCTGACTCAGCGGAGCAGTCAAATGTTGGCCCATTACGTTGTAGGTATGCCCGCTGGTCATCCCGCGTTCTGGGTATAGGTGCCTGCTATGTGCGATCCCCGCTGGCGATCCCATACGCTCACTCAGCCACGATGTAGTCCCCCCTCCTAGGCGGGCTCGTGTCTTCCCTCCCCGCTAACCACCTCTTCATATGTGCACTCCCCCTTCTCAGGGCTAGTCCACATGCTATTTTGCCACCAGGTCTCCCCCTCCGGGCAGCAGGTGACCTCCGCAGCGTCCTCCCTATCGGGACTGAACGCTTTCCCAACGTACTGTCGTATTTAAAAATTCCTAGAAACTAACTAGGTGTATTTTACTACTCCCCGAAAAATATATCTAAACCAGAAAAGGTAAGTAAGGTAAGTAAGGGCCAGGGGACACGTTGGAGGACTGTGTCTCCAGCGATGCAGGTGCGCTCGTACTGCTGCGTGGCGCGCCCCTCACTGGAGACATGGTAAGGTTCTTTCGTTGTGGCGCTTTCCATAAATTTCCCCATAGTGGAAGTTTTTCCACATAGCATTGAAGTTCCCCTCCCGAAGGGGAAAGCTCTGGTTACTAAAGTAACCCTCGTTCCCCGAGGGGGGGAACGGAAATGCTATGTTCCTTCGCCACAACGATTGTCCCTTAGCTGTTGAGTGTGAAAGCCTCTTCAGCTAGAAAAGGATGTCGTTGCTGAGCACATGCTAGCCTTTTATGCCAGGCTGATTGTCATTCAAGACAGCTGTGCACGCTGACGCCGCCAACTCATTGGCATTTCATTGGCCCATTTTTATACTCTTTCAGATGATTGGATTCTGACGAAATCCCCATAGTGGAAGTTTTTCCACATAGCATTTCCGTTCCCCCCCTCGGGGAACGAGGGTTACTTTAGTAACCAGAGCGTTTCTGTTACACTCCAAATATGCAGTTTGCCGTTTGTTCAAACAACTTATTTTAAATGAGCTGAAACAACATTTCTTGATGGCTTTTTTTTGCGACAACTTAATTGTTTTGTGAATTCACTTCAAAATAACAAGTTAAGTTAATTTTTACAGGTTGTCCCAACACAAATCAAAAGCATTATTTACGTTTAGGCTTGGAGTTCAATAAAAGGGTCTGAAATATATCATGCGGAATAAGCTATTGTTCAGTATTAATGAACAGCTAATATAGTATTACTGTATCATTCTGCTAATAAGCAAATAGTTTCACAATTTAAAGAGTTACAACCCCACGTGCCAATATATTACCCTAAAAGACTTTGGCCCTGGGTTAGACCCTTAATCGGTGGTCAGGAAACAGCAGAGCTAATCTTCAGGGGAAGCGGCGAGGTGAAGCTGAAGAGGGAAGTGTGCAGGAAGTGACCAGCCTCTGATTACTGTACACACGGCTGTCAGGACCATCATCACCTCACCGCTACACCCGACTGTTACCTTCTCCCCTTCATTCCCCCTCTGTGTGCTTTTGAATGGAACGACATGTTTGAACTATTTTTCATGCACATGTACTTTCATCACTTCGCTTGTGCTGTGTGTGAGCAATGAGGCTCATTATCAGAGGTCTGCTCACAGCGGAAGTGCGTTCAGTTGTAATAGGCCAACAAAGTGACTTGTTTCGGTGTAAAGAGCTGAAATGGAGTTCAGCGGGTCAAACTGATGTTTCTTTTTCTTGACTGATCTCCAAAGGGATAGCTTCTGATGAATAGGGAAGAAATGGGGTAAAATGTGACAGTCTGTAAGCTGAGTCACACCATTTAAATTTCGCAAGCAGTGTATAATTTTTGTTATAGTACTGTTTGGGACCCATTATCTGCAGCTGCATGCTTATTTTCTGCATTTTGGCATGTCACATTTAAATAAGTTTGTTAGAGCAAACTTATAAACATCTAAATTATATATTAGATGTTGTTTAACTGCAAATTAAATAATTCAAACTATCTGGCTAAGGATTATTCACAAATGATTACATGTTCTTTTTTCCAAAACTTGAAGCCTTAGGGTAGAACTGAAGGGCAAGATGTGTCAGTGAGCTTCCAGATGCAGGAAGCTCTATGCAAACAAATATATAAATAAAAGTGCACCTCGGTTTTGAAGTCATGTTTTTGTTTTTATTTTTATAAGTGGTTGAATTTTTTTAAATGGGTTTAAAATGCCTTTTCTCAGTTGAAGCTGTAAACTATGAGGGGAACACAAAAACTTGCTCATTACTATAATATTAATGCTTAGAACTGACGACAAAATCCAAACTATTTAATACAATTGCTATTTCTTTTTATATATAATAATAAAACATATGCATAAATGTACACTTCACATAAGGCAGATTTTACATGAACATCTTATTTGAATTATAAATTAGTTATAAAACTAAAAAAGTTATAAAATTAAGAATAATTGTGTACCATTACATCCCTTTTTGTTTTTCATATTTTCTTCTGTATTAAAATTGAAATCTTTGATATATTCAAAACTAAGCCACTATTTTAATGCCATTTTTTCATACAGTAGTTTTTGTAGATGTCTTACTGTAATTTTGGCTGATCGATATTTACAAGTTGTCTCATTTCCCGTTGGCCTCGAGTAAGATCAAATAAATATAAAGGGTGACACACCTTACCCACTCCTTCTTCCTTGAGCAATGCTGCAATGATTTTTTCCTAATGGGATTTATTCTCTTCAGTGGAATTGCATTATGGGTAATGAATAGCAAAATGTATTCTAGTAAAGAAACCACATACAGATACTAACCAAGTTTGAATATAGAGATGAATGCTTTTTGTCTATAGACTTAAGTGCGTGTCACTTTTATGATAATATTATTAGGATAGTTATAGCCAATGCTCATTCATTCATTTTCTTTTCAGCTTAGTCCCTTTACTAATCAGGGGTTGCCACAGAGGAATGAACCGCCAACTTATCCAGCATATGTTTTATGCAGTGAATGCCCTTCTAGCCGCAACCCAACACTGGGAAGTATAGCCAATGTTATAGGGCCATAACACCCCACCCAAAAAAAAAAAGTCGGCCATCATTCACGCACCCTCCACACATAACATTTTTGTCGTTGGCTGAACACATAAGAAAGCATTTTGAACAATGCTGGAAACAAGTAGTTATTTACTTCCATATTATTTTTTTTCCTCTATGGACATCAATGATTTACAGTTTTTCAACATTCTTCAAAATATCTTCGGTCCTACTTTATATTAAGTGGCCTTATTTATTAACTACTGCATGCTTACATTTAAATGAATCAGAATAGACATATTATGTACATACAGTTTTTACATTGTACTAATATATTAAAAAAATAATCTGCTTGTAGTTACATCTGTAATTAATTTCTGTAAATACATTTATTTTACTGTTAATCCATCACTTACACCTTAACCAACCTTAAACCTACCCATACACCCTGTCCCTAACCTTACCTTACCCGTTTCCCAATTCAAAAGCACCAGAAGTGTTGTGCAATTCTATCTCAACACAATAAGTAGATTCTATTTAATTTCTGATGTAAATACATACTAATAAGGCCACATAATATAATATAATATAATATAATATAATATAATATAATATAATATAATATAATATAATATAATATAATATAATATAATATAATATAATATAGGTGACACGGTGACACAGTAGGTAGTGCTGTCACCTCACAGTAAAAAGGTCGCTGGTTCGAGCCTAGGCTGGGTCAGTTGGCATTTCTGTGTGGAGTTTGCATGTTCTCTCCACGTTCATGTAGGTTTCCTCTGGGTGCTCCGGTTTCCCCCACAAGTCCAAAGACATGCAGTACAGGGGAATTGGGTAAACTAAAATTGGCCATAGTGTATGTGTGTGAATGAGAGTGTACGGGTGTCTCCCAGTGATGGGTTGCAGCTGGAAGGGCATACGCTGCGTAAAACATATGCTGGATAAGTTGAGGTTCATTCCGCTGCAGCGACCCCTGATTAATAAAGGGACTAAGACGAAAATGCTGAAAAATTTTATAAAATATAATATAATATAATATAATATAATATAATATAATATAATATAATATAATATAACATAACATAACATAATATAATATAATATAATATAATATAATATAATATAATATAATATAATATAACATAACATAACATAATATAATATAATATAATATAATATAATATAATATAATATAATATAATATAATATAATATAGGGCAACCCAGTGGCGCAGTAGGTAGTGCTGTTGCCTCACAGCAAGAACGTCGCTGGGTCGCAGGTTCGAACCTCGGCTGGGCTGGGTCAGTTGGCGTTTCTGTGTGGAGTTTGCATGTTCTCCCTGGGTTTGCGTGGGTTTCCTCCGGGTGCTCCGGTTTCCCCCACAGTCCAAAGACATGCAGTACAGGTGAATTGGGTAAGCTAAATTGTCCATAGTGTATGAGTGTGAATGTGTGTGTGGAAGTTCCCAGAGATGGGTTGCGGCTGGAAGGGCATCCGCTGCGTAAAATCGTGCTGGATAAGTTGGCGGTTCATTCCGCTGTGGCGACCCCGCAAGGGACAAAGCCGACAAGAAAATGAATGAATGAATAATATAATATAATATAATATAATATAATATAAGTGGGACCATATCTTCTTTTCTCTTCAACAGAAAAAAAGAAACTTGGCAGAACTGAATGGTGAGTAAACAATGACTAAAACATTTTTAAGTGAACTACCCCTTTAACACATAGCTCTATCCTTTCATGAAATACAGACTTTTAAAAAGGATGTTTTAACTGGTTTCATCTTTTTCTTTACTACTCCTCCACTGCGGCAACTATACAGTACTTCAGGCCCTTTATCTGTTTATTCAGATGTCATGTTCATGTGTTAACTGAAAATTTATCTAAGAGTAGTAAAAAAAATCCTGTCATAGCGATTCAAAAAAAACAACACGGGAGAAAAGAAGATGAAATGTCAGCTCTTTTGTAAAGCACACCGACTGCCATGACAAGGAGAAGATGTGTGTTTGATCCCAACTGCTGTTGTCTGAAACACTACAGATGCAGAAAGACAGAGCGAGAGAGAGAGAGGGAGAGAGAGAGAGAGAGAGAGAGAGAGAGAGAGAGAGAGGGGAGATTATGTTTACCTGTAAGGGGCCTGTCAGGTAGATTTAGCAGCAGAGATGATAAGCGAGGGAGTGTGTAGGAGGACGAAAGCGGCAATGAATGAGCGTTTCACAGCGCTGTCGGGCACACAGAAGAATAAGACACTATTTCTATCACAACATCAGGTTAGTCTGTCGGAGAGCAGTTTGACCGAGTTAAACAGGATGTCATGTTATCAGGGAGTGAGGGAGAGCCGGAGGAATGAGGAGAGATTGAATGTAGTTCTGCTGTTGAAGCTGACCAGAGCCGCAGCCGCTGGCTCACTGCACCATGGGAAGAGGTTAGAAGTGATAAGCTAATAATGTTCGCTGTACAGCAGTGCTCAGAAATATCTCTTTACAAAAAAAAAAAAAAAGTGTGAACATCATGTGTGAAGTTTAAAACGTTGGTTGGATTCATGGAGGATTTATTCATGGGGGTTACAGTTTCCCTGCATTTCCTGAGATTATGCAATTGCTCTTCATGCTGTAAACAGACTTTAAGGGTGTTTTACTTTACTTTCCACTGCCTGCTGTTTTTTCCAAAGGGAATAAAATGAGATTACTGTTAATCAACCGTGTGTTTTATTTTATAAATGTTTGATAACATCACCTTTCCAAATTGTATAGCTTTATTTTCAGAAAATGCCATTGGTCGGAATGTTTTCATTTGTTGTGAATTTGGTGAAAAATGTTTGCAACAAATTAAGTTTCAGAGTGTTGTCTGAATTTTTTTCTAAAATTAGCATTTTTCTCAGCCTCCATTAGCCCCTTTCACACAGTGAAACCGGTAAATATACGGAAAATTACCTGTAGATTCAAAAAAGTGCGGTTCACACAGGCAAGGACAATCTAAACGAAATGACCTCTAAACGGCTGCGCTTGTATTAGTAGACATAGAAGGGGTCGGGCTTTTGTTGATGGTTTCACTTTTATTTAAAGCTTTAGCATTCATGCAGCTGATTTTATCTCAGAGACATCCAAAGGCAGAAGCGCGAACCCCAGCTAAATGTTTACATGTTTGACGACATTACAAATTCTGTAGATGGATAAGTATTGTGAACAACTTCAATGAAAACATATGGAGGAACACTTTTGCATGTCAAGATCATAGACTGTTAAAGATATGGACGTAGTATGTGTGACGTCACCCATAGGTTTCTGAAGCTTCCAAAAAGCAACTGACTTTGTAAAGCCACATAAAACAAAAATACAATGTATATGCCAAGCTCAGCGGCTAATCAGCTGGAATCAGCTGAGATTAAGTGATGGCAACCAGAGAGCCCTAGCTGTCTCTCAAGTGGCCACGCCCTTAATTATGCAGACTTAGTATAACTTAATATAAAGGAAACGAATGAGTTATAAAAAAATTCACCCCCTCACAGTTGTCGTGAAGGGTAATATTAGCTATATGAACCAAAATCATTCTTTGTACCAGGCTGTAAATACCTTTTTTTCTGCTGTAAAGTTGGCTATTTTAACAGTGGGCTAATAGAAATGTGCTCTATTATGGAGCCAGAACTAGCGGAATTTCGATGAATTGCAGTTTCAGTTACTTCCGTATTTGCTTCACGAGGGAGAGCGAGAGGTTGTCGCTTGGTCAAGATGTACATAATATGTGTGTGTGCTGGCATTCACAGGCTGCTTCACGTGCACATGCGTCAAGCAACTGAAGCAGAGCTTGAAGGTTTACCATAAGCATTTTATCGATCATTTTTTACACAGTTGGCATTCAGAAGGAACATAGAAACATTATCTGACTAACATCTAGCAGCTAAATGTGTCTGGAAAAAAATATTCAAAGGCTTTTATTTTCATAAACAGCGCGGATGTGAATGCTTCTGAATGGTTTAATTGGCTGAAGTAGACGTCTCACGTCAGCCCATTCTAATCGTGAACGGGCTCTTTTGGGCAATTTTCCTTTAGCGTTCAAACAGAGCAGCATTCCGGCAAATTACCGGTAATGTTACAACTTCTCTTTATGCAAAATTGCCGTAACAAATTTAACGGTATTTTTTAAAAAGTTCATACAAGCCTGTCCATACATACAGACCTACAGGAAAATAATCTGTATGTGTGAAAGAGGCTTATGTTTCTGTTCAGTTATGTCACTTTAAAGGCAATGAAAAGAACATATTCTTTGCCATAAAATATAAATTATTGAAAATACACACAGAGACTTGCTCATCTTAGAGGAACATTTCAGACCCCACTAAGATGTTTTGGCATTTGAATTCTTCAAATAGTGATTTCATAACTCTTCTGAAGTTAAAACATTGAAACTGTGTTTCATTTCTAAAAATATGATATCTTTTTTGTTATTTTATGCAAAAAAACTAATAAAATGGTGTAAATGCCAAGTTCAAAATAAACATCTTCAATCATAAATGTCTTTTTTTGTTTTAAAAAGCACCATAAACATTTAAATCTTGCCTTAAAAGAAGATTTATTAAAAATCCCAATTACTTAGAACTGTGTATCTCAACTACGTTCTTGGATGACAACCAGCTCTGCAGATTCCATGTCTCCTTCAGATCATCAGCTCATTAGCAGAGACTGAAAGACCTGTAATGGCTGTGACAGACAAAGAGACATCCAAAAGATGTGGTCCTCCAAGAACGTTGTTGAGAACCACTGACTTAGAATATGACTTTTATTAACTATGCACATTAAATAACTACATTTTTTGTTGTTTGTTCTGGACTTAAGTCACTGACCATCTGAGATTAAGTATGTTGACAAACACTCAACATTCAGTAATTCACCAAAATTCACAAATAATGTGGCTTTCTAGTGCAACCAAAAATATGTAGCATTTATTGATGCTGGCTTGGAGTGAAAGTACTTGCAGCTCAAGCATTATGAGTTTATTTCAGCCCTCAACCAAAACAGAAGTCTTTAGAATTTAAGTGCAAAAAGGAAGCTTTTTTGCTGTCAAATCTAAAGCAATTTTCAACATGATGTTTTTTCCACAAGATGTTTTCTCAGTAGACAAACTAAATAAGCAATGCTTGCAAGAACGCATGTCATCTTGTATGTGTGTTATGTGTAATTTCAGCTTAGAACAAACCTTAAGTCTGGGATATGGTGGCAGGTCATGTTAATGCTGTCAGCGCGGCTTTGGTTTATGTCCATCTTCCTGGAAGCTCCGCCTCTCCATCAACACTTAAGAGAGCCCTTCAAATGTCTCCTGTCCTCCGTTGTGTTCATCTCAGTGCGTTTCCAGAACAGCGTTTCTCACTGTAATATGCGTGACACAGACATGTTTCTCCTTAAAATTACCAGCAGAAATAAAGAAATCACCAGAATGTAGAACAAAACATAAGTATAAAATGAGCATATTTATTATTCAGTAATTATATATTGTACATACATATTTATATAGTTGCTGAAAATTGTTAAAAAGTCAAAAAACGCACATTGCATGTATATCAAGCTATATTGAAATAAAGTAAAAAATAATGTTTTATTTTAATCATTTATTATAGAAAATTATAAAGGTTGCACACTGTTGCTTTAATGAAGCACATATAAAAGACCAGGGTAAGGTTGCGCCAGATGATCGTAAGTTCTTTCTTCAACTGGAACGTAAAATCCACACTACGGGCCTAGTAACTACTAGCTAGTTTGTAACTAAATTTGTTCTCACTTCGGTTGCATCACATGTTCTTAAGGCAAACCATACCTAGTAGGTCATAAGCTCTTTGTAAAGTCATGTGCAGTCACATTAAACGTAATATCCAATAAAAAGCATTTAAATCGTTAAACTGCTTTAAAATTCTGCAACTAATGCATCTATACATAACTGTCCTTTGGAAAAAAATTAAACATTACATTTTTATAGCACATTAAACTACAGTCAGTAACTAATAACATACGATGCACACATCTACATCGCGAGCCGTGAATGCACGCAAAGTTATCAAAACATTAATAAAAGTTATGAAAGCCATATCACCTTGCAGCCCAAAACTGGTTACTCACTGAAGCTAAGCAGGACTGAGCCTGGTCAGTACCTGGATGGGAGACCACGTGGGAAAAACTAGGTTGCTGTTGGAAGTGGTGTTAGTGAGGCCAGCAGGGGGCACTCATCCTGCGGTCTGTGTGAGTCCTAATGCACCAGTAAAGTAAAGGGGACACTATACTGTCAGTGAGTGCCGTCTTTTGGATGAGACGTTACACCGAGGTCCTAACTCTCTGTGGTCATTAAAAATCCCATGGCACTTTTCATGAAGAGTAGGGGTGTAACCCCGGTGTTCTGGCCAAATCTCCTCCATCGACCCTTACCCATCAAGGCCTCCCAATCATCCCAATCCACCGAATGGGCTCTACCACTGTCTCTCCACTCCCCCTATATAGCTGGTGTGTGGTAAGTGCACTGGCGCCATTGTGGCTGTTGTTGCATCATCCAAATGGATGCTGTACACTGGTGGTAGTGTGGAGAGACCCCTCATGATTGTGAAGCGCTTTGGGTATATGGCCATACACAAAAAATGCGCTATATAAAAATACACATTACATTAAACTTGTTTTTTTTTAATAACATTTACTTGTGAAATAGAAAAGAGCAGGAAGAAAAGCTCAGTCATGAAGAATTCTCATTTTAATTTATGGATACAATAATCACAAAACACTCCTTGAAAGAAAATTAAACTTTTTCATAAACCGAAAAAACAGCGAGATTTGGGAGGAAATTAAGGCTGTGAGTAGAGGAAGCTCATTCTTTATTATGATCACGAGCTCCTCAATGTAAACTAATCTCGCCGTCATCTCTTTTCTACCGTTATACATGAGGGGATGCTGCCGTAAATATTTAGTTAGAACATAGCATTAAGTTTAAACTAAGTTCAGTGGTGCAACACAAAAATATTTAGTAGTGTGTAAGTTGTAACTTAGTGTCCCTTTAATTCAAAACTAGGCTATGTTTTAACTTACGTACTGCTGGTGCAACTGCCCCCTTAACCATAAGGGATGTAGGGATTTCATAACAATTTTAAAGTTACAGTGCACTTCTTCCTTGGTCAAAGTGTACATTTTTACAATGAAATAATCGTTTGATGTGAGCTGCTATACGAGCATAGCTAATCCACAACCTTTCCACAACCTCAACACAATGGTTAAATATCCCATGATATCAGTGTTTCTGCCTTAAACTAGAGTCACATTACCAGTTGTCCTGGGTCAGGTGTTCCATTTTAACCGAAAACCCCACAGACTGAGCCAAAGTAAACTAGTGCCTCATCTGACATCGGCCAGGGCGGCTTTTGCGGGAGGGAAAAGGGACCCCTTTATGGCTGATTTTCTGGATACATATTACTTACCTTTAAAAAGCAGAGCTGTTCTCCAGGGACTCATCCAGAATCCGGCCAGAGTGTTAAGGCTATTGTGTTAACACACAGCTGGAAGCCACAGCTACTTCTGTCATCAGGCCCAGCTACAAATGTGTTTGTGTCTGGAACTGCCTGGCCAATTTCAAAAACCCCCCAAAATTAATGCTCATATTGAAGCGGGAGTCATCTTCTGTTGACCCAGCTCGTTTCATTGCAGTAATGAAATTTCACTCCGTGACGTGGCGCCATGGACAGCTATAGCTCGTGTGAGGTTTAGAAGCGTAGAATATTGGCATAATGCTACATGTCTGAATGATTGAATGCTGTAGGTTACAGGTTTTTAATGATACATAAGATGAAGGCTCTTCTCTAATAACAACAGCCTCAGTTTGGACGCCATCACAATGGGTGCTCAACACAAAAAACAACAGTAAGTAGTATGAAAGGTGTTATTATAAATAGTAAAGGTTCTGATGTAGGATTTCAGAATATACACCCAGAATGACTCAATGCTTTGGCTGAAATTGGTCAATTGATGAGGGCTGTGCCCATCATTCAGAGAACCTCACACTAGGAGTCATTACTCAGATTGTTTGTCTAGAAATAAAAGTTGCTCTTGGGGCGTCCATCAGGGTTGGACTCTGCTCTTGAATTTTATCCTGCCAAGATTTTTTATTACCTATTTGACTGTAAGGGTAGCCTAAAACATGCTCTGAAATGTATAAGATCACTAGCACCACATTGATATTGTTGATGATGTAAAACTAAAACCTTAAGATGCATTTTGGTCAATTTGATTACAAGCAGTCAAAAGAGACCTTGCTGATTATGCCTTCATTCATTCTTTTTCCTTCAGCTTAGTCTCTATTTCAGAGGTCACCACAGAGGAATGAACCACCAACTATTCTAGCATATGTTTTACGCAGCGGATGCCCTTCCAGCCACAACATTACGGCCAATTTGGTCTATTCAATTCACCTATTCCGCATGTTTTTGTACTGTGGGGGAAACCAGAGCACCCAGAGGAAACCCACACGAACATGGGGAGGACATGCAAACTCCACACAGAAATAGCGACTTTCTTAATGTGAGGCGATAGTGCTAACCACTGAGCCACAATGCTGCCCTGGCTATACCTTGACATCAGATATAAAGCTAATATTGTTATCTAACAGCAAACAATATGAAGAGCAGAGACTCACGATAATACACTGAATCTGTGGCTTTGTGTTACAGGATTTGTATGATTCTTTTAATACATAGCATTTTGCTTTATAACCCATAAGGATTTAATTTATGTAAGTAGATAGTTTGCGTTTTTTTAAATGCATTTGAACGTCTACACTACAAATAATTTTCTACTACCTCTGGAAGTGCATGAAAGTGGACAGGCTGAGGCCCCATTTACACTAATACGTTTTTGTTTTAAAACGCATAAGTTTTGCTACGGTTACGCCATCCGTCCACACTATGCCGAAGTTTTCGAGCGCCGAAAATGGAGCATTTTGAAAACGCTGAAGAGGCCGTTTTCATTCCAAAACGCTGCTGCTCCGTGTTAGTGTGGATGGGGGAAAACAGAGGCATCTGAAAATGGAAGTGGGGCTGCAGACATTCGCCTCTCTGATTGGGGCTTTTTCTCAATATTAAGTAGCCTACACAAAGTTCAGTCTTACATCCTTTCCTTGTAAGTTCAGACTTTGCAAGTTTGATATGGAAAACAAACTCCTGAGAACATGCCGGGAACACTGTACTTTATAACATCATTCACATCACCCTGGCTAAGGAACTGCCTATTTTCATTTTGATATTAACAACTTAACAGACACTATAAATGTTGAGGCATCGTGTAGCTACATATTTATATGACCGTCATCTTCATGCATATTTATAACAAAATGGAGTGTATAACATTACTGCCTCCTATAATTTTAATTGAAAATACGAAACATACGAAACAGTTTTAATAAGTAATAATGGCCATTATAATAGTATAACATACAATAAGTTTATACAATATAGGAAATAAAGACAAGCAATCAGTCAATATGCAGAATCAGTGTCCGTGGTTACATTAATTAATATATTAACCTAACTTATATTTGCGCTCAGCCAAAACACGTTACCTGAGAACAAGTAATAGATTCAAAAGACCAAAGTCAGGGAATATGTTGTTAGATATAGACAACAATATGAATTAAATATCATGTTTTACAAATATAGTGAGATTGGATCCAGCGGTAGATCCTTGATGAACAGTCCGACGTGCACAGCTCTCATATGGGTAGATGTGCTCAAAGCACGCTGCAGTGCATGCCAAAGTGTGTGTGTGGTCCAGCCTGATCTCTCGAGAAAACGTAAGTATTTTACGTTTTGTCAGTTTAGTAGCTAATTCGTACAAATTCGTATGAGTTCTGTTGTACGAAATTGTCTGATTTTAAAAAAGAGGCGTGGCACCTAACCCCACCCCTAAACCCAACCGTCATTGGGGGATGAGCAAATCGTACTAAATTGTACGAATTAGTTCGTACAAATTCATACGAATTAGCCACTAATCAAAAAGTTACAAATTGCTGTGAGATTGTGTTGGTGTGGGCACGTGATGTACGTTTTCAGCAGTGTAATGTAGACGCAGAGTTGTTGGGTGAAATGCAACGCTGGGTGAAATGCCAGTGTGGACGCGGATCGTTTTCATTCTAAAACGCCGTTTAAAACTAAAACGTATTAGTGTAAACGGGGCCTGAAATGCTCCATACCTTGTTTACACCTCTATTTGGCATCCTCTACTTGAAATTGAACTGACACAAACACATCTCAAAGGTGCAAACAGGGCCTAAGAAAAGCCACTGACGTCCTCTGATATGAGAAAATAAGATGCCTTCAGATGCAAAGTAGGAGTGCAAAGTTGACTGAAAGAAAGAAAGAAAGAAAGAAAGAAAGAAAGAAAGAAAGAAAGAAAGAAAGAAAGATATGAAACAACTATGGGACAACTGTTAAAATGAGTAGCACAACTGTTAAAACATTATACACCAAATTAATCAAATGCATTTCTAAGAGATTGTGATATTATAAATACTACTACATGTACAGTGCTACCAATTGTTGGTGCCACCATCTGTAGATATATGTTCCAGTCAAATGTCAGTCTGGGGCACTTCTTCAGGCAGTTTTAAGTTCATTTACCATATGTGGAGGGATAAAAATAAAAGATTACAAAAAAGAGAAGAGATTTTGCAAATGTGTTGTGCTCCTTTAAACCTACCTTTAGACTTCTGCGGCATGGAAACTGTACTGTCAGCGTTCTCTGTAATTTCTTTGTTCTGGAAAAAAGGAACTGGCTAATAATTAAAAATAAAGCTGACCCTGCGTTCAAAATGTCACAATCATTTTCAAAACAAACAAATACTCAAACAAATAAATCAAATATTTTATGAATAATTTTGTTTTTACAAAATGGTTATGGTACTTTGAAGAAAGACATGGTTATCATTTCACGTTACTTTGTGATTTTCTGTATCTATTCCTCATTTAGCTTTCCTTTAGATTCTGATGGCTGATTTCTTAAAAGACTTCTCTCATTTCTCCAAATGGAGAAGTAAAAATGGAAATCTCTAGATTTCCGATAGCTGGCACGGCAGATAGGGTGTATAATGGGCGGGCTTGGGGAATGTTGGGAACAGCAGCTTGTCAAATGATTATGGTTTTTGTTGGCGGTGGGGATCAAAAAAGGAGTCTAGTGGGTTGGCTCGGAGGTGCCAGGTTGCTGGGACAACAAATCAAAGATGAAGCGTCTGGTATGTCTGACTGGGTACTCATCACTCACGGCTAGAGCCTTTAGTAAAGGGGAAACCGAGCCCTGCCTGAGTACACAGCTCCCTAACCTCCCACCGTAGTCTCTTGTTATAACAGACAATGTTGACAGAGCGTTCAGCCACAGTTTGGAAACGCTACACCATGTATCTGCAGAAAAGGTAGAGGCTTTCAGTTATGACAAAATGTGTTTAGATTGGGACGGAGCCCTGGAGTGGTGGTTTCATGGCCATACGTGATAGTGGAAAAAAAGTTCTTTGTGTTATTCTTCTTCCCATATGAGAGACACTGTCACCACTGGTGGCTAATAGAGTTATACACAGCACACACATGTAGCAAGGAATGACATGTTGGAATTACTACAATGGTTTGGGAAGGAAAGGGGTGTAAAGACAAGGAAGATATATTTTAATTCATTCATTCAAATGCAGCTTAACATAGATGTTCTATTAAATTGAAACTGTCGGTCCAGTTTTCAGAGTTGAAGTTTAGTTTAGTTCAGTTCAGTGTGGTTTAAATTTCACTGCTGAAAGTCTAAACACTGAAGAGCAAATCCTTCGATGCGCAGCTCCACAAGTCCCAAACTGGTTGAGGAACAAACTTCACCAACTGACAATATGAAGGCAAACACCTAGAGAGAAGCCAGGCTCAGTTGGGCACGACCATTTCTCCTCTGGTCAAACTTATTGTGCAGAGCTGCAGTCTAGGCACTGGAGGCTGAAGAACGCTGGACATCCATTGTGGAGAACTGCAGGTGTGAGTAGGTCACCGTGTTCAGGTTGGCCCACAGGATCAATGTGTCTGTCACAGTGATCTTTCAGGAATCTAACGCTCTCTGCTGCTCCATGACCACCACAGCATCTGCTCAGAATATGGCCTGGTCCAGGATTATGGACACCTTGACATAATTTCTTCACAGGTTTTGGGTCTCATCAAAACGTTGCATCATTTTTCTAGGGGCCTCAGGATGAGTATCTCCAGGTGGAGTATTCCCAGACCTCCTTTTGTAGACTTTGCTATTCTAGGTACTACCAGAAGCCATTTTAAAGGTGAAATTACATCAGAATGTATTTTTTTCCTTTAAATGAGTAGGAATTTGACAGAAAAGGTACTAGGGGTGTACACAAAAAATATTATTGGGTATGTACCTCGATTATAAATCACAGTTCAGATACAACAAAGAGGAAAATAAAAAAATTACATATAGACATAATGTTGTTTACTGTCTTTTACTCTCTTCTGTGGTGCTTAATATTTAGCTTAATAATTACAATTTTAGATAAAGAATTATATCCTGTAAACTATTGAGGAGACATATTACTTGCACATTATTATCAGCCAGTACTTTTCATACAGAACAATGAGCCCCATTCCAGCAAAACGCATAAACAGTTCCCTGAAGCTGAAAACATTAAATTAATGAAATGGCCTGCACTGATCCTGATCTTTACCTGACTGAAAATCACTCTGAAATCATTGGTGACAGGGTTATGGCTAGGAAACTTGCTGTTCTCTGATTTTGAGCTGTGTTTTCCACAAAATAAAGGGTGTTTGTTGATGTTGTACAATGTTCTACTAGCATGTCACACTCTAGCCATGCTTTATGCAATCTATACGAACTCTGCGTTTTCAGCATCCTACTCCAATCTGCAGTGTGACATGATCATTCAGAAATGATTCTAATCCGCTTGTTAAGTGTGACGTCACGTGAACCGGCTTCCGGGTCCAAACGCTCTATCAAACTGTATGGGGAGACTCAACAAATGGTAATAATAAATGTTTACAAAGAGATGTGTTACTTTTGAAAATCACGATCGCAATATATATATCCATGCCTAATATCCGATGGCCAGAAAGTGATTAATTTTTTTAGAAATTGTTAAAATATTGATGTCTGTGATGCAGCAAGTCCAGGGATTGTTGTGTACACCGTGATTTTATATAAAATTAACTTTAATATGTGATATGATTAAAACGTGGTCAGAAACGGAATTTTTTCCCCATTCAAATGAGTAGCGGCTTGGATCCGGAAACAATATTACATACGTCACGACTTAACAAGTGGATATGTAGTCAATTTGTATCCTTGCTTGGAAAAAATAATAAAAAGAAATCTTGCTGACAAAAAAACAAAAACAATGTAGAAGCCATAAACCTACGTACCTACATATTAATCATAAAGTAAATACAGCAATGTGAATCAGCCAATACGGAATTCAGATTCGCTTAATTAAAAACAATGGCGTGTTTCCATAAACTACAAGGTAAATAATGTGTTTACACAACACAGCTCTCCACTCTCGTCTGTTACATTTCCTGTCTAAAAACACAAGGATGGAATGTGAAACCACCCCCTGATTTACAGCGATGAAACACATCAAAAGAAAAACACTGACAGTAATAGTTGAGCCATTTCCCTTCACTCAGAGAAAGCATATTTTAAGTAACAATTATGGCTATGAAAACTCTACACGGAGGGAGGCGCCTTGACTGCACGCCAGGAGCGTCTTTTGTGTCTGGAAAGTCCACATCAGTCCAGGAGCCCGGGTGAATAGTCACCGAGTGGTCGGAAAGGGAAACTATTACTGGTGTTTTCTTTTGTGAGATGAAAGTAACAAGGAGGAAGCAGCCATCATAAATTCTTTGTTTCATAGGTGTTTCTCCAGCACGTCAAATCAAGCGATCCTTTTAATCTTGCCTGCAGGAACTTTCATCCCTGTTTGAGACGTATGTTATGGAAGAGACAATCAATAATATTAGTTGTTGGAGGGGAAATGGTCTGAAATAGGGAGTGCCTGATTAAACACAACCGGAAATAATAACAACTCTATTTTTTTTTTTTCAAATTAAATACACAAGAATTGAAGTGTGTTGTGGAGCTGGCACCATTGCTGGCATCTTTGGCATCAAGAGCAGGTCAAGGGAAATAAACATGCTAAACAAAAAGTGGGTGTGCTGCAACTCCCACACTCGCAATGTATGCCATTATTACCACAGAAGTGACAAACTGCCTTGGTTTACCAAAGTGTTTCTTGTGCATTCACCAACTCTTTGCCAATAAATATCACACAAACATTAAACTAAAAGAGAAACATATATAAAGCATATGCCTTGTCCAACAATACAAAATAAAGACCAAAATAGCACAACCTTCCCTCTATCAAAAGCCTCGTCTGTATTAAAGCATCAGGAATTAACACATGTACAAAATTGAACAAAATAATAATAAACATATTCATAAAAAATATAAAAACATTTATATTTCTTATTGCATATATATATATATATATATATATATATATATATATATATATATATATATATGCAGTTAAAGTCAGAATTATTAGCTCCTTATGAATTTTTTATTTATTTTTTTTATATTTCCCAAATAATGTTTAACAGAGCAAGCAAATTTTCACAGTATGTCTGATAATATTTTTTTCTTCTGGAGAAAGTCTGATTTGTTTTATTTTGGCTAGAATAAAAGCAGTTTTTAATTTTTTTTAAACCATTTTAAGGTCAAAATTATTAGCCCCTTTAAGCTATATATTTTTTCGTTATTCTACAAAAAGCCATCGTTATACAATAACTTGCCTAATTACCCTAACCTGCCTAGTTAACCTAGTTAACCTAGTTAAGCCTTTAAATGTCACTTTAAGCTGTATAAAAGAGTCTTAAAAAATATCTAGTCAAATATTATTTACTGTCATCATGGCAAAGATAAAATAAATCAGTTATTAGAAATGAGTTATTAAAACTATTATGTTTAGAAATGTGTTGAAAAAAAACTTCTCTCCGTTAATTATTACGGAAATAGAAATTGGGGAAAAAAATAAACAGGGGGGATAATAATTCAGGGGGGATAATATTTCTGCATTCAACTGTATATATACAAATTATATACCTTAAAATGTTTTTTAAAAAGGTTTAAACTGCTTTTATACTAGCCAAAATAAAACAAATAAGACTTTCTCCAGAAGAAAAAAAATATTATCAGACATACTGTAAAAATGTCCTTGCTCTGTTAAACATCATTTGGGAAAGATTTAAAAAAGGGGGGCTAATAATTCTGACTTCAACTGTATGTGTGTATATATATATATATATATATATATATATATATATATATATATATATATTATATATATATATATATATATATATATATATATATATATATATATATTATATATATATATCAGAGGTGTGGACTCAAGTCATGTGACTTGGACTCGAGTCAGACTCGAGTCATGAATCTGATGACTTTAGACTCGATTTGACAAAATATGAACAGACTTGCAACTCGACTTGGACTTTAACATAAATAACTTGTGACTTTCACTTGGAAAAGATGTTATTCTCTCTATGTGCAACTGATCCAACGCTGGTGAAAGTAATCAAAAACAAACTGACGCATGCGCGCAGAAAACAAACCCCCACGCCACTCACTGCTCCTGCTTGACGCTGATGCGCTGACTAATTTCGAGAGGAGCACGTGATATGATTGACTGCAGCTGGTCTCATCTACCATCATTAGTTAGCCAATCAGATTAATTCAAACTCGCTATAAATAGCCTAGCTAAAAACTACTCCCTTATCTTCGTTTTTCCGAAGAAACCCCCTCATCCACCCCTTCTCCCCTTTCTTCCTTTACCACGGGGAGCTCTCGAGAACCACCTGATCTCGTACTCCCCTCACATGCTCTATCGACCAGGCGGGAGCCCTGGGCTCAATCATCTCCGAGCTCAGGGTTCTCTCCCGGGACAGCATGCCAAACCTGCTAAAAATAGTCAAACAATATCTAAGTGCGAACTCTTGAAATGATGTTATTAAAAAAATATCAATTTAAGTTAATAGATGCACATTTCAGAGGGGCTGTGTTTTATGGCAGGGATAACAGCCTTTAACGTACAGGTGTCAGCACGCAGTGAATTTTTGGAAGTCGAAAACACTAAAGTGTAACTAATATGATGATTATGTTATTTTGACTAAGCATATCTCCTGATAGTTTTTTTTTTTTTTTTTGTCTGAAGCAGAAGGGAGGGATGAAGTCAGGGAGTTTAGACTTAATAAACCTAATTCTTGGCCATAAGTCAGGTCTAAGACAACACACAACTGATAATTCTATAAAACATTTTTTTTGTGTTCAATACAATCTACTGTATAGAAATTCATTATAATGAAATTAATATTCATTCATTAATTTTTTTTCAGCTTAGTCTCTATTTCAGGTTGTTTTCAGGTCGTCACAGCGGAATAAACCACTAACTGTTCCGGCATATGTTTTAAAGCAGTGGACGACCTTCCAGCCGCAACCCAGTACTGGGAAACACCCATACACAATCATTCACAATGACCAATTTAGTTAATCAACTCACCTATAGCGCATGTGTTTGGACAGTGGGGGAAACCGGAGGACCCGGAGGAACCCCACGCGAACACATGCAAACTCCACAGAGAAATGCCAACTTACCCAGCCGAGGCTCGAATCTGTGACCTTCTTGCTGTGAGGCGAATGTGCTACCCACTGCGCCACCGTGCAGCCATGTGAAAACATTGTTAGAAAAAATGTTTGAAAACTTAAAAAAGGACTGTTTTGGAAAACTGTGGATATTTTGTGACAAAGAGTTTTGGAGAGTCAGGACACTGACTTTTGGAGTGTAATTTTCTTTTATAAAGTGAAGACATGTTTGAAAAGGTTCTGGTTACACTTTTGAAAGTAGTTAAACATACTGAAAAGTATATTTTTTTGTGGTGATACATTAAAGTAAAGTAAAACTGTTTGGAGGACTATATTTTTGATCCTCTCTTCATCTAAGTACATGTTTTGAGGGTGAAGACATGGTCTTTAGTTTAAGGATTTATTTTAATTTTGAAACAATCATTTCAGGTAAAGACAATTTCAGAAATTTGGTTCAGTTTTTCAGACCTGTTTTGCAATACAAGGTCAACTCGTTCTTGTGCAATATGCTGTGGATACAAGACGCAGCACTGTTCAGCCCTTGTTCAGAAAATTACATTTGTATTTTTATGTATTTGTTTAGTAAATACAGATCTTACAACCATACACAATAAAATACATTTTATTTTTATTTTAAAAAGACTCGAAAAGACTCGAAAGTCAAACCGTACGACTTTGGACTTGACTTGAGACTTGTTGGCCTTTGACTTGGGACTTGACTCGGGACTTGCCTGTCTTGACTCGGGACTTGAGGGCAAAGAATGACTTTGTCCCACCTCTGATAGTTTAACCTCTGTCAGTTTAAAATATATATGTACATTTCCAAACATTATTTTTGCGATTAATTGTAATTATACAGTGAGATTATTGTCTGACACATGTCTGTCTGGAATGACAAGAAGAAACAGAACAAACTGAGACAAACTAAATCCAGAAGAAATCTGGCAACATGAAGATGTGTCAAAAAACCACTCTGATCTCACGATTAAACGCAAGTATTTTACGTTTTGTCAGTTTAGTGGCTAATTCGTACGAATTCATACGAGTTCAGTCGTACGAAATTGTGCGATTTTAAAAAGGAGGCGTGGCACCAAACCCCCCCTCTAAACCCAACCGTCAATGGGGGATGAGAAAATTGTACTAAATTGTACGAATTAGATCATACAAATTCATAGGAATTAGCCACTAAATCAAAAAGTTACGAATTGCTGTAAGATTGTGTTGCAAAAAACCTACCTGCAAAGCTACCTGAAAAACTATGGGCAAGTATTTTAAATGCAAAGTGTGGTCATACCAAATGTTGATTTGATATAGTTAATTAATTGATTTGATAAGTTATTTCGCAAATAAAATGTATTTATGCATTATTTTTAAAAACATCCTGATTTTATAGCATTTTTACACAAGTACCTAAAAATTTGAACAGTACTGTAGCTTTGCAAGTAGGTTTTAGAAGCATCTTAGAGATGTTGCCAAAGTTCTTCTCAGTTTGTTCTGTTTCTTCATGTTATTCTAGACAGACTGGATGATAAAGAGATAAGATCTCTGTATGGAGCACAACCTCACTGTATAATAACAATTAATCACAAAAATAATGCTTGGAAAAGTACATTGATATTTCAAATACATCAAACTGACATGCTACAGAAAAATAGAGAAATAACAGACTTTTTTGGTGAAAATACTAGTGGCCTAAGACATTTGCACAATACTCTATATAAAATATTTATTTTCCTCAAAACTGTGAGTTATACCATGCACCCTCCATTCCCATCTATTTATTTATAAAAAAAAATTTGTAGTTGGCACCAATGAAATGTTTTGGCACTTCTAAATGTGTGAGTCAAAATAATCTACAAGGCCTACTGTATTTTCTTAGTATGCAAGACTGAGTTTAAATCCTGATCTAATATATATTTTTAAACGTACAAAGTAAAACCACAACTAGACTTGACTGCCATTGATTTCCCTGCTTTTATGTTTTATGGAAAACCTTTTTCCACTGTAAAGAAACTTTTATGGAATGGAAGGCTTCCATAGACGTTAAAAGTTCTTCAAGGAACAACTAATGCCAATAAGAACCTTTATTCTTACCGCATTCTTCAGCTTATAATAACAACATAATAACATTTGTAATAACAAATTGTATTAAACGTTTAACTCTGAACACAGCAACCCCCAACCGCTCACATGCAAATACTACTGGGTTCTGTATAAATACACAAATTACATAACTGGCAGAATTCCCCAAAAGGCAGCAACTTTGGTGTGCAAATAAGTATGTACCAGAAATAATCATGGAAATTTATCATCAAATGTAAAAACGTTGCATGTAAACTGTATTTGGCTCAAAAATCTAAGCGATGCTAGTGCAAGCATAATTAAAATGTATTTGTTTAAAATTACATTCAAATTTCCATACATTCATTCATTCATTCATTTTCCTTTCGGCTTAGTTCCTTTATTAATCAGGGGTCGCCACAGCAGAATGAACCGCCAACTTAGCCAGCACATGTTTTACGCAGTGGATCCTTCCAGCAGTGGACCTTCCAGCTGGAACCCATCACTGGGAAACATCCATACACTTTCATTCACACACATACACTAGAGACAATTTAGCCTAGGACTTGTGGGAAAAACCGGAGCATCCGGAAACCCCCATGAACATGGGGAGAACATGCGAACTCCACAAAGAAATGCCATCTGACCCAGTCGAGGCTCGAACCAGCGACCTTCTTGCTGTGAGGCGACAGCGCTACCCACTGCGCCACCATGCCACCGCATTTCCATAGGTGTTTCATATTAATAGTATAACATTATTTAATAATATCAAAATCCCATTCATTTATTAAAGAATCACAAAATGAGTGCATGTAAAGCTTTAAAGAATCCCCATCTCTAAGAAATGCTACAACAAAGAATTTGCAATTAAAGGCGCTTCAATTAGATAATAAACTACTGAAATGAGAAAACAAATGGACAAACATCCTGTTTTATATAACAAATAAATAATTAAATTAATATTTATATAAAAAAAAATAACACTAAGTTTTATTGTTAATAATAACAAAAAAGACATCAAATATCTCATAAACTATATAAAAAATACACACATTATCTTATGAAAAAATGTGGAACATGTTAATTACAACTGTCCATGATATTTTGTGAAATAAACATTATTGTAAATTTGAGAAATTTAGTCAAACATTTTACTGTTGCTGTCCTGGCACTCTTAAGAATAAAGAATAAACCTTTTTCTAACAGCACAATACCAAATTGGCTGTTTGAAAAATCACAATATTCTGTACTTGCTGTGCATATACTGACAGCCTGACATGCTGGTAAGTTGATCACACAGTTTGTGACAGGGGCTGAATATACAATGGCATTGTTTAAAATAACTGTAGTTTATGAGAATAGCAAGAATTATGTGCGATTAGATAAAATCAAGTGCCTCAAAAATAATGTCAAAATAACATGTTTTTGTATTGATCAAGGTTTTGTAATTGACATTACACAAACGTTATTACTAGTCTACACTGTAAAAAGTGATTAGTTACCTAAAGCGAGTAAACCGATTGCTTTAAAAGAACAAGTTGACTTTACAAAAATAAAGTAAACCTATTGTAACTTGGAACTGTTAAGCTGACTTAATTTTTATAATTATGCTAATTATATTACTTTTTTAAAAGTCAACTAATCCCTTTTTCACAGTGTCCAGACTATTTAGCACGTCTGTTTCAAATATTCGGTGCTTCATTAAGTATATAAAATATACAATTATAGCCTGTATTAAATTTAGAAGACACACTGGAGTCTAGAAGAGCAGATTTATTTTACTGTATGTCATTTTTCTAGATACAGAAGTTTACTCGCTTTAAATCACTTTTACAGTGTATTTCATTAACAAATGACACTTGAAATTAACCAAATTTTTAATTGGAGAATCGAATGAATAATCAGTCTTTAGAAAGAACTATGAACTAATAAGGTGATGATTTTAATTAGACTGATGAATGAACTTTTACATTTCTATGTCTTATGTGAAGCACTTTGGGCAATTTAGCTTGCAGCTAATGTGCTATATAATTATATATATATATATATATATATATATATATATATATATATATATATATATATATATATATATATACATAAGCTGAAGTTGAATGAAGTAAAACATGAATTGGTCAAAGTGCTTACGAACGAACATTCAGCTTATTTACTGAACTGCAGTTTATCATTACTTTCTCACTGATTAAAAAAAACACGATTCACACCATGTTCACTGAGAGGCTATATTATGTTAGCTCTAAATGTTATGTTAGCTCTGTTATTTTAGACTATATCTTAATAATCTAATTCTAATCTAATCACCTAAAAATGAAAATTTCCTGTTTTACTCGCCCTCAGGCAGTCCAAGATGAAGGTGACTTTTTTTTCTTTTAGTAGAGCATTAAAGAAGATTTTTAGCTGAAACAGTGGTGCATGGTGGTTTGTAAAATGCAAGTCAACACTAATCCAGACTTTAAAAGAAAAGTCAATGAATAAAAAATACAAGCAATAATCATAATGATGATGAAAAATAGCCATTCTTGGCTAATTCTGGCACATTTTACAGTAATGTTTATTAACGTGCATTGACCCTGTAAACAAATAAACTAAACTAAAAAAAAAAAAAATAAAAAATAATAATAATACTTGTAGCTCCTGATAATAAAAGCCTTACCGAAAAAAGCTATAGAAAAAACTTCACTCATTCATTCATTCATTTTCTTTTCGGCTTAGTCCCTTTATTAATCTGGCGTCACCACAGCGGACTGAACCGCCAACTTATCCAGCATTTGTTTTACGCAGCGGATGCCCTTCCAACTGCAACTCATCTCTGGGAAACATCCATACACACTCATTCACACACATACACTACTGACAATTTAGCCTACCCAATTCACATGTACCACATGTCTTTGGACTGTGGGGGAAACCGGAGCACCCAAAGAAAACACACGCGAACGCAGGGAGAACATGCAAACTCTACACAAAACGCCAACTGATCCAGCCGAAGCTCGAATCAGTGACCTTCTTGCTGTGAGGCGACAGCACTACCTACTCCGCCACTGCGTCGCCAAAAAAAAAAAACTGAACTTTTATAATATTATTAACTTTAATTCACAGTCTAGTTAATTGTCAGTAGTGTGTTTGCAATAGTCTAGAAAACAAACACATGCAAAAATGACACATGTATGAGCACAAACTCAGACATGAGCTTTTTTTAATTTACACTGAAGCTATCAGAATAAACATAAGCACAGTTTTGATGAACAATACAACAAATCGTCACCTTGGAATTATGAGGTTCTATCTGCGTCTTGAATGATTTTGAGATATTGAGCTTCAAAGTTTTTGCATTCCATATAGCAAACAGTGTGTGTGTAACATTTGTTTTAAACTAAAAAGTCTTAAAATGTAAACAACTTAAAAAAAACATCCCATAATGTAAATAAGTTGTCATTTAATAAGAATATGCCAATAACTCAATTTTGACAAAAATGTCAGATAGAACCTTATAATTCTAAAGTGACAAAATGTGTCTTCCTGCTCTGTAATAAAACAGCTCGTGTCTGAGTGCATTAGTGATGATAGTTCGCTGAAATGATCACCATCCCCTTAGTGAAAATAAAAATTAAGGTGTTTTGCAAGGAGGATACTATCGACTTATATTTCTCAGAAATGTCTCAAACTAGCAATTGACATGACTTTATAGTAGCAGCAGCACCAGTAAAAAAGTGGAAGTGCTTAATCTTATTAAAAAAGTATCATTTTAGGCTGTCCTTTAATAATCTTGTGGAGACTGACTTACTAGTTTTTATATACAGTACTATATTATGCCACATATTTGATTAGCAACATGTAATATCGCTCTTCAATAATTCAGTGCAGCTTGCTTTGTATTTGTTTCAATATTTTACCATCAGATGTTTTGTGTGCTAAAGGACGCTGAAGCAATGTTGACCACAGAGACGAGATGACAACATCAGGTGGTTTCCCCAGGTGTGGTTTGCTGAATGAGGAAATATGACGACTAATGATTGCAATGAACATCAACTAGAACACATGGTTCTATAGGCAATCGTTTATTTTGAATTATTCTTTTCATATACATTCATATACAAAAAACAACAAATAAGGAATATATAACACTTAATCAAAGTGACAAGGTTAAATGTCAAAAAGTACAAGCTGAAAAGGGATTAAAGTCTGTGTGAACAAGAAGGTGCTGAGACTTTTGTGTTCAGTATGTTACTTACAACTGAAATGTAATATTGCGTATGGACAGGGCTTTCTTTTTGCGCATCATTACCTTATAGCAAACTAAGAATATTGGTGAATATTGAATATTGGTGTGGTTAAGAATATTGAATATCCAACTGATGACAACAGAAGGCCCACAATTCCAGACACAGAAGCAAGTGGTCAGACTTTGAATTTTTTTTTTCAGTGGATTAACTAGCATAGATTAAACGTTCGCCTAAAGAATAACAATGTGCATAACCAAAACAAACATTGTAAAATTTGATTTCACAAGACCTTTATGGGAAAAGTAAAGATTAGTTGTTTTTTAAAGTAAGAGTTTTTAGCTGTGTCTTGAATATTGTCAGGAAATTGGCATTCTGAAAGTGGGAAGTAGGAATATCGTTTCACCAATAAGGAAGGGTAAATGAAAAGGTTCAGACCACATCACTTAGAAATGTATGCATTTTTATTGAATTTGGTTACAAAATTGTAAGTGGTATGTGCAAATTATGCTTTCCAAACTAGCTTTACCTTGGTAAATCTGACATACATTGTGGCGTAGTGAATAGCCATCCAAATATTTATGCCATTTATAAATAAATATACTCACCGGCCACTTTATTAGGTACACCTTACTAGTACCGGGTTGGACCCCCTTTTGCCTCCAAAACTGCCTTAATCCTTCATGGCATAGATTCAACAAGGTACTGAAAATATTTGCCAGAGATTTTGGTCCATATTAACATGAGAGCATCACACAGTTGCTGCAGATTTGTTGGCTGCACATCCATGATGCAAATCTCCCATTCCACCACATCCCGAATGTGCTCTATTGGATTGAGTTCTGGTGACTGTGGAGGCCATTTGAGTACAGTGAAATCATTGTCATGTTCAAGAAACCAGTCTGAGATGATTCGCTCTTTATGACATATTGCATTATCCTGCTGGAAGTAGCCATCAGAAGATGGGTACACAGTCGTCATAAAGGAATGGACATGGTCAGCAACAATACTTAGGTAGGCTGTGGCGTTGACACGATGCTCAATTGGTACTAATAGGCCCAAAGTGTGCCAATAAAATATCCCCCACACATTACACCACCACCACCACCACCACCAGCCTGAACCATTGATACGAGGCAGGATGGATCCATGCTTTCACGTTGTTGACGGCAAATTAATTCTTTTGTCTTTGCAATGATGACAGTACATACAGTAATATTTTAATAGTTATTTTGCAGGATATGAGTATTTAGCTTACAGTGAAGGCTTTTTGAAGGCTTAAATGGGTTAATTGGGTTAACTAAGCAAGGTTAACTAAGTTAGGTTTATTAAGAAAGTCATTGGACAACAGTGGTTTGTTCTGTTGCCAATTGAAAAAAAGAAGAGCTATTTTTTTAAGGTCCTTAAAAATGATAATTTTTAAATCAAAATCTACTTTTATTCCATTTCACAGATAGGGCTAATAATTTTGCCTTCAACTGTACTTATTTCCAAATATTCTGCTGTTTGACCTGATGTAAATAAGCATAAAATAAATATAAAAATAAACAACATGAATTTAATAAATAAATAAATAAATAAATAAATAAATAAATAAATAAATAAATAAATAAATAAATAAAAATATATATATATTAAACTTAAAGCAAACAAACAACATATTTAATTAAAACTATACAGCTTGTTTTAAAAAATACATGTTTAAAAAAAGAAAGAAAAATCACACTAAGGCAGAAAATATTGCAACTTGCTCTCTAACCTCAGTAGCCCACCTACAATACTGTCAGCACTTCCTATTTCAACGCTTTCTAATTCCTATACCATAAACACAGCCTGCGGTCATCTAACATGAGCAGTGACCTGACAGAAGTGTTAACTACATCAGCTCCTCACTGTCTCGGAACTACCTTGCCAAGCTCCTCTGGTCTGGTTCACTACAGTGATGTGATTCCAGCCGTCAGTCTGTTTTTAATCCTCTTCTTTAGCTCAGTGCTCTCCACTTCACTCACACCTTCCGTCAGTCCAGTCCTTCACACAGGCCATTGAGTCCTCGGCTCTTCAGTGCAGGGCCACACAACAGGATTTAAAACTCATTAAGGGAATTCCCAACGACCTCTCTAATGAGTTATGAAGAGGCTGCATCAGGGTTGATTAGTGAGTTTGCTTTTGACGAGCCGCTTCAACAATCAGGCCCGTAGCTGCTTTGAAAAGGTTGGGGTCAAAGCACGGCCTCGCTAACCTTTCCTGGAGAGGTTAGTGGTCAGAAAGGATGTCAGGTGGAGAGAAACAAAAAGATGAAAATGAGGAGCAGGAACAGCCCGTGAGGCACCTGAGATTAACCCCGTCCTATAGCACAACTAAAAATAAATTTAAGATAAATAATAATAAAAATGTTCTCCATAGAAACGGGAAAATAATTCTTGTACTGTTAATTTTTTAAATGAAAAAGCACTTTTCACAACATTTATCATCAAAAGCATCTTTACAAAAATAAGAAAAAGTTAAGATGTTAAGTATAGAGGTGACACGGTAGCTCAGTGGTTAGCACTGTTGCCCCACAGCAAGAAGCTCGCTAGTTTGAGCCACGGCTGGGTCAGTTGGCGTTTCTGTGTGGAGTTCTGTGCATGTTCTCCCAGTGTTCGCGCGGGTTTCCTCCGGCTGTTCCGGTTTTCCCCACAGTCCAAAGACATGTGCTCTAGGTGAATTGGGTAAGCTAAATTGGCCGTAATGTTTGTGTGTGAATGTGAGAGTGTATGAGTGTTTCCCAGTACTGGGTTGCAGCTGAAAGGGCATCCGCTGAGTAAAACATATGCTGAATAAGTTGGCGGTTTGTTCCGCTGTGGCGACCCTTAATGAATAAAGGGACTAAGCTGAAGAAAAATGAATGAATGAATGTTAAGTATAGGGAGGAGAGTATATACTGGATGGTCAATGTTTTTCTGTGTGTGTAATTCAACCCATTGTATATTTCTCATCATTTTAAAATACAAATATTGTACAAATCTATATACAACTGTTTTATTTTACCCACAAGTTTCATAACTGTTGCAATGTTATAAATAAGTTTGATCCTTGATAATATGTTTGTGATTTACTGTTTGCAATATAAACAGACTTCATATTTTGAAGTTGTAGAATAAAATTGTTCTTCTGAGGTAAATCAGCCATTTTATAATAGGGTCAAGTAAAGTAAAGCCAAAATAAATAAATCTGTAAAATAACAAATGTAGCATAATTCAGAGTTGTCAGATCAGAAATATAGTTTTTAAAATATCATTCAAAAGGCCACAGCATCTGTACAATGTGTAAATTATGAACTATTGGCAGTTTCTGTTCAAATAAACTGGAGCACCCGGACGAAATCCACGTGAATGCGGGGAGAACATGCAAACTCTACACAAAAATGCCAACTGACCCAGCCAGGGCTTGAACCAGCTACCTTCTTGCTGTGAAGTGACAGTGCTACTCACTGAGCCACTGTGTCGCCCAATTTAAATTATTAATAGATGTAATTTCATGCAATTATAAATACTGTCCATTGCAAAAACACAAAAAAAAAACCATGCATCCTATCTAATGACTTGTTTTAACTTATATTGTAGGTAAAGACAGGCGGCGGCAAAGGTCGGTGGATCGAGCCTCGGCTGGGTCAGTTGGCATTTCTGTGTGGAGTTTGCATGTTTGTTCTCCCCGTGTTCGAGTGTAAATTGTCCGTAGTGTATGTGTTTGAATGAGAGTGTATGTGTGTTTCCCAGTGATGGGTTGCAGCTGGAAGGACATCCGCTGCGTAAAACATATGCTGGTTAAGTTGATGGTTCATTCCGCTGTGGTGACCCCAGATTATTAAAGAGACTAAGCCAAAAAGAAAATGAATTAATAAATGTAGGTAAAGACACATTATATTTAAATTGTGTTTTCATAGTATGGCTTTTTATTATTATTTTATTATGTATTACCTGTTAACTGTAAATAAATTGTAAAACATAAATAAGGAATGAAATGCAGGCAATGTAAATCAAAAGCAGAGTTTACCTTAGAAGAAAATATGCTATATTCAGGCAAGGCCGCTAAAGCTTTTTATCATGTCTTCAAAAATGTTTTCATGTATAGTAACTACGCATTTCCAATAATAAATTAACACAGAGTATGATTTCATGAGAGATGGCATTTCACTGAGACTGGCTATAGTAAACTATCCTGAAATGGAAACAATGGCCAGCAGTGTTTGACATTCCACTGAAAACTAATAAATAATTCATTTGTAAAATGGGAATTAATGCAAAATCCAGTATTGTGGTTTGCTTAATCAGAAAAAAACTGCTGCAATTTGGTCACTATAGGTGTAAGATGGATTAAAAAAGCCTAAACTGTTAAATTCAACCTTACAGACTTGAATTAAACTAATACTTACATGATCAAAGAAAGTTTTTAAGTCACAAGGGAGTTTAAAACTAATTTAAACTCCCTGTTCTTGCATGCTTTCAGTATATCAAGATTTGACTTGAACTGAGCAACTTAACATATGAATATATGACAATTTTATACAATGTCATATGTGCTTTATTTCATTTCCAATGATAATAGAAGCATGTGAAAGGCACTTTTCTGACGTTTCAGAATGTCAGAACCATGTAAAAATGCATCTGACATTTTTGGTGCACTCAAAAAAATAGCCTCCAGTCTCATCAAGTGATTTGAGCAGCTAACACAAAGACACATGTGTTTTGGTAGCCCATTACAGCTAGGATCACACTGAAACGTCCTTTTTTTCTTCTGACACACACACACAAAAAAGTCAATCTCCAGTAAAACAGATGACTCCACTGAAATGTTCTGTGAATAGAGATGCTTGTGTGCTATCAGAATCTGGAAGCCTGACAAGGGCTGTCTCTCCTTCCGTCACAGAGACTCCAAAACCCTCATTTCATACACTGCATTTCCTGGGAAAACAGCTATTTTTGTTTTTCTCAGACTTGTAAGGAACATTTTTGCAATACATTATAGCTCGTACCCAGCCAGTGGCACTGCTATAAAAGTTATGTTAAAAATTTCCACCATGCATTTGGCTGAAATATGTTATAATGTAAAGATTAATCTAATGCAAACGTTGTTGGGAAGCATTTAAATCGTTTGAAAGATCCCACCGGTAAATTCTGACTTTGCAGACCAAGTACTGTAGAAATGGCAATTACAAGACATAAAGCACTATTGACATCTGCTAATGGCCTGATCATCTTCCTAATGGGCAATCTTGAGGTCAAAACAATTACCATACTAATGAAGTAGATACTGCCATGGGATCTAAATAGCCATCATTGTGGCCTTTGTGAGCGTTATTAGTTGTAGAATGTAGAACTTGAAAATGAAAGCAGGAGTTTGAGTTATTGTTTGTAAAAGCATATATGAAATAATGAAAATACAAATGTGACCAAACAAATCTGTAACTGCAACACATACAACTCAACACTCTCTGAATATGAATGTATATATATGACCGTGCAAACATTATAACTGAAATTTCAGACTTACACAAGGCTAATTACTAAAGATTTTTTTTCTAATGGCCAAGTTAATACATTAAAAAAAAACATAAAAAATTGTAAGGAAGATAATTAAACCATATGTTTATAAATAGAAATAGAAATAGAGTAAGTAAATAGAGTTAATAAATAAACTTTTGCTAAAACATTTATTAAGATGGAATGTTGTGATTGGAAAAGTGATTGGATGGCTGTTTGTCCAGTTGGGTAGCTTTACATGGACATAGGAACAAGACCTGTTTAAAATGATTTATGACCTACAACACAATATTTCAGTAAATTTATAAACTTTTAAGGCCTACATTTTTGATATTGAAATTTAAGACATTTTATAACTCCGCGGATACCCTGAAAAAGTTATTTAATATAAGGGGGTGTAAATTTTTGCACAGAATGACTGGGCTAAAATGTTCTTGTTTTTGTAATTAGGGATATATGTAAATATTTTCTGTAGTTTATAAAGAGCAGAACTAGATCAAAAAAAATGTATGGTATTATACAGAATCCTCAACAATTATCCTGATCAAACGTTTATACCCCCTTATTTTTAATTCATTCTTTTTACTTTTTACACATCAGTGAATACACACAGTAATAAAAGTCAGTCTTTTATGAAAGTTTATTTATTTTGTCTTATATACATATGAATATACATTCATAACATACACAGTGGCAGCACGTTGGGGCAGTGGGTAGCGCTCTTGCCTCACAGCAAGAAGGTTTCTGGTTCAAGCCTCAGCTGGGTCAGTTGGCATTTCTGTGTGGAGTTTGAGGGGATTCCCCTGGGTGCTCCGGTTTCACCCACAAGTCCAAAGACATGTGGTACAGGTGAATTGGGTGAGCTTAATTGTATGTGTTTTTCCCAGTGATGGGTTGCAGCTGAAAGGCCATCCGCTGTGTAAAACATATGCTGATAATTTGGCGGTTTATTCTACTGCAGCGACCCCAGATTAATAAAGGAAGCCGAAAAGAACATGAATGAATGAACATACAGAGTATAATGCATACAATACTTTTAAATAAATCTAAATTTGTGTGTGCAAAATGTCATCTCACTGGTCATGGGAATAGTTTACTGAAATATTGGCAATATTACTACAGTAAATGCTAATAGTAACATGTTGAGTGTTACACAGATAATTGTCCGGTTAAATGTTAACTGAGATAATTTTGACTGATTAATATAAGCATGGACAAATAAAAAAAAAAAGCTTTATCGGTCATAATCACGTAGATACTAAAATAGTCAACACCAAATTATTTAAATTTAAGAGGTATTCAGACCAGAATGAGATAATATATATATATATATATATAGCAATAAAATTATAGTACAAAATTATATACAACCTAATCATAATGGCATTGTAAAATATAATGAAAATATAGTGCTAGATCCCTGAGAAATCTTTTCACATGGATGAAATACAAATCACACCACATGTAGTTTATCTACAGTTACAGCTATCTTTTTTAGTTTGTCTCAAAGTTTAACTTCACTTTAGTTTTTTTTTTAACATTAGATCAAAGTATAACCTTGCTTTGGACTAACCTAAAACAATTACTGTAATTTGTTACAGCTAAATTTACTAAATTATCCTCAAATAATAGTTTTGACTTGTTTGAAAGTGAAAAAAATGTATTTAAATTTTAATCAAAATATTTATTCTACGCAAGGAAAAAAATACACTGACTCAAAGGTAAAATATTGTTTTTATAGACAATGAATTACTGTAATTCAGTTACTTTGGTTTGACTTAAAATCTAAAATTTGACTTTGGACTAACTGGTTCATTATGCTGTGGGGACTCCTGATAAATTTGAGAATACGCCAAAGGAAAATTAATGAATGACTAACAAATACATACACTCACTGGCCACTTTATTAGGTACACCTGTTTATCTGCTCGTTCATGCAAATTTCTAATCCATCCTGCCTTTAGGCTCAGTTCAGGCTGCTGGTGGTGGTGTAATGGTTTGGGGGATATTTTATTGGCACACTTTGGGGCCATAAGTACCAACTGATCATCCTGTCAACATCACAACCTACCAGACATGCCTATCCCTTTATAACCACAGTGTACTCATTTTCTGATGGCTACTTCCAGCAGGATAATGCGCTATGTCATAAAGCGCAAATCATCTCAGACTGAACATGACAATGAGTTTACTGTACTCAAATGGCCTCCACAGTCACTAGATCTCAATCCAATAGAGCACCTTTGGGATGTGGTGGAACGGGAGATTTGCATCATGGATGTGCAACCAACAAATCTGCTACTGCGTGATGCTATCATGTCAATACGGACCAAAGTCTCTGGGTAATATTTCCAGTACCTTGTTGAATCTATGCCATGAAGGATTAAGTCAGTTCTGAAGGCAAAAAGGGGTCCAACCTGGTACTAGTAAGGTGTACCTAATAAAGTGGCCGGTAAGCGTATAATGTTAGTTTATGCTATTGCTAGTCATTTTCTTTTCAATAATGAGGTAAGCTATGGTGGTTTCAATCTGGCTATAAATATGTCAATAGTAACAACAAAACCCACATTAAAATTACATAAAAACTGAAAGGACATACACCTTTTTTATGTGGTCACATGACATGAAAACTGCCGATTTAAAGTAAAAATATTACTTTGAGGAAAAACTAATGGTTTTAAACTTAACTAGGATATTAGTTATTAGCTTTAAGGCAAATTAAATAAAACAGGTTATAATCAAAAACCATAATTTTTCACTTAACCCAATATAAAAATGCTCTTTGAATGAAAGACACAGTTGTTTCAGTGTATACACTAAAGTAACAGTGAAGGAAACATTTAAAGCATTACAAAGTCTAATTATTCCTATTGAAACGAGTATGTGAATGGCACAAATCTAGAAGCGATATTGTTTTGTTAGCTGTGACAGATGCATTGAGTCACCCCAAAAATAAAAATGATCGCTGCATTGTTTGGGAAGATTAGATTGACATCTTCAAAAGCGTGCCAGTGGTGAACACAAAGGGATTCAAGGAACAGTTGTTGCATGTCAAGTTTTCTTTTATGATTTAAATGATCTCTTTATTACTCATATTTATAAGTATACACACATTTATAAGTGATTTGCTATTTTTAACAGAGTAAAGCAATCTGCGTGTCATGAGCACGTCATGTCTGAGCTCATGTGTGTACAAGAGTGATGAGAGTGTGCGAGTGAGGCAAGATGGAGGAAATTTGCTGACTTAAACTGTGGCAAAGGTGACCAGGACTACAAGTGCACTGACAGCTTTATGAGCTGCTGGCCTGGGAGGGAAACGCTGGAACATGAGGCGCTGGCGGAGGTCCCAGATCTACACAGGTACTAACCAAAACAAGCTGGCGTTATACCAGTGCACCTCACGGCAGCTGATGAGCTACAGAAAATCTGTGTATTCTCCACCTGCCTCCGTTTACCATTGTGCACTGGCCAGAATTCATGAAAGAGGGGAAGTATTGGGTCTGAAGCGCTCGTTACAAGGCATTTAACATTCTTTTGTTGAGAATGTCAGTGATTTCTTCATAATCATGTCAGCTTGATTCAATGAAAATACAAATATATTGGAATAAGATGGGCTGTACATGTAGAAATTTCTTTTGAGAATTTGATGTGGTATAAAAATAAGTTGAGTTACACTTTATGTTATGGCCCATTTTTATAGACAGCTGCTGCTGGTTAATGATTTAATGACTTAATGGATGAACTTTCTTAACTTACTTAACTTTCCTGACTTTTTAATAAGTACGCTAAATGTAAATCCTATGGTTTCTTCTTCACCTTGGTGTTGGTATTGCGGAGAAGTAATGGGAAGATATTTTAAAGATGGTTCACTCCTCCATAAGCGTCAGACATGGCCTAATACAATGTAAGGTGCTCCATAGAGCTCATTTAACCAATGCCAAATTAGCACAATTCTTTCCTGATAGAAGTGATGCCTGTCATCACTGTAAGCAGTCTGTTGCTAACCATCTCCATATGTTCTGGAGTTGCCCTCAAATTGTCAAATTTCTGGTTCAGTGTTTTTGATACACTTAATAAAGCACCCTAACCCCTAGACAGCCCTTTTTGGTATTTCAGAAAAAGTTGACTTGACTGTTGCATCTCACCAGGTTATTGCATTTTCTAGTCTTTTAGCTAGACGAGCCATTCTTATCAAATGGAAACAGGTACTTCCTCCATCATATGACATATGGATCTGAGAAATCTAAACTGCAAAAACTTGAGAAGTTAAAATGCTTGCTTGCATGATCCCTCAAATCTTTTTACAAGACCTAGAACCCTGTTTTAGACTATATCAAAGGCTTACCCTGTTCGGTTGATATCAGCTCTAATACACAGTAAATAACTGGAAAGAGGAAATATTGACTTCTTAATGCGAACTTTTCTTTGTCCTCTTTTTTAAAAAACTCTTTTTTTTGTAAACTTGCTCAATTATTATTATTTTATTATTATTATATTTATTCATTTATTTATTTATTTATTTACTTATTTTTCTCTTAGAGGATATGTTTGTTTTTAATTCATAAATTGTATTTATTTTATTTTGAGGGGATAGCGGGAAAATAAGAAAACTAAGACAGTCTGTAATTTTTCCTATGTTATATTGTATACTACTATTGATCTTTTTCTTCAATGCGGAAGTGCGCTCGTTTTTGTGATTGTTTTAGAACTTCCGATCCAGCTGCCTATGGGAGAAATAATTAGGAATAATAAACGTCAGAAAACGGTCAAACTACTTGCTCTACAAACAAGTGTTTGCATGACTATACAGACAATGTAGAATAATATAACAAGAAAATATCAGTTTGCAACATCAAGCAGCAGAACCATCTGTTTTTAACATATAAAAATGAATAGAAGTGAATGAGACCGGAAGTCTCGAGCCAAAATAATTCAAATGGCGGAGCCCGCTCGTCCGCGGAGAATAAGGTATTGTTAAAGACCAATAAAAAAAATTATAAAATAAATAATAAAAATAAATATGACTTTCAATCTTGTGAAAGTTGCCATCATTGATAAACAGTATTTGAGGATCAAATGTTAACTGATTTGTGAAATGAATAAGGATGCAACATATTTTCGACTGCAGAAAATTTTTAGCCACAAAAAACGAAAAAGCTAATTTTGGCTGTTAATTAAAAAAAAAATTGGCACATATATGACCAGAAAAAAGGATTATGCTTTGCCATACACTCCGGTATATTGGTTTTATTCTCCCACCACTGACCAAATCAAAATGATTTTGATGAAATAACACAATGGCAGGACATTTCGATGTAGTATACTTGTTCCTGCTGCTTCCAATAGTGCTACTGTGCTGTCATGGCAACGCCGGTAAACTGACGACTCTGGACTCGTTCACTGTCAATAAAATGTGACCCTGGATAATGTGTACATTTTTGGAAATTAATAAGCTTTTTATGGTGTATAATTTGTTAGGGCAGGACAATATTTGGCTGATATAAAATCATTTAACACAATTTGAGGGTTAAAAATCTAATTATTGAGAAAATTTACTTTAAAATTGACTTTAAAGTTTTAATAGATTTACAGTAGAAAATATATGAAATTTCTTAATGGAACATAATCTTCTTCACTTAATATTCTGTTTTGGCATTAAAAAAAAACCTATTTTGACCCATACAATGTACTTTTGGCTATAACCACAAACGTGGTTATTTTATTGGCTTGTGCTTTTTAATCAGTAGGATATAATCTAAGTTATTCAGTTACATTTAAAAAGCCATATACATGCATATTATTTATTAATACAGTGCTCAGCATATATAAGTAGTACACCCCTCACAAATCTATCTTATTAATTCATATTTTTAATAGAAAGCTTTACAATACAGTATTATATTTGTGCATATACATTAGATTAGTCAGTACTGAAGCCAAATCTGGAGCTTATCTAACAAAATAACTTACGATAACTTACGATTACGATAACTAGTACACCAAATTTTATGTTATAGAAAAATATTAAATACAAATTTTAAATGAGGAAAAATCAAAAGAAGCAAAAAAAATTGAAAATATTTTTTTGAAATTTTGTAGGTTGTAATTAGTTTTTTCAATATTTAGCTTGAATTTAATTGTATTATCTTTCATATTTGGTGAGTAAAATATTATTTCAATAAATATATCTTTATTTAATAAATCTGTTTTGTTTAAATGCACCAAAATACATCACCTATATTCACTGAGAAATGGATAAAAAAATTCATTTTGAAAATGGGGTGTACTCAATTATGCAGAGCACTGTATAATCTGTTATAATAATTTCATTTTTGTTTTTTCAATTTCAAGTGCATCTAGAAATTTTCTGAAATTCTTCTTAGTGCATTCCTAGAAGGATATTTCAAGAGTCGCACTTGTAAATGCTAATATAGAAGTCATTCACACAAACATCATTGGCGACACACTAAATAAAGCACAAATTTGATATTATTAGGTATAACATGAAACCCTAAAGTACATTACTGATAGGAAAAACACATTAATTACTACTTGGCATTTAAAAAAATTCTCAGAATCAAGATTAATTTTCTCAAGCAATTTTTCACCACAACTCTAGTAGATGTCCGTTTTCATACAAGAAAATCATCATACTTGCCAGTCATTGTTGAACAGTTATGCCCTACCTCTGACATAGAAAGCTACACTCATCTCAGTTATGTCCCACCGATTCAGCTTTGCTCTTTGCCACTCATGTTACTGGAAGCCACACAACCTCCAGTTGCTTTGTCAGTACAAATCACTGCATGTGTGAATTTCCACTTAGAGTTTGATTCAAAACACTGCTTTCAACACTCACAGTACATTTCAAGCAAATCTTCAAAGCTCACATACCCCAAACCTCTGCTAAATAAAATCACACTTCTGTCGTGATTCCAAAACAAGCTTGTTTAAACATCTGAGATGGTATAGTCACTTTTTTTTCTCCCCGAGTAGAGTGTAAATGCTGTGTTTACACTTGACCGCCACATCTCATTAAGCAGCCTCTACACTCCGACTGCCTAAATACTGCGTCACCCTCTTTCTCTGCGTTTGTTTTCTCTGTCATTCACCATGTATTTGCACTCACTCAGCCAGTGGGTTTGGCCCCTGGCAGCAGCGCACACTGGTTAGGGTGTAACCGCACCCCTCGTCTGCTTCATCGTCCCGCTCGTCCTCTCAGCCATGTGGTGTGAGGTAACACGGCTGACCACAACTGTAAGTAGTTCCACCTTTGGCTCATGGAAACCTGGGGAGAGGACAGGACCGTCAATTATGACCGGCATCTTCCAGAAGAAAAATACATTTCTCACTGTTAGCGGTCGAGGTATGGCAGTAAGGAGTTTAATGATGAGGTGGAGGGGCCAGCGAAATTAAATCACATCTGATGATCTCCATTATTAAGATTCATTAAAGGAGCATCAGTTCTTGTAACCTAGTTTTAAAAACCATGACAAACACTGACGGCGTCAATAGCTGCAGCTCAACTAATGTGAAAAGGCTGACGTGCTACAGTCAATACGCTGGTTCAGAGCGGAATCGGCGCCAGGATGAATTACTTAAGGGGGTGTTTGGAATTTTGGAGGGGGGGGGGGGGGTACATTTGTCACTTTGTCCTAATGCAATGTCATGATCAAAAAATGAGTGACTTCTCTATTGTGGTTGGTGAAGGACAAAGCGATTCATTTGACATTATAGTATTTGACATCATTTGACGATTGATTGTTTGACATTATATTCGTAATTTTGAAGAAAAAAAATATTTTAAATGATAATTATGATAATATGGACTGTTATTGCAATTGAACTTTTATCTATTATCATGATTTTCTCCTTGCTATTAAAGACAATTTTATTTGTTAATCAAGGATAAAAACAGTGACGTACTAAGGGGAAAAAATTATCATTTCTATTGTTAGCAGTTTTAATTTTCTACTATTTACATTAAAAAAAAGTAAATATAAACTTTATGTTAGATGACTTAGGCCCAATCCAAATTCTACCCCTTAGCCCTTCCCCATATCCCACCCCTTGTTTTGTGCATTCACGTGAAGGGGTAGGGGTGTCCCAATTCTCTTTAGCTTGAAGGGCTGAGGGGAAGGGCTAGATAGCCCTTGAAACTAAGGCTGTTTCTCAATATGCGTTCTTCAGCGGTCTTGCGTCCTCGTGCAACGTCATCATCAGCTGCCAAAGTTCAGTTCCAATACTCAATACCGCAAGAACAAATGATGCGTGAAACTTCTCGGATGTGTTCTTGATATCGAGGATGCACCGATTCAGACTTGAGCACCAATCTACCATGGACATCTTAATAAATTAATAAACACATTAAGAGTGTTTATTTGCTGAAATTCATATTAAAATCTGTTTTATTTATATTGTGCAACATATTTATAATGGTTTTATGCATAGTATATATTTTGAAAAAGGGAAAAGCAATAAATCGCTGTATGAATGCTGTAATGTTTAAACAATTTTCCATTTAAAACACGTGAAGGTCGCGTGACCATCAGGAAAAACGCAGCATCTCATTTCTCACAGGACGCGTTCTCTGTTCTCGTGGTCTCCCGAGTTTGTTCTTCCGACGACACCTGGCAAGACCGGTCTCCACAAGAATGCAAGTCCGTTCTCTGCGTTCTTGGAATTGAGAAATAGCCTAATATTTTTCAGGACCACACTCAAAACCAAAGGGTACAACGGCAGCATGGTTGCACATGGAAGTCAGGAGATGCACAAATTAGTATTTTTTGTCATTAATACAAAATTTTACAACAAAGAATCATATGATTTAATACATTCATAACCGCGTTCATGTTTTACCGTCATGCTTTAATAAAATTCTAAAATAAAAACAGCAAAATTTTGCTATCCATTATCCATGATCATAACTCTTGTATAGTAGTCCCACAGCATTCTGTCAATCGATGACACTCAAATACCCTGTCAGAAAAGTCTAGGGGAATGGGAATGAGCTTTTTACAGTGTCTGGTATAACGTTAATGTTGTTTTCGTGTTTTTAGATAAATATGGCGATGTGTAAATGCACAGTATACTTACGATCTTATTGCCACATTATATCGTTATGATAACATAATATATGCCTTCAGTGATTTCCTGATGATAAACACCAAAAAATAACACAACTGGAATAACTGCAGCAGTCGCAATCGTCAATCTCATATGAAGTAAGAGATCGCGATGACATATGATGATGTGTGCAGGTGCTGTAGTGCTGTCCCATTTCTTAGAGGTAAATTTTGAAGCCCTTTCCCTAAACACTCTGTTTTAAGGGCCAAGGGAAAGGGGTAGGGGTACAAAAATAGAATTGGGATTGGGCCTTAGATACAAGGTATTTTTTAGTTTGTGAACTTGATCAGGGCTGTTTTTATTTTTTGATAGCAGGGCTGTTTTTATTTTTTGATAGAAATGTATCTTGGATCTTACTGTATGTACATAATCGCGTAATACTTTCGACATGCTACTTAGGAGTCACTGTCCATTTCAAAAGTGCTGAAATATAACCTTATATGGAGTTATATCCCGAACATTAAACCTAATAATTATCATCTCTTGTGAATTAGCAATCAATATAAAGCACCTAAATGCAGGATGGGACAAAAAAACGTCTGGAAAGGAAAGTTAAAGAACATAAAGTTATCAATATGAAATGTTCAATACATGACAGATTTTTGATTTAGAGTTCATCCCTATTCCCCAATTGTTTTCCAGTTTTTCAAGCATGTTTCAATTGATTTCAATTCCATTATTCATTTTTTGGTCAGTTGTTTAATTTAGATGTGTATTTCTATTTTTGTTAGTTCGTTTTATGCAAGTCCTTTTTTATTTCATTTATAAATTCATAAAAAAGAGTAATAGTGTCCAGAAAAATTTACAAAAATAATTGAAATTACACTTAATATACACAAATTACATAAATTACATAAAACACAGTTCACAGTTTAGATTTCACAGAGTGTATATAAATAAATATGTCATATATGCAATATACAGTTGAAGTCAGAATTAATAGCCCCCCTGAATTATTAGCCCCCTGTTTATCCCCCCCCCCCATTTCTGTTTAATGGGGAGAAGATTTTTTCAACACACTTCTAAACATAATAGTTTTATTAACTCATTTCTAATAACTGATTTATTTTATCTTTGCCATGATGACATTTTATTTTATTTGACTAGATATTTTTCAAGACACTTCTATACAGCTTAACATTTAAAGGCTTAACTAGGTTAATTAGGTTAACTAGGCAGGTTAGGGTAATTAGGCAAGTTATTGTATAACGATGGTTTGTTCTGTAGACTATCGAAAAAAAAAATAGCTTAAAGGGGCTAATAATTTTGCCCTTAAAATGGTGTTTAAAAAATTAAAAACTGCTTTTATTCTAGCCGAAATAAAACAAATTAGACTTTTTCAAGAAGAAAAAATATTATCAGACATACTGTGAAAATTTCCTTGCTCTGTTAAACATCATTTGGTAAATTAAAAAGAAAGAAAATGTCTATATTACAAAATATTGCTACTTAATAACTATTGTAGTATTGCTACTACAATTTTCAAGTGCTCCTTAAGTTAAGATGCATTTGTGAAACAGACCACAATATTAAGATCAGGTGCACAATCATTTTTATGATATACTTAGCCCTACAATGCTTTTGGGAAAGGCAGCCCTGAACAGTATGGTGCTATAAACTATTATCACCCTTATATTTTGGTGTACAAGCAGATAAAAAGATTATTTAAGGACCAAAGTGCTCATCGCTATGTCAAATCATTTGGAGAAATACAGTAGATATAATGCGCTGAATCATAAGCTAGACATTTCTTTGTCTGTGAGTGTTTGGTGGTCTGAAACATGTCTGAGAATGACTTTAGACATGTTTGCACAAGTAACATACAAATAAACTCTCTTCTAGTAGCGAGCATAAAAAAAAAATAACAGATACAAATTTAGATACTTTGATGGGAATCTAAGGGTGTGTTCACAACTGGCAGGTTTGGTGTGATTAAAATGAACTCTACTCTGATTATTGTCTAAGTTCGGTTCATTTGAATAAGTGTAAACACTGTTACCCAGACCATGATGGTTACCAAACGAGCAGAATTTGTTTGTATGTGGGACCAAGATCCATTTTGTAGAGTCTTGGTCCACTTCAAAACAAACTCTGGTGTGGTTCTAATGAAAAGTGAATACAAAGGGGACCACTGACACAAACAAACCAAAAACATGACGTGGTGTCACAATATCAAAACCATAAAAATAAAAAAATGTTCTATTGCAAAAAAAACTTGATTGTCTATTAACTCTGTGATGAAGGGGAGTTAATTATTACATACTTTTTGCATTCCTATTTGTCTTTCATTGTTCCAACATATAAAATATCTGAGACAGAAAACATGCATGTGTAGTAAATATTTTACTATGTTTCTATGGTTACATGAGCAAAAAAAAAAGAGTTTAGAAATGTAGGTGATGTGTTTTCCTGCCCATTTTTGCACAATATTCTCTCCGGAGGAAAGCTTTAGCTCCTTCACATGCCAGATAGAAGCATAAAATCCACATATACTGCAATCTTTCCTGAAAACAAAGTTGAGTTGTGTGAAAGCCAGTCCTCATTTCAGTGGCGATCTGAGCGTGACTTAGAAAGATCAATTTTCAAATTACGCCTGTGGCTACGCAAGTAGCATCAAACACTTGAAAGCCTTTGATTTTAGTCCTGCATGCTGAATATGTCACAGTATTTATAAACAAGAATATCCTTATGCGCTTAGGTTTACATTTTTGTGTTGCGGGTTTGTGTAGAGTCCTAAAACTTAAGGATGTCATTGATGGAGCCAAGATCCTGTTTGAAACATATTTTCACAAATTTCAAACGGGTTTAATCCAGTCACATGTAAGAGGCAGTATTTATAGTTGATTTATCTCATCAATCACAGTAAAAATAATAATAATTCATTAGGAAAGATCAAGAACAGGAATTATAAAGTCAAATGGCATAATTGTACATTTCACAATAGGTTAATGAGCCAGATCGTGTGAGGAAAGAAGCAAGTGTCTCTCATTTCGTTTCACAAGAAACCTTAAATCTGGTTATTCACCTCCAATATACATTGGATAATGGTTATAAATAATATCTCAAACTAAGTTAGATCTGTGGGGAATATGATTATGGTTTTGAAGTCGTGGCAGAGCTTCAAAGAGCCTGCTTGCTCGTGTCTGATGCCAAAGATTAAGAACACAGATGAAATGCTCTTTGCTGTGAACACTGCTCTGTATTAAAAGATTGTGAGGCAACGCTGGCTGCCACTGAATGAAATGATAAAGTGAATGAATGTAATTTATCAGTGTTACAGTTTATTAAAAAGAAATGACTTAATAATTTATCTAACCTCTAGCGAATGTGATCATTCACTGAATATACAACTTTGCTTGTCTTTACAGAAGATGTTTTCTTGTTTATTTTGTCTAACATTCTTTGTTGTTCTGTTATACACTAACAAGATAATCCCATACTTATGAAAAGTCATAATTATTGGGAAATGAGGGAGCCAAAACTAAACATAACATCTAACCTCTAATACATAGTACATTTTTGATTCAAACCAAGTATGATTTTGTCATATTGTTTAAATGATAAATTTCAGTGGGGAGTGTTGAAAAGATGTATGTGTTCAGCTATTCCTTCACATCTTAATTTTCGAAAATTTTCCACATTTTTAAAATTATGTGTGAAGTTAAAATGAAACTTTAAAGAGTCAACTGCTTTTTGTGTTTTTATTATTGTTGTTATTTTCGAGCCCCGGCTGGGTCAGTTGGCATTTCTGTGTGGGGTTTGCATGTTCTCCCCGTGTTCGCGTGGGTTTCCTCCGGGTGCTCCGGACATGTGGTTCAGGTGAATTGGGCATGGTAAAATTAAAATATGAGTGTGTGAATGTGCGTGTGTGTTTCCCAGTGATGGGTTGCGGCTGGAAGAGCATCCGCTGCGTAAAACTTATGCTGGATTCATTCTGCTGTGGCAACCCCAGATTAATGAAGGGACTAAGCCGAAAAGAAAATGAATGAATGAATATTTGGCAACTATTATATTGGGACAGTTCATGCAAATACCATAATTTACACTCCCTGAGTAACTAAGTCACTAGTTGCTTTTTATGTGGTTCATATAAATTGCATATTTTGAGAAATGTATCTTTATATTATTATTATTAATATTATTATTATTATTTAATAAGTACATATTTTTAGTTTGAAAAAATAGTATGTATTTCACCAGGAATAAAGCACTTTGAGAAATTAATAAACTATCATGCAAGAGAATCCTGGTAAAAACAAAACAAAACAACAAAAAAAAGTTAAATAAAATGACAGCATAGACAGAGTACTAGACATGGGACGATAACCAGTTTCAAGGTTTACTGCAGTTTGGAAAAGTCAAGGTTTTAATATCGCTAAAATATTCTGTTATACTGTTCCCAAGGTATATGATTTTTTAAAATGTATTTTTTAATGTGTTGTAAAGAAATCTGTGTTTTTGAAACTAATGAGGAGAGCAAAAGTCAATGATTCATTTTGACTAATTAGCCTGACATGTCTACTGCTCCAAAATATTATAAATGTTTCTTAAAATGAAATCTATTGTGTTTGAAGGGGAAGACGTTTTATTTTATTTTTACTCAGACATTTAAAAAGAACTTATTTTAGAGCAGTAATCACAATACCATGATATTGTGAAACTGCGGTATTTTATCCAAGGTTATTATACTGTCAGAAACTTATACCAGCCCATGTCTAATGAGTAGACCCCTCACAAATTTCTCATTCACAGTAATATTTTCTATAGGATGCTTTACAATATTATATTGTGCATATACATTAGTTCAGTCAGTACCAAAGCCAAAACTGGAGCTAATCTAACAAAATTAATTACAATAAAATTAATTACAATAAATTAATTACAATAAAATCCAAAAATTAGTAACTCACATTTATATGTTAGGAAATAAATGTTATATAATTATTTTTTTTTTAAACAGCTAAAAATCAGGAGAAACAACATTTTATAAACAACATTTATAACATTTTGTTGAAATTTTGCAACATTTCGCATACATATAAATGTATTATCTTTCTATTTCTATTTCTAAAGATGTTCAGTGACTAAAATACTATTTTAATAAATGAATCTGTTTAATGTCTGTTTTGTTCAAATGTATATTCTCTGAGTATTTTTAACTAGATGTCATCTAGATTCAACCTACAGAAGTTAATGACCAACATGGTTTGTTTATCAGCACTATTTAAAATACAGTAATACTGCTATTAGTGGTAAATAAAAATATTCATTAATATTTATCATAACATTTAAACATTTCCATTCACACAAATCGGCAACCACTACAAAATAAATATTTATTATTCATGCCAGGCTATTTATTGTCGCCGGTGATGTCACTTTTAAAAGAAACCCCGCATCCTGTAGCTTACAACTGTTGTTTCGTATGTCCATAATTGCTCATGCCTAAAGACTGAACATGTAATACGTAATGTATGTTTACGACGTCACATTTTATTATTTATTGTATGTACAACCAAGCGGTCACTTTCAAAAACTGACAAGTTCCTATTTTTAGGCCTCCAAAGCGGTGTTATCATTCAAACGAGCGGCCCAAACGCATTCAAAGTTCTGTTTGTAGTTGAAAGCAATGTCACGTGAATTCCCTCGAAGTTTTATGAGTTTCTTAAAAATGCCTCACCACAACATTCACTATCGCATTTTTTACGATTCGGGCCTCTCATTCCAGTGATGTTCTGATTCCATTTCGGGAGTGTTTATGACATTAAATGCCCCTCTGAGAAGAAGGTCGTCTCGACAGGCGGGACACAGGAAGGGACAGGCACGTATGCACAGACCCACACACACACATTTGTTGTCCACAAGACTGGGGGCAACTCTTCATCACAGGAATTCTTGGGGAATTTCTGCTCTACCTCGCAGGCAAATGAAATTAGTGGGGATTGTGGTGACAGAGTAGCCATTGTGGGAATCATACAATGTGGTTCTTCATCCTCTGTGCACTGCTTGGGGTGGAAAGTCCTGTCTTGAAGGCTGGTTCGCTGGCCTACAGGGGTGCTGTTATCCCCCCCACCCCTGCCCCAGACACGGTGGGATGCAGGCCAAGGAGGAATGATTAACTGATTACAAGGCCAGGGGTGTTTGTTGTGGCCCTGCTTGACACGAGAGGTTGCCCTTTGGTCACCTGACACACATGACTCATTTAATACCTGGACCGATGGCAGGCCTGATGTAGCCAGATTTGGTTTTGGACAAATGTGATTAACTAAAAAGCTTGGAATAATACATTTTGTCATGCATGTTTTAAGTCATGCTTTTTTGAAGTGCAATCAATCTGTAGTTTGAAATCTAAGTACAAAATAAACATCACACATCTTGGTATACATAAACAGGAAAGTATTCTTGGGATTAGTAGGATCAGACAGAATCTGCGGACATTTTTTGCTATTTCTGCTGAGAATTTTGTAAAAAATCTGTGGATTTATGCGGAATCATTTCATTTAATAACTAAAAATTTATTGTATGAAAATAAAAATTATAAATCTTTTTTACTTTTATTTAATGTTTACAATGCAAATCAAATTAGATCCACTTATTTGTTAAACAAAGCAAGTCTCTCGTATAATATATCTACTAAACGACAGAAAATATGAATTTACAAACTATTGTAAATAAATCATATGAACATATTATTATTATTATTATTATTATTATTATATTACAATTATAATAGTGGATTTAATTTAAAAATGGAATAAATATGCATTTACATACATTTACACAAGTAAATAAATAGACTCAATAATGGGTAAAAAATCTGCAGAAATCTGTGAATTTCTGCACACGCAGATTCCGTGTGGGCTTACTTATTAGTAATTTATGATTGGCTATTGTTAAACAGGCTTTTGAAAAGCTAATAGTGTACTCTGTACCAGTTATGTGCTAGTTATTGAAAAATAGTTATTCAAATAGTAAATAATAACTATTTACAGTTACTAGTTACTTCATTCAAAAAGTAACTCAATTAATTTTATCGATTACATACACCAAAAAGTAATACGTTACTATTAAAGGTAATTTGAGTTACTTTTCCAAAGAACATTTTTAATGCTCCCATTAATGCCCTTATAACGTCCCTTCAGTGCAGCATGGAAAATACACTGTTGATCAGCTTCACAGTTTTAATTAATTTGCATTCTCACAACTAAAACACAAGACAGACTTAAACAAAAAGTGATTTTAAACACTAATATATTTAAGTCAGACCAGCAGAACACAAATAATAAATATCACAAGGTGATAAACCAGCTGAATAATATATATATTGGTTCAATTCGATATCTCAGTGCATCACGGTGCATTGACGATTCTTTTCATACACAGTTTTATATTTTCTTCACAGCACAGCAATTCTTGTATTAAAATGTATAAATATATTTAGATAATATTTGTAATACAATTTTGTCCTTTAATACAAACAGTCAGCATTTATAGCAAAGACAACACGAGCAAATAAACAAATATAAATATCCCGCTCGCTTTCTGAGCCTTGTCTACCAAGTTCTTTCTTACACCCCTTTGATTGGTCACACGCTCACCAGAAAGGGCTGTGATTGGCTCTTACACGCTGGTGCTCTTCACAGCTGCACTCATGGGCCACAGTGAGAGAGAGAGAAATGGAGATTACTTTCATTCTCTCAATCGCAGTGAAATAGGGGCTTCTGCTGTAAGTGTCAGTGAAAGACTGTCCAGCAAACACACACGCAGTGAAATTGTGCACAGTTTTTGAGTTTTTAAGTAGTTGGTAGCGTTGTAAATACTCGCGCTCGCCTCCCTCACTATAGTAAGCTATGGCGACATTGCGCATATGAGATAAATGACGTCAGTACATAATAACCGGTTATGATTATTACTGAACCGATACTGAATTGTCCGCGTCTGCATCGTGCACCGAAGAAACAATTAATTTTAACCCTTAAACATGTTCTTTCACAGCTTCATAGAGTATAAGAATATACAACAAACCCAAAGCCTTTATGAAATAAATAAATGAAAGTAATCTGAATTATCAATCAGAATCAATTTGGTGAAACTCAGGTAATTTAGACAAGCATACATTGTTTGCATTTTAAACAAAACAAAAACAACAGCTGCTCAAAAATGAAATCTATGAGCAATTTCCAAACTAAACACAAATTAAATCTGGTATGTCAACAACTTATGTAAAGTAAGCTGTGCATATTCAATGTGCAAAATTTGCTGTTGTATACAGCTATAAAAATATGTAAAACAATAAAAAAAAGTTTTACAACACTATACATTTAAGATAACATGTGTCACTGTGTCTACTAATCAAGCTTGTTGATACTGATGTGTGCTTATTTATTTGAAACAACAAACAGTCGTATTAGTAATAGTTGTAATTAATAATAGTAACGTTAATAGTGTCTCTGTCTCTCTCGCACGCACACAATCGGCCTACCGCGCAGGCATTCGCTCTCTCTCGCGAGCACACTTGGCCTCTCTTGTGCACACTTACTCTCTCTCATGTGCACTTGGTCTCGTGCGCACACTTGGTGTACCTCGCGAGCATTCGGTCTCTGCTTTCACTTGACTTTTGTCCAGTCTGCGCCTCGTACACGACGCGTCTTCTTTACAGTGGTTGGTTGGCATCCACGAATCCCACAATGTGTCACCGCTGTAAACAGGAAGATGTGGGCTAGACTGCAGCCAAAATTTATTAACCTACCAAGTAACGGACAAACGCATCATATAGTAACGATAACGGAGTTACTATATTTAAAAAGTAATGCTTTACAGTATTAGTTACTGTCAAAAGTAATGCCATTACAGTAACACATTACTAGTAACACATTACTAGTAACACATTACTGCGCAACATTGCTCTGTACATATACTCAATTTTTATATACAGTTTTATTATATTTTTACAATTTACCACACATTATTACATTGACAACCCTTATTTAAAAAAATAACAAAGAATATAAGACAACTTTTTTGGGGGGAATTATGCAAAAGTATGAATTTATATATGTAATTATGTTAAAAAGAGGCTGGATTTACGTACATATTTTTATTTTTTACTTTTTTTCATTAAGAAAACAATCTGTTGTATTCTAAAAGCAGTAGCAGGTTTGTTTTTTTATTGTTGTAATAATGTAGCAGCCAGCCATGATGTCAAAATTGGCTTTGATAAGAGCCAACTTAGTAACTTAATATATTTTTTAATAGCCCTAGTTAGAGTTTATGTAGTACTTGTGCCATAAAATTTGATTTGCAAGTAAATTAGCTTGAGATATTCACATTGAAAAGTGGAATTCTGGTCACCACTTAAGATTAAGTTCATTTTCAAGTATATGCCCAGCACTAGAGCAAGAGCTGGAGATTCAGGGTTTTCCATGGCATCATAACAAACCTTGTGTTGCACTTGCTATTTAACTTGAAAGCAAAATCATAAGTGGAAAACCATTATGCAGTATGTAAGAAGGCAACAATGTGATTCTGTCTATAGGTAGTGATCTGTAATGCATATGGACTCATGTAAAAATGCCAGCTTTTGTATTTACTGAACACAGGGGACTTTACATTTCAAGCTAAGCAACTAGCGTGGTAGATGAAATCTCATTGTTGAGACGGTATTCTAAAAATATGAGATGATCTGTTCGCTATTAAGGAGGTCTTTGTGGATGGCAGTTGGTCATACATTCCTCTGCACAATTACACATTGCCCCCTGTTCTAGGAACAGAGGTAGCATTATAACTGTAGCACACAAATGCATTTGGGGTTTTAAACTGACAAAATAAAAATGAAACGCTAACTCAAAACACACATGGGTAGCTCTCCTACTTATTCTGAATGTTAAATTTGATTTTATTTGTTATGTTTTCAGGAGAAAGTAAATAAAATATCCCTTTGTCAAAATGGCAAGTTGTTTCCAGTGCAAATAAACACCCTCTTTGTTCTTGGTCTAACATATTTTTGCCTCAGGGCGCAGTTATTATCCTGTGTCTGGCCTTTATTGAAGTATGAATAGATTTGAACATCTAGATATAAAGACGTCATTTTACTAAACCTTGAAAAACAGGTCTGGGATGGTTTGGAAATATGACTTTCAAGAGTGAAGCGTTTAGTAGTGACCAAACGTTTTAGAATCATGGCATTTGCATGACAACATGAATAATAAATCAGATTTTTTTTCTTTCAATAAAATAGAGTAAACGTGAATTCCTTTTTGCATTTCTGATTCACCACAGATTGCAGTAGATAATGTATTATTCTAATTATTTAATTATATTTTAATGGGTTTTTAAGGGATAGGTTTAGTCAGGTTTTGAAAGTCTAAGGCCCCGTTTGCACTGTCAGGTCTTGTTGCCCAATTCCGATTTATTGCCTATATCTGATTTTTTTTGTCTGTCTGTTTACACGTTTTTTTTAAACCCATATCCGATTTATGTGTTTACACTTGGCATACAATTTACAACGTCGTGCATGCTTAAAGGCGGGTTCTAGCATCTGCGGCACACTAGCCACGATGGAAGAAATTGTCTTGCTTTTTAGCAAAATATGCTTAGCTCACCCAAAACTGATTTTGAGGTGGAGGCGGAGGAGGAGGGAAAGGGCAGTCATTGTAGCTTGCGCCTATGATTTATATATGAGGAATTCAGAGGAATTTGTGGGTACGAGAGAGATCTCAGGTCTGGTGGGAGCAAATTGTGGCAACTAACCACTTTCCTCCTCCATGTGTCCTCCTCCGGCAGCTAGCTCTCTGCAACTCTCACATGGTCGCCCATTGAAGCTAAGCAGGGCTGCGCCCGGTCAGTACCTGGATGGGGAGACCACATGGGAAAGCTAGGTTGCTGCCGGAAGTGGTGTTAGTGAGGCCAGCAGGGGGCGCCCAACCTGCGGTCTGTGTGGGTCCTAATGCCCCAGTATAGTGACGGGGACTCTATACTGCTCAGTGAGCACCGTCTTTCGGATGAGATGTTAAACCAAGGTCCTGACTCTCTGTAGTCATTAAAAATCCCAGGATGTCCTTCGAAAAAGAGTAGGGGTTTAACCCCGGCATCCTGGCCAAATCTGCCCACTGGCCTCTGTCCATCATGGCCTCCTAACCATCCCCATATCGTAATTGGCTTAATCACTCTGTCTCCTCTCCACCAATCAGCTGGTGTGTGGTGTGCGGTCTGGCGCAAAATGGCTGCCGTTGCATCATTGAGGTGGATGCTGCACACTGGCGGTGGATGAGGAGATTCCCCACCTATGTGTAAAGCGCTTTGAGTGTCCAGAAAAGCGCTATATAAATGTAAGGAATTATTATTATTATTATGTTTCCTCTGTTGTTGTTGTTTACCGCGTCAGTGTCTCCACACACGCTCTTCCTTCTACGCCATTAAACCGCGGAGAAGTACCACATTGTTGCAAGTTTATTGACGTACAAAATGGAATGCCTCAATAAATCTGATCTGCCTGTTTACATGATAGTCACATTCTCACATATCCGATTTATATCTTATTTATTTCCACATATGAAGGAGGCCTGAAACCGATCTCTGAATATCCAAATGCATGCGTTTTTTTTTTTTTTTCCGTGTTTACACGGTCATAGAACAGATTTGATCTGTGTCACATATGAGCAAAACATCAGAATTGGGTCACATTTACCTGGCAGTGTAAACGGGGCCTAATAGGGCCTTTATCCATACAGAAACTAATATTCCATCATTTATTCATTCACTGACTCACATATTCTCTGGTAGGTGCAGAGACACCCCAAAACAAGCTTTGTAAATGTGCATGGGATTGTTTGCCAACGCTGTGGATTAAAGGTAGAAATGTCTTTTATCTTTTATAATATCTTGCATAGATTGATTCGAATTATTAAAGGCATTTTCATGGGCATTTTGTCAGTGAAGCCAGGTCTAATGCTTTCAGGTGGAGCAGCTTTAACTAAACAGAGCTATAATGCACTGAAAATCTATGCAAGCTTCATTATCGCACAATAATGAAAGATAATCATTCAGTGCTAATGACAGCTGTTTGTGTAATAATATAATAACATGATTTACTCCAAACCCACCTCATCACTTCAGCAGAATTTTCTGTTTAAAGAGGTTAAAATCAATCCTTGGGTGAGATGAATCAGTAGTGCCATGTTAATTAGTCATATTGAATCAATGAAAGCAGTTAAATCTTCTGTTTATTCAGCATATGCTATGGGCATTCCTGGGTTTCTTCTTCATGGGTGTTTGAAGTTTCCGCATTAGAGCTCCCTCTGGCCTTTAGAGAAGATTTCACAGGACCATGCTTCCTTGACAAGATGTGCATGACAAGCTCAGCTTTGCTTAATCGCATTTGCAGTTTAATTTCTATTAACTGCCCAGCCCTAACCTGGATGTATCATGAGAAGTCACATAATAATTTCTTCATGACTGTAATTTTTTTTAATTTTTGGACTAATTATTCTTTACTGTGCTACTCCATAAAAAAAATCTGTAAAAAGAATGAAGGAAATAGAGGGATTCTTTAAATTTAAAGAATTTTCAGCTTAACAAAATAATATTAATTCTAGAAATCCTGGGAAATCTTCATGAATCATGGCATAAAGTCAGTGTGTGTTACATTAGCATTACATATTTAAAGGTTACAATGTTTAAGAGGAGGTCTAAAAAATACAAGAGCTAATACCATGTCTACACAAGACACGACTAATGAAGCACAACACAAAAATGTCCAGTGTAGTCACGGTGTAAGATACAACAACACACCTACAAAACCACCTGTCTAGGCTATAGTAAGGAACTGTTTGCTTAATAGTTAATTAGCATGTTTTGTTTAGACAATGTCCAGATAAAGACTTTGTGAGTGTGCTTTGAAAATTTGACAACAGTTTTATTTTCTAAACACATTTCAAGTTGTTAATGAGTTTTACCGTTGCACATTTACAATGTCTTTTGTGCAACAGGCTCATTGCATTGGGATACGTGCCCTGGCATATGTCCAGCTGCATTTTGTATGTAAAACAAATGCTGTGGGGTGGTATGATACCACCGACAACTTCTGTTCCTTTTCGAAAATGTATGGAGGGCTTTTCTGGCAAGATTAGTATGCTTGGTAGCTTGCCTTGTATGGCATTGGAGTTGGGACATAAAATACACAAAATTTTAACTTTGCTGCTGCTGCTGATGCATTATTGCAATTCTGTGCGGTGATTTAATCTACACAAAGTCTAACCAAAACCAGAGATAGTTGTGTTAGTCGATCATTTGTCTCAAACATCTGCTTAAAAATCAGAAAGCCGTGACTTCCCTTCAGACTATAGTTTAAAATGTTCTAATCAGACTTTACAGGCCTGTGGCAGAGTTGCCAACTACTTATAAGGCTTCGCTAATTACCATTAACCCATCACTATTTAAACTTGCAGAGACCAGGAACACAAAAGCCACGCTGGGCTTAGCAAACAGATTACCGCTCTTAGAAGTACACGCAGTAAAGATTTAATCAACTCACTTGTATTCTGGCACAGAACTGAAATTGAGCTTTAACTTTATTGAGGCTGTGTGTGATTTATCACTCTGTGATCCAAGAACTAACATTTCATACCTGTTTTTAAGCATGAATTCCAGCCTCATGCCAGCCCAACACATCATTAACGCACAGCCTGACTTATTTTCTTCTGTACTTTACCACAGCGAGTTCTTAAATAAGTCCTGCATGTCCTTAATTTTATCTTCTCCCTGAATTACAGCCACCCAGACGGTGCTTCCCTGGAGGATTCTGACTATTGTGGTGGCACTAATTTAACCACTGACCTCCTAAATGATATTGTCTCTTTCTTCATCCAGATTTTTCCACATTCTCGTTTGAGCACATATCTCTTCGCCATGTTGTTCGTTGTGTTTCTTTTTTCCCCCTTGAGGACCTCATAAGCTGAACAAAGATAAAGTCGCTGCATTCCTGCGTTTCCTCCTGGTGGGAGGTAATGCTCTGATTCCAGTGATGAGCACATCTTGACTTGCGGCACCGACCCATCTGGGTTCAATATGCCCCTTGTCACTATGTCATCTATGCCTAAACAAATCCTTTGATTTGGGTAAATCACAGGCTGGAGTGTAATTTTGTATTTTTATCTCCAAGGCAAAAGATTCAGCTGTAGTTAAAGTACCTGCATTTGAAACTGAGCAACGTGGCGTTAAGATTTGAAATCAAATTTACTTTATTAGGAAGATGTAAATACAATTAATGAAACAACAGTACACTAGTCAGTATTTAGGGCCGTATCATACACCTGGCGCAATAAGGCACAAGATGTGTTTGGCACAATTTGTTGCTATTTTCAGACCAGCACAACCCTAATTTTCACGTTTTGCAGCACGTTGTTTAAATAGCACTTGCCACTTTGTGGACTCATGAGTGTTCTGGTCTAAAAAGGAGGCGTGTTAAGGCGCATTATTGGCACATTGCTATTTTGAGGAACTGAAATCGACCACACCACTGACCAACTGAAAGCCGGTCTAAAGTCCAGTACAGAGCGTGTTAGTTATGCACCTATGCAGGTCCAAAACATGTACACATTGCCTAATATGCACAAGATACAGCAATACACAAATGTCTTTATATATGAAAAAAATTAAAGGATTAAAACGTTATAAAAATTATTACTTTCTACATAAATGTAAAAACCACTACCTTTATACCTTTTTATGTCAGGGGGCTTTTTTCAGTTTATTCATGACAATTTGCATTTGTTTAATGTTATTATTATTAGCAGTATTATTTATTATATGCGTATTTATATTTGTTTTAATAAAAACAAGTTTAGATTTGTCCACCTGTCGCGTTTTAGAAACGTATGCATCCCCATATGGAAATGTGAAAGAAATGTGTTTGGATTAATTATTGTTCATTTATTTGTTTGTTGAAATTTAGAACTGAATTTAGAAATAGTTTTGAAACAAATTTTTGTACTTAAAATTAAAAATGTAGGCTGATAGATGTCTTCAGTGGTGTGCATACAACACCGTTTCCTTATCCACGAAAGTAAAGGAGTAAAGAGTAAAAGTAAAGAGAAAGTAAAGAGGCTGAATGGAGGAGGCTTGTTCATTATCCTCATGCTGCACATGGTCTGTTTAACTGTTTTCTCACTAGTAAAGCATTCAGTTTTTCCACTTACAAAGTCCACCATGTAAATAGCGTGCCATGGCATGATGCAACTGACTCTTAAAGGGAATGTGAGATGAGACTGATTGGTTTAATGCACGTTATGCTCAAAACACACCCATAACTCATTAAGAGAATAAGCACCACCCTGTTAGACCATGCGCCAGGGCGCAAAGCGTACTTTTTCATCCTTAAAATAGCAAAAGTGGATTCAGACACACCCTTAATGCTTTTGCGCCATGCGGTTTAGACTTTGCGCATAGATTGTTAAAATAAAGCCCTTAAATTGGATCAAAACCTTTCATTAAAGATGTCCTAAAATCAAAATGTGTACCCGTTCTTGTCTAAGGACAACTTTTATAAACTTTTATTGATCCATTTTAAATGTTGACTACTGTAGATGAATTATTATATGAATTAACTATTACTGCATAATATGACTTTAAGAAATAAATATTTTGTGTAATGGTGCATTTGTATGAAAAAAATATATAATAACAAAGTGGAATGAAAAAATATATTGACAGACTTTTTTTCTTACTTATCATGTTAACTTTTAGCCATCAAAATTTTTAACTTGGGAAGAGTTATTAAATCAATATTTGGTGAAATAGTCTTGGTTTTCCATTACAGCAATAAAAGTGTCTGTTATTTTGACTGAAATAAATGTTATTAGACATTCATTCATTTATTCATTCAATTTCTTTTCAGCTTAGTCCCTTTATTAATCAGGAGTCGCCACAGCAGAATGAATCGCCAACTTATCTAGCAGCAGATGCCCTTCCAGCCGCAACCCAACACTGGGAAACACCCACACACTCTTGCACACACTCACATACACTATGGCCTATTTAGCTTATTCAATTCACCTGTACCGCATGTCTTTGGACTGTGGCGGAAAGCGGAACACCCAGAGAAAACCCATGCGAACACAGGGAGAACATGCAAACTCCACACAATGCCAACTGACCCAGCCGGGGGTTGAACCAGCGACCTTCTTGCTGTGAGGTGATTGTGCTACCCACTGCGCCACTGTGCTGCCCCTGTTATTATATATTTATTGAATAAAAATAAATAAATTTTACTCAAATACTTACCTAGTGAATAATGAGATACAGTACACACATCATTCGTGTCTACAGTTATACCTCTACAACTTGATTCTTTTAAACTCTTACTTTACTTTAAATGACTTACTTTACTTTTCCATTCAACATAGCCATGGACATCATTCCCATACACTGAATGCAAAAGAGAAGGAAAAACAGCTTAGACATTCTGCTAAATTTCTGCCTTTTGTGATCCTCAAAATACAGAAAGCCATAGGAAAGCTGAGTAAATGGTTAAAAATGTCTTACTTCAAACATTTTTCTTTTTGACAAAAATAATACCCCAATGCAAATTCAAAGTAGATTCGCCTAATGCAAAAACATATAAACAATGCTTGTCTCTGGAAGCTCACACATAAGGCATCTGGGGTCTTTCAGAGTAAGGTTTCAGATGGAGTTTTAGGTTGGATTAGAGGAACTCAAGTGAGCAGAAGGGAAACTCAGCAGCTGTTGTTCCCCCAGGTGAGTGGGACGCCCGTGGCTTAAGGCTGTCTGAGATAATGGCACTGTCTCACCCCTTCATCTCCCACTGTCTCTACATCCTACCAGTAAGAGTTTAATGATTAATCCTTCAAAGTGTGCTAGAGATGTCTGGGTAAACATTCACTCATATTTCCTTTGTGTAATCTCATGCCTCATTTCTGGTGTTTTGTTTTATTAGTAAGATGAGACTATGATAACACCTTCCAAAATTGTCTGCTGCAGAATCTGCTAAAAAGACACTCATACAGCTGTTAGTGATAGACTGATGGGATTTTTAGAACACTTTACAATGAGATTCAATACAGTGACATTGGTTTGTAATCCATTCAGTTCCAGTGGTGGAAAGAGTACTGAAAAATCATACTCAAGTAAAAGTACCATTACTTGCCTAAAAATGTAGTGCAAGTAGAGTAAAAGTATCTGTTGTAAATATTACTCAAAATATGAGTAAAAAGTAGACTTTTTAAAAGTACTCAAGAGTAGTGAGTATTATGCTGTCAAAAGCTGATTGCTGTAATTTGTGCATGTGTGTGTAAACGTAACAATCTGTAGTGCATTTAGTTAATGCCCAGCAGGCACACAACATCATGAGACATTAATATTAGGTTAGATGTAGGTTGTAATGTCAGGTGACCAAAATTAATTGTCAAGCCAGCAGCTAAGGACAACGTTATTTTGATGACGTTGATTTTTGGTTGATTTTAGGTTGTTAGAAAGTGACCAAAATCCAGCATCGAGCCAACATCTTAAACCAACGTCATATATGACGTCAAATACTGACATTTATTCATCAGGTAAGGCAACCAAAGTAGTGGAGTAAAAGTACAGATACTGCACTAAAAATGTACTCAAGGAAAAGTAAAAGTACACAATTTTAAAACTACTCAGTAAATTACAATTCCTGAGAAAAACTACTCAATTACAGTAACTTGAGTATTTGTAATTAGTTACTTTACACCACTGTTCAGTTCAATAAACCAATTTTTGTTCAGCATTTATCTATGGTTATCTTGGTTAACCTTCATTCCCCTTCGGAAGGGGAACTTCAATGCTATGTGGAAACTTCCACTATGGGGGATTTCATTCAGAAAGCCAATCATCTGAAAGAGTATGTAAACGGGCCAATGAAATGCCAATGAGTTGGCAGCTTCAGCTTGCGCACCTGATGCTCGTTGCAATTAACTTGCTATAAGAGTACATGTGCGAGCAAAGCCAAAGCATCATTTTCACTTCAGAGACTTCAACAGCCTTCTGAGAGAGTCGATGAGGGTTCCTCCAGCTGAGTTTCAGACAGAGAGTGAACGAGAGCGATCTCCCGGTCCAGAGTGTGTGACACGCAGCGGCAGATGGTCGAGCTGGGTTTCTCCCTTGCCTGGCGTCCTTTGGGTCCGGTCCTCCAGAGCGGTATGTATTGTTGCGAATTTCCTAAAAGAGCAACACGGTCGTGCAGCGCGTCTTTTTCAAGACGTCGCTCCGACTGTGCGTTTCTGGATGCGGTGGTTTCCTGTCCTCGGATGATGGGCACGAGCACTGCGTTTCATGTCTGGGGGTCCAGCATGTTAATGCGGTGCTCGTGGGCAGTGCATGCCATCACTGCGGTGGCATGTCTGTTGCGCAGTTAAGATCGCGGCTCGCTCTTGCAAAAGAGCCACCCACCCCAGTTGTCCCCCGCTCCGCGGTGGGCACTCGGGCAGATCTGAGGGTTACAGTGGGAGTAAATCTGCCGCCCTCGGGCTTGTGGACCTCTCACTCCTCCACGCGCTCCATCCAAGCTTTGAGTGAGAGAAGCGCTCCATCCTCGGATGGCCGCCCTCTCACTTGATGACACCGAGGCTCAGATGTCCACCGCTGCATCGGAGGTTGGGCTGTCATGGTCTGATGAAGGATCCCCCCCCTCCGTTCCCTCCCATCGGGAGCGAGCGCGGGGGCGGCCGATCTTGAAACAGACATGATAACCGTGCTTTCCCGGGCTGTTTCGGTCGTGGGTCTGGAGATGGTTTATCCCCCAGCCTCGCGGCCGGACCGACTAGATGGGTGTATGTGGAGGATTAAAAGGCAATACCTTCTAGCCTCCCATCCCTCTCTTCCCGGAAGTGCACAGTGGGCTCACGCAGTCTTGAGGGCACCTTTCTCTGCCTGATCTGCGTGCGCCTCCACCTCACCACTCTTGATGGTGGAGCAGCCAGGGAGTACGAGTCGATTCCCCAGATTGGAAGTGCCATCACGGGCCCGCGTGGTGCCTCCTTCTGCTGGAATTAGCCTCATCTCCCGTCCAAGGCGTGTTGGTTTTCTGCCTCCCGAGCCAGAGCCCACACAGCCGCGGGCCAGACTGCTTCCACCCTGCACGCCAGGGTCCATGCGCGCGCGCTGGCCCAGCTGCACGAGGGTGGTTCTGACCCAGGCTTGTTACAAGCCCCGCACCGCACCCGACTGAGCTCCACGGATCTCAAGTCCGCTGCGTGTGCCCCGGGAAAGACGATGGCCACGTTAGTGGTCCAGGAGCGCCACCTCGGGCTAAACCTGGCAAAAATATGCGCGGAGTCGACAAAGTTCACTTTCTTGACTCCCCCATATACCAGTCTGGCCCGTTCGGCGACACCGTTGGTGAATTCACCCAGGAATTCACGGCGGTGCAGTTGGATACGATGGGCCATCCTTCGGCGGGGATGTAAGACCGCTCCCCTCCCGCCGAACCATCCACATCCACTGCTTGTCGCCGAGAGCGCCGTCTTCGAGTGCTGCTCCGCCCCCGCCTGCGCCTCCGGCCAGCGGCAGCGCCGAGCACCTCGCAGGCAACCAGCGCTCCCCGTCCCAGGGCGCCGTTAAGTCCGGATAACGGACCGCGAAGCGCTCTTGAGACGGCCATCTGGAGAAGAGGGAACTTGCTCTCTCCCCGGTGGGGGGCCGGGCTCCTCAGAGAGAAAGCATCTTTCCCTTCCCTGGATGTGACAGCCCGAATACTGCCAGTCTGGGACGCGATGAAAAGCCTTCCAGCTCGCAGGATCGGCGCACTTCGCCAGTGGCTCACGGGGTCTGGGAGGACGGTCTCCTTTCTCTCACATCTCCAGCCCTCTCCTCCGGAGTCTGAGTGCAAGGTGAGTAAATCTCTCACCTCCAGCTCTTCCGCGGGACCCCAGCGCTCCCCGGATCAGCACTCCCACTCCGCGCTGCCCCACTGCTGGTACGTCAGCGATTGTAGCGATGCAGTCATTAGCGAGGGCTCTGCCTGCCTGGTTAGCGCAGCCCAGCCCTTTGCGGTGGCTCATACGCACGATCAGACTCGGCTACGCGATTCGATTCGCGAAACGGCCTCCCAAGTTCACGGGGTGTACGTCACCAGGGTCAGCCCTGTGCCCGCCCCTGTCTTGTGAGAGAAGGTTGCTGTCCTCCTGGCGAAGGATGCAATCTAACCGATCCCCCCAGCCGAGATGGAGAGCGGGTTTACAGCCTGTACTTCATCGTACCCAAAAGAGCGGTGGGTTACGGCCAATCCTAGATCTGCGCGTTTTGAACCGCTGTCTGCACAAGCTGCCGTTCAAAATGCTTATGCAGAAGCGCATCCTCCTGTGCGTTCGTCCTCGGGATTGGTCTGCAGAATAGACCTGAAGGACGCGTACTTCATTTCTCCATACTCCACGCCACCGTCACTTTTCTGCGGTCTGCGTCGAGCGAGCCTGACAGTACAAGTCCTCCCCTTCGGGCTCTCTCTGTATCCGCGGGTCTTCACCAAGCTCGCGGAGGGTGCCCTAGCGCCCCTTCGGCTCGCGGGCATCCGCATACTCAATTATCTCGGCGACTGGCTGTTTTAGCCCTCTCGCGGGAGTAATTGACTATGTACAGAGACAAGGTGCTCCAGCACCTCCACCTATTGGGGTTTCAGGTCAACCGAGAAAAGAGCAAACTCGCCCCCGTGCAGAGGATCTCTTTTCTCGGGTTGGAGCTGGACTCGGTCACCATGACAGCGCGCCTCTCCGGAGAGCGCGCTCGGCTAATGCTGAACTGTCTGTGAGAGTTCGACAGCAAAATAGTGGTTCCACTGAAATCTTTCAGAGGCTCCTGGAGCATATGACATCCGCAGCCGCTGTACGCGCTCGGATAACTCCATATGAGACCACTTCGGCACTGGCTTCACGATCGAGTCCCCAGACGCGCATGGCACGCGGACACACACCGAGTGACTGTCACTGCGCTGTGTCGCCGCGCCCTCAGCCCCTGGAACGACCCCTCGTTCCTACAGGCCTGAGTGCCTCTAGGACAGGCGTCCAGACATATTGTCGTTTTGACAGATGCTTCCAGCACTGGCTGGGGCGCCGTGTGTTGCGGGCATGCAGCTGAAAAAAACCCAGTTGCATTGGCATATCAATCGCCTAGAGCTGTTGGCAGTGTTTCTCGCTCTCTGCCGTTTTTTACCGGTGCTGGAGCGACAACACGTACTGGTCAGGACGAACAGTACGGCAGCGGGGGCGTATATCAACCGTGTGGGGGTATCCGCTCTCGCAGCATGTCTCAGCTCGCTCGCCGTCTGCTCCCCCGGAGTCATACGCGGCGCAATCGCTGCATTCCATTTTTTCCCCCACCGAGCTCAACCGTGCAGCCCATTCGCTCTCACGGCAGTTTCGCCTGGGAAAATGGAGACTCCACCCCCGACTGTCCAGCTGTTCGGTGCTGCGCCTTCTCTCTCTAACTCAGAGATTTGTGCGCTCTCGCTTGAGTTCCCCACTTGGCGAACCCTGCAAAGTCCACTGGCTACACAGCTGGCCTCGGGGCGTGCGTAATACGCATTTCTCCAGTGAGCCTACTCGCACAGATACTGTGTAAAGTCAGGGAGGTCGAGGAACAGCTCTCGTATTGCGCCTCTCTGGCCCAATCGGACCTGCTTTCAACTCTCTCCTCGTGATGGCCCCTCCCTGGCACATCCCCTGGGAACAGGGGACAGGCACCGTTGGCACCCGCGCCCAAATCTATGCTTCACGTACGGTTCATAGATGGAGCGCGGAGGACTTAGGTGACTTACCGATTAGGTGGTTAACACTGTCACTCAGGCTGAGCACCCTCTACGAGGCATGCCCACGCCTGAAGTGGAGTCTATTCGCTGTGTGGTTACCTTTTTCCCCGAGAAGGAACCCTGAACATGCCAGATCAGAGTGATGCTATCCTCCTTCAGTTGACTGGAGCTAAGGCTGTCCCCTCCGCTCTGAGGGGTTGGCGTTACGATCATCCCCGCTCTGAGGATGCGGCGATGGCGGCGCGCTGGGAAGTATCGTCTCATCATCCAGTTCCCAGAGGCGCGAGACATGAATATTAATTTTCCTGTTTCCCTCTCATACCCACTTGGAGATCTCTCTTAGGAGAGGTCTGCTCGATCACTCGACTCAGTATCTTTAAGATTTCTGTCCAGGTAGACAGCTCTGCTGGTCGCGTTTGCATCGGCCAAATGGGTGGGTATCTGGAGGCATTTTCGGTCAGCGAAATGTGCCAGCGTTTTGGGTCGGCCCACTCTCACGTTTACCTGAGACCCCGGCCCACCTAGGTGCCCTAGGTTCCTACAGCGTTCTTTCAGCCACGTAGTGAACCTGCAAGCGCTGCCCACGGAGGAGGCAGACCAGCCCCTTTATTTGGTCCTTCGCACTTTGCTATTACACGGACCGTACTCAGCTCTTTATCTGTTATGGTGATCGGCAGAAGGGAAGTGCCGTATCCAAACAGAGGTTGGAACATACCCACTGAACTCTGAATGCCATCTCCCTCGCTCATCTGAGCCAGGGCGAGCCGCGTCCCCCAAGAGTGAGAGCGCGCTCCTCGAAGCGCGCATCCTTTTGGGCGTTAGCACGCGGCGCCTCTCTAACAGACACTGTAGAGCTGCGGGCTGGGCGACACCTATTAGAAGATTTATTAATCTTGAGGGGAGCCGATTTTCTCACGCGGTGAATGAGAAATTCGGTTAGGTGTTGTAAAACGCTTGCTGCGCCATTCTCTCTAACCCAGAGATACGTGCGCTTTTTCGCTCTGTCAGAAAAGTTCCCCGCTGGCGAACCCTGCAGATATTCCTCCGAGGCCCCCAGCACCTGACTCAGCGGAGGAGTCAGGCACTGGCCCGTTACGTTGCTGGTCTGCCCGATGGTCAGCCCGCGTTCTGGGTATAGGTGCCTGCTATGTGCGATCCCCACTAGGCGATCCCATATGCTTATACTGCCACGGTGCAGTCCCCCCTCACAGGCGGACCCGTGTCTTCCCTCACCGCTAACCATCTAATTTCATATGCTTACTCCCCCTTCTCAGGGTTAGTTCATATGCTATTTGCCCCAGTCTCCCCACTTGGGTAGCAGGTGGCCTCCGCAGCGTCCTCCCTATCGGGACTGCACGCATTCCCAACGTACTGTCGTATTAAATTCCTAGAAATTATTCTAGACGCATTTGCGGCTCCCGAAAAATATATCTAAATCCGTAAATCTTCTGTTGAAGTGGGATAAGTAAGGGCCAGGGAACACGTTGGAAGACCGCGCCTCTGGTGACGCAGGTGCGCTCACGCTCTTGCCTGGCAAACCTCTCATCGGGGGCGAAGGTAAGGTTCAATCATTATGGCGTTTTCCAAACATTTCCCCATAGTGGAAGTTTCCACATAGCATTGAAGTTCCCCTTCCGAAGGGGAACGCTCTGGTTACTAAAGTAACCCTCGTTCCCCGAGGGGGGGAACGGAAATGCTATGTTCCTTCGCCATAATGATTGCCCCTTAGCTGTTGAGGTGAAAGTCTCTTCCGCTAAAAAAATGATGCTTTGGCTTTGCTCGCACATGTACTCTTATAGCAAGTTAATTGCAACGAGCATCAGGTGCGCAAGCTGAAGCTGCCAACTCATTGGCATTTCATTGGCCCGTTTACATACTCTTTCAGATGATTGGCTTTCTGAATGAAATCCCCCATAGTGGAAGTTTCCACATAGCATTTCCGTTCCCCCCCTCGGGGAACGAGGGTTACTTTAGTAACCAGAGCGTTTATACAGCAGATTAGTTTGTTTTCTAATACACTAACTGATTAGATTATTGTTATAACTAATACAACAAAGACCAACTATATTTTCTACCTTCTGTACATCTACCTGCATCTTGCCTTGAAATATAGTATAAAACATAGTTATTTTCATATTTTTTCTGTATCTGTCTCTAACTTACAATACACTACCTGACAAAAGTCTTGTTGCCTATCCAGGTTTTAGGAACAATAAATAATAACTTGACTTCTAGTTGATCATTTGGTATCACAAGTTACTTATATAAAAGGCAAAGGCCTCTAGATTAGACTTATTTTACCAAAATAAAATATGATCATGTCTTGATTTTTAATTATTTAATTAGGACAGTAAGGTCTGACTTTGCTTAGACAAAAGTCTTGTCACTTAACAAAAATAATAGAATATAAAGTCATGGTGCAGTGGAAAAAAAATGTATATTGTGTATGACTCCCATGAGCGCGGAAGACTGCATCCATACATCTCTGCAACGACTCAAATAACTTATTAATAAAGTCATCTGTAATGGCAAAGAAAGCGTTCTTGCAGGATTCCCAGAGTTCATCAAGATTTTTTTGATCGATCTTCAATGCCTCCTCCTTCATCTTACCCCAGACATGCTCAATAATGTTCATGTCTGGTGACTGAGCTGGCCAATCCTGGAGCATCTTGACCTTTTTTGCTTGCAGGAACTTTGATGCATGTGGAGGCTGAAGTATGAGAAGGAGCGCTTACCTGCTGAAGAATTTGCCCTCTCCTGTGGTTTGTAATGTAATGGGCAGAACAAATGTCTTGATACCTCAGGCTGTTGATGTTGCCATCCACTCTGCAGATCACTCACACGCCCCCATACTGAAATGTAACCCAAACCATGACTTTTCCTTCACCAAACTTGACTGAATTCTGTGACAACCTTGGATCCATGTGGGTTCCAATAGGTCTTCTGCAGTATCTGTGATGATTGGGATGCAGTTCAACAGATGATTCATCTGAAAAATCTCTTCCACTTTTCCAAATGATCAACTAGAAGTCAAGTTATTATTTGTTGCTCTTACAACTGGGGTCAATGACAAGACTTTTGTCAGGTAGTGTAGACTTAATGAATAGTAGTAGTAGCATTCCTTATTATTCATTTATTCATTCATTAATTTTCCTTCGGCTTAGTCCCTTATTTGTTGGGGGTCCACACAGGAGAATGAACCGCCAACTAACAGCCGCAACCCAGTACTGAGAAACACCCATACACTCTTACATTCACACACAGACACTCATACATTACAGCCAATTTTAGTTCATCCAATTTACCTGTACTCTATTTCTTTGGACTGTGGGAAACCGGAGGACCCGAAGAAAACCCATGCGAACATGGGAAGAACATGCAAGCTCCACACAGAAATGCCAGCCGGGACTCGAACCAGTGACCTTCTTGCTGTGAGGCGACAGTGCTAACCACTAAGCCACTGTGCCGCTCATAGTTATTATTTTTTTACTTGAATTAATTCCTTTATTTAAACAGTGAGCTATAGTAAACAAGAGCAAGTATCTTATCTAATCATCTTTTGGGTAATTTTTGGTCCAAAATAAACTTGCTGGTTGAATAAAAGTAACTTTAAGTCAGAATTTGCCAGTAGTATGAATAATTTCTGGCTTGAATGTACAGTTGAAGTCAGAATTATTGCCCCCCCTGAATTATTAGCCCCCCCTGTTTTTTTTCTCCTAATTTCTATTTAATGGAGAGAAAATTCTTTCAACACATTTCTAAACTTAATAGTTTTAATAACTCATCTCTAATAACTGATTTATTTTATCTTTGCCATGATGACAGCGCATAATATTTTACTAGATATTTTTTCAAGACACTTCTATACAGCTTAAAGTGACATTTAAAGGCTTAACTAGATTAATTAGGTTAACTAGACAGGTTAGGGTAATTAGGCAAGCTATTGTATAACAATGGTTTGTTCTGTAAACAGTCGGGAAAAAATAGTTTAAAGGGGCTAATAATTTTGTCCTCAAAATGGTTCATGAAAAATTAAAAACTGCTTTTATTTTAGCCGAAGTAATACAAATAAGACTTTCCCCAGAAGAAAAAATATTATCAAACATACTGTGAAAATTTCCTTGTTCTGTTAAACATCATTTGGTAAATATTAAAAAAATAAAATAAAAATTCAAAGGGGGCTAATAATTCTGACATCAACTGTATGTGTGTGTGTGTGTGTGTGTCTGTGAGTGAATTCAAAAATATCAATATTTTATAAACAAATAGCACTCTGCCTTTGGTAAAAGAATCATTCACTGCTTCCCATTGGAAGAGGATCATTATCCCTCGAACAAAAGAAGACACAAGAACAGGTGACAGAGGCCTCACAACAGCCCAGATTCCCACTGACTGCGGCCCCTTTTGGCCTAGCAGATGGCACAAGGCTTGTTGCTAGGGATAAGGAGTAAGGAATCCATTTTTTAATTCCAGATTATTTGCTTCGGCACGGCAAGCAATATCCAAAGCTTTCCCAAGGCCAAAAGGGGAGGAGGACGCATTGAGAGAAGACACAGGCCAGGTCAACAGTCACTTTTATAGGCAAAAGGACTTGTCAGTACAGCTGGCTGAGCTCACCGAGGCCTCAAAGAAACAGATTGGCTAAAAGTTCGCTCGCCGTGCCTGAAAAGGGGGCGAAAAAAAGTTTTTAGCAGGTGAAAGCTTGTTGGCTCTTGTAATTAATAAAAACATGGTCTACCTTTTTTGCTCTCAAGTTTGTTGTGTAGAAAAACAACCGGTCCACTGGACACACACAAACATTGGCTAAGTGGGGATTCCAGCCAAGAGGGAAGTGTTGGTGGTCTCCCAAGATGTTTGATGAAGGAGCTCTACCGCAGCAGCTGATATTTATTTTGATCCCGCCGATCTCTTTATCGGACTCATTTGTAACAAGAAACAAAAACAGTCTTTTTCAGTTCAAAGAAAACAGTCGTGTCCACCTAGACAAACCTCACGCGAATGATGTCAGATGTTAAGGGCTGAAAGTAAAAGCAGGGTTCAGTGAAGGATATGGGAACGTCACAATTGAATTTGCCATCTAATTTGTGAAAACAGTACAAGATAAATTGATTTATACAAGCAAGTCAGCTTGAGCGAGTAAGCTCATCAATATGCCATTCAACTGAAGTAGGGCAGATTTCACCTATCCATCCAAGAGTTTTTGGGGTCTCTTTTGTATTCATGACTGCGAGTCTGCAACTTCTGGAATTCGACTATAGATAAAACTCAGTGCCTCTCCGGTGAGACAGACAAAGAAAAGCTTTTATGAAAGTTTGAGTAGTTCTGATGTAATGACAGCAGCTCTCCATGCAAATGCACCATATCTCGCTGGATTTGGAGCCAAATCTACATTTACACTCCATTATATGCAACAATACATGTTTAAGAACATGGTTTAGTCCCCCTTTAGGCAAAAATGGCTCAAAATACAAATGAAATGATAGTTCTGTGATAAACTTTTAAATGTGTTTTATCTTTAAAGCATTGCAAGGTAAGGTCCAAAACTGAATAGGAGGAAATGGCAGTTATTTGGCTACTGTCTTCAGGCAGGCCACCGATTTCCTTATAGCAGGTTTCATATACGTTTCAGCTGAGTTTCAATTGAGTATAGAAAGTATCATAAGTTTTACATTTTCAATACACTTTTATTTGCGTGCATCTTTCAGTACCTTTTATGAAATCAAGGTAAATCTGTTTTAAGATGTATTTTAAATGTTCAGTCCAATTAGTACTATGTACTACGGTACCTTCGAAGTGATATTTATCTTGATGAATATCTTTAAAGCAGTGTTTAGATGAATTTGTAAATATATGTTTTCCTCTAAACTAAACACACCACAAAATGACAATGGTGAGAAAACATGAATTAAGAAAGCATCTGACTAAAGCGATACAGATTTAAACACAAGTGCTGAAATTCAGCAGCATCATGTTACTAGATGAGCCACAATTACGTGTTTGATTATAAAGTATATTTGAGAATTCAGATAATAACAGACTATCTAAGACTATAGTTTTAATTAATGTCCTTGCATGGCACATTAACATTAGGGAATGATTATTTCGACATTAACTTGGAGCATTTCAATTTTTAAACTAAATTAATGCTTAAACTGATCCAAAGTTACACAACAATATTAAAATGTTACACATACAGTACTGTGTGAAAAGTCATCAAAAGTATTAAGTGTGACACACTTGAAATAATTTGGAGAGGCTGTTCAGATATATGCTATATTTCTTTTCAAACTTCTTCAAGTTCATCTTAACATGTAATAAAATTAATGGACTGTTTTCTCTATTAATGTGATTTCACTGTTCAGGTGGAGACAGAAAAGTACTTACATTATTGCTAAAACAACTAATCTAATGATGACCTAGGACTTTTGCATGGTATTAAGCTAAAGAATGAGTGTAAGAAAAAATATACAAAGAAGTGTGCATAGAGTGTCTTTCTGTACCTCTATCAACAAATGACATTTACATTTTAACAAATATATATCAAAACAACATCCTAACTTGTGCCTAGTTATAGGGCTGGTCAAATAAACGAAGAGTAATCCAAATCGACATTCAGAACCTATAATCGAGCTGATTTATACTTCTGCGTCGAATGCACGGGTATGGTCCGGCGCAGTTTAAAATATTATTTATAGGATATACAAGAGTTATTTTATTTAGAAGACATACTGCTTATTCTACTTTTAAAAACATTGCAAATAATACATTTTGTTTCCAAAAGTGCAAGTTATTTATTTTTTATTTTTTCAGAAGAAAAAAAAGTGATTGTTGGTTTAAGGCAATGTGTGTTTTAATTTCAGTTGTTTAACTTTAATGTTCTATAAATAATCATAGATTGCAGATAGTGTGTGCTTCCCTCAATTATTTTAAAATCAAGTAATGCACCCTTCATTCAAAAATCTCTGACTTGTAATATGTGAGCAGGCTTACTGTACAAAACCTGTCAGTGAACTATGAGGGCAGAAAAATAAAATAAATAAATAAATAAATAAATAAATAAATAAATAAATAAATAAATAAATAAATAAATAAATAAATCTTTCATTCATCGTAATCGAGTTAAAATGTTCAATTAATCAAGATTTTGATTTTAGGTCCAATCACCCAGACCTTCTTAGTTCACACTACATAAGCATGATTTAAGCCCAATTTGCAAGTTAAAAACAGAAATTGTCAATCTGTGATATTTATATTAGAACTACTTAACAATGCATCAAAGGGTCATGCTGATGTGAAAAGCAAATATCTAGCAAGCCAAATATCTGGACTGGTCAGCAGACTTGACATCACATGCTGTCAGATGTAGTGATGGGCTACATGAGCCAATGAGAGAGCCGGTGTTCTGTCGATTTGTCCTACCTTGTCAGATTGTCCTACCTTTCATTCAAAAAGTAGGTAGCACATTTTGATGACGTAATTTGCTACCCATCAAATTTTGCTACCAGTGTAAATTTTATTGTAGATTAGTATGAAATGAAGCTGTAATATCGCTGTTGGTAGCATAATCTTATGGGTAGGATAAAATGTCAGGACACCGGTGATGGGTTTACCATTGTGCACACAAGCTCACAGAAACGTCTGTGGCATTTTAGCTTTTGGCTAAAAAGAAATGATCAGCGATTCATGTTCTCAACTGTGCAACATGGATGTGTGAGCATTTGAAAGCCACATTTACTGTGTCAGTTGTCACCTATATGAGTGATCCGCTTTTGGATCAGCTGATTAAAGCAAACACTTTCAGAGCTCACCAACTACTATTGAACACTGGCTGGATGCCTTTTTGAGGGCTGAAATTCCATTCTAATGTTGCCCATAAACTTTTAGAAGTATTACATTTGTTATTTTTTTCCTTCTGTTGTCATTGACGTCACACTCTGTCCGCTCCTCATTACTCTCTTCCCGAAGGCAGGGCAGCCTCCACCTGTTTCCCACATGACTGACATCATAACAACCCCACCCATCTCATGACATCATCAGCAGCCGTGTGCGACAAGCACATGACAAGCAAACAGCGCTCGGACAGGCTATTTGTCTGAGCGAGCAGCGTGGCGTCTCGCAGTCTGCGCAAAGACTCTTTCGTCATCTTACATTTCCTCCCTCTCCTCCGTCTCTTCCTTTATCTGCGTCCCTCGCTTGCTCTCCTCCTCTCGTTCCCTGCAGCTCAATTTCAGTCTCTCTCACATCCTGATTATAACGTCGTTATCTCATTAAAACGGCCATAGATGTAAGAGCGAGCTGGGTTTAGCACACAAAAGCAGTGTTTATAATGCTGAAGTTGAAGTATTTGTCATGCAACAAATGAAATTTTGTAATGTTCCAGTGATCTAGAGCTGAATTCCCACATTCCCTAACCAGAAGTGCTCGTCTGGACTCAGTCAGGTTGACAGGTACTTTAAATCGCATTTATGTGCAGTATGTACCGTATGCATCTCTGTGCGCCGTGTGTAATATTTTCTTTAAGCCGAAGGAGAATTATGACCGTTGGATTTGTTCCATATAGATTTGCTAAGTATTTCTGCTTTATTTCATTAATTTTTATAGAGCGGACAAATCTTTGCTGGCCACTGTACTCAATTACTCTTTAGAGATGCTCTGCCAGTGATTAATGGCGTAAAGATATCCATTTTTTCTACTTTATCTTCCTTTGAAATATAGCTTTTATTTACTAACTGTTGCTCAGCGAATCTGACCGTAAATAAAGACTGATTTTTATGCTAACAAAAGCAGAGTAAAAAATTACAGATGTGCTCCATTACAAGGGAGTTACAGGAACGGTTACAATTCAAGTGGGCATTTCAGTGCCAGAACGCCAATGACGGAAATACCACAGTAGATCAAAAGCAATAAAATCTTATCTTGTTATAATGAAAATGAATGATATTCTCACTTAGTTTTACAGTAAGAGGTTTTCAAGAAGAGCAGAGCAAGGTCAGATTACAAAACTGTTTGCATTCGTTTTATGATTATTGACAAACACTGGGCAGATTCAAGAAATTGTCCAGCCAAGGCGCTAAGCTTTTGCTTGCTTTCTACATTAACTAAATATTGAACAGAATGTTTATATGAATGTCAGATTAGTTATGCAGAAGTGTGCTTTTGCTGACTTGCTGCTTTGACCTCAGAGAGTCAGGGGAAAATCATATGTTTGCTGAATGCCAAAATCAAAGGTAGTTTTTAAAACGTATTAATATTCATATCTGGAAAATAAAATGCACTAAAAATGTTCTCGCCTGATTCTCAGAATATTATGGCATAATATTTTGTTTGTAACATTTTCACTATTGCTTCTGTTTATTGAATTCCCAAGAGATTTGGCTACATTGTTTGGATTTGGCTTCAGTAATGGTGTTCGCACATAAAGGCCAGTGACTGGTTCTTTTGAGGGGACCCTGCCATTTAGCCTATTTTAATTCTCATGTCGAACGCTCCCCTGAGACGTGTCCCTCCTCATCTCTCTCGGCAGCTCTTAAGGATTATTATTGCAAAATCTGGATGAAAACAGCAGGATTACCAGCTCACATGTGTAGGCTTTTTAACACTTCACTTTTAACCGTTTGAGTGCGTGTCACTTGTCAGCTAGTCTGCCGAAGGGATTACAAACCACTTTAGACCTCGGTTTATGATCATGTCTCATTAAACTATGTTTTTCTACAATGCTCCTTTGACATTAATGTAGGTTTACACAGTGCTAATAGAGCTCTCTAATGCTATTTGAGAGCAAGCATGTTTGGAAAGCATCTTTCAACTAGAGGTTCCTAGGCAACAAGCTACTTGTTGTTTTCTGTATTTTAACTCAATTTTTTTTGTTATGGAAAGATGTAAGGGTGCATTACATTTATCAAAATAAACTGTAAATGAATTGATATAGTTACAAATTATTTCTGCTTTAATTAACAGCTACAGTGCTTGGCATATACTGTATAAGTACACCCCTCACAAATCTATCTTTTAAATTCATATTGTTAATAGGAAGCTATACAATATTATATTTGTGCATATACATTAGATTAGTCAATACTGAAGTCAAATCTGAAGCTTATTTGACAAAATAACTTATTATAAAGGTCCAAAAACTAGTACAGCCAAATGTATGTTATAGAAAAATATTAAATACAAATTTTTAAAAAAGAGGAAAAATCAAGAGAAGCAAAACAAATTGAAAAAATGTATTTGAAATTTTGTAAGTTTGAAGTTTTTTTTTTTTTTTTTGCAATATTGTGCTTGGATTTAATTGTATTATCTTAAAATTTCTAAATATGTTTGGTGACTAAAATATGTTTTATTAAATATATTGGTTTAATAAATCTGTTTTGTTTAAATGCACGAAAATACATTGCTTATATTCACTGAGAAATTGATAAAAATATTTACTAATATTACTAATAATAGTGTACTCAATTATGCTGAGCACTGTATATATTTATCTTTTAACTTTACTCAAAATTCCAGGTTTCTACAAAATAAACAATTTTTTTTTTCCAGTTTAATCAATTTGAAGAGTAAATGAGCATCTTAGAATGATATCTAAATATTAAATATGAGATTTATAACTGGAATAGTATGTTTGACAAATATACTTTTTTTGTTCTGCAAACTATTGATGACAAAGATTTGTCCAGGTTTATTTATATTCATTTTTTTACAACAATTTTAATTTTTTTGTATTTATATCAACGTGTTACCAAAAGAGATACACCATTTTTACAAGTGCTGTATTAAAGGAATAGTTAGCTCAAAAATGAAAATGTACTGAAGGTTCCAAATCTTAGTTTCCTTTATCTGCATTTTAAAATGGTTAGAAAACTGTAACTACTGACTTCCATAGTAGTGAAAACAAATACTATAGACGTCAGTGTTCACAGGTTTCTAAAATTTAATTCAAACAGGCTTGTGGCAAGTTAAGGGTGAGTAAGTGATGACAGTTTTTTTAGTTTTGGGTAAACTATCCCTTTAAGAAAAGAGTATAACCACGTATTGCACATAACCATTTAATGTAACTTTGTTACTGTATCTATGTAAACTACAAGTCAGAATTTTGGGGTCAGTAAGATTTTAAAATGTTTTAAAATTAGCTTATCCTGCTCACCAAGGCTGCATTTATTTAATCAAAAATACAGTACAAATTGTAAAATGTTATTGCACTATAAAATAGCTGTTCAAAAGTACTTTATAATTTAAGAATTTATTCCTGTGATTTTAAATATGAATTTTCAGCTTCATTACTCCAGTCTTCAGAGTCATATGATCCTTTAGAAATCACTCTAATATTTATTATTATTATTATTATTATTATTATTATTATTATTATTATTATTATTATTATTATTATTATTATTATTATTATGTGACACAGTGGCGCAGTAGGTAATGCTGTTGCCTCACAGCAAGAACGTCGCTGGGTCGCAGGTTCGAACCTCGACTGGGTCAGTTGGCGTTTCTGTGTGGAGTTTGCATGTTCTCCCTGCATTCGTGTGGGTTTCCTCCGGGTGCTCTGGTTTCCCGTACAGTCCAAAGACATGCGGTACAGGTGAATTGGGTAAGCTAAATTGTCCGTAGTGTGTGGATGTTTCCCAGAGATGGGTTGTGGCTGGAAGGGCATCTGCTGTGTAAAATCGTGCTGGATAAGTTGGTGGTTCATTCTGCTGTGGCGACCCTGGATTAATAGCCGACAAGAAAATGAATTATTATTATTAGTATTATTATTATTAATGGTAATAATAATAAAGGCAATAATGACTGGAGTAATAATTTCAATTGAAACTACATACAATAAAAAAGCAGTTATTTAAAATTTAATAAATATTTAACAATTGTTTTACATTTAATAAATGCCGCCTTGATGAACAGAATAATTTTCTTTAAAAAAAAAAAGTCGTAGTCAAAATAACAGTCAGATGGTCACAAGGCAGGCAGCAAACAGGATTAAACAAATAAACTAGGCAAGGATCAAAAACACGGCAAAGCAAGATAAAGGAAACGCGTTGTAATGTCACTATACAGTAAACAAGACTCAGCAACAACTGTGTGTTATATGTCTGAGGTGTATATATAGTCTGTGTAATCAGTCCAAAAGCAGCTTTAGCTGTGAGTGTCTAATAAATGGTGACTTGGAGCAGGTGAGTGTATGTGTTGTATGACTGGGATCTGTAGTCCATAAACCGGCAGATTTGTAGTTCGTGTGAATGTGAATGTTTTTCAGCGATTTATGGTGTTTAGATCGCTGGTGATTGTGACAAGTAGTGTATTAATTTTACAAAAATAATATATTTCTCTTATATTTCCCACACTATAACAGTTATACAATCTGTAATTCATTGCAACACAGTATGTTTCTGTTATCTTAACAAAATAATATAAAGATGTTTCAATCTTTTTAACTTCCAATATTCAATTAAATTTTTAGGTTACTTTATGACGCAAAATTAAAAAAAAAATTGGCTAACTATGGCTTTGATAAATAGCATAATAACCTCGATGTACTTTTTTTAATGAGCATAAACCTGCTGAAGCTGCACTTGACATGTTCACTCCTTCCTGACCTCATAGCATCCAGCATATACTGTATGACTCGCACCAAATCAGATCATCCGAATAAATTCCAGCCACACTGGGAACATGCTAACCTATTTTTCTGTAGGGAGGAATCTCTGGCGTTAAAAATCACAGCTCGGAAATGCGCCCATTGGAGACCTCTAAAGCGACGCAAAGGGGAGGATGTCACGGCGTGTATTTGCTACAACACTCAGAGGATGTGGCTTACGCACATTTTTAATTATCCTCATCACCCCAAGGCCAGGCCTCAAATGTGTTTGTGTCTTTGACTTAAATGGCTCAAATGAAACCCATTTCCACAAACAAAAAGCCGAAAAGTTTTCCTCACGTAAATCAAGCACACAGAGCACCCCGCAGCTCTCCTCCTCCCTGTCACTTCCCTCAGAGCCCTTTGGCAGGGGCTCGCAGTAACTTCTGGCCACGTTCTGGAGGAGATCCACCCCGGGTAATTGCGGCCTCCTAATTGCCCAGGCACCGCTGGGCTTTGTGAGGGGAGACAGCGGGCCCGTGCTCGCCGGCAGCCCCCCCTCTAAATGAATGCCATGTGCTGAGAGTGAACGCCCGAGTGAGTGGCTGCGCCGGAACGTTCTTTGAGGTGGCGCCGTGACGCCTCCGGCTCCATCGCTCCGGCCCATCGCTGCCAAGAGCAGCATAGTTCAACTCTTACGTCTCTCAAGACACACCTCTCTTTCTCTCTCTCTCTCCTGGTTTATTCTGTCTTTCAAGCTGTCTGTCTCCATAACACACCCTCTCCTTCTCTTGCCCTGTTTTTGTCTTTGGCATCTCACTGTTTAAATAACGTTCATGGGACGTTACCGCTCATTAGCAGCAAAGTTTAAGCCTCTCTCTCTCTCTCTCTCTAGAAATGGGGAATACCCACGTCGGGAATGCCAGCCTCTTTGGACAGACGAGCCTGCTGGTTTTTCTCTTCGCTGGCCAAGGCTTCATCCAGGATTCTCTGATGTCACTCAGAGTGTCTGACATCTGGGAGGCTAGTTAGCACATCAACTAGGCCACGTGTGTTTGGTGGGAAACCCTCATGCTGCTGTCCAGCTCTCACACACACACACGCACACAAAGCATAAGGCCCCTTTAAAGTGATGATCCTCTTCACCACATCTGTTTTCGCCAAATATTTCTGCTGAATTTGTGAACAAAAATAAGCACTAAAATTGTAATTCTTGCAATATTAAATTGTAGCACAGATGTCCTTTAGTTTTAGTTTGTATTTTGCTTGTACATAACACAATTTAAGACAGGCAGACAGACAGGCATAAAGATAGATACAGTGTCTAAATAAAAAGTATTGAACGCATCACCATTTTTCTCAGAAAATATTTTCCTAAAGGTTTTGTTGACTAGAAATGTTCACCAGATGTCAGTAACAACCAAACAAATCCCTAAAAACATAACTAATTAATTAAGAAATTTAGTTATGTATAAAAATGATATGGCATGGAAAATGTATTGAACACATGAAGAAAAGGAGGTGTAGAAAGGCAGTGAAAGCCCAGACAGTAGCTGAAAAATCTCAGTAGTTAGAAAGCAGCCCTGCCCCTCATCTTCTAAATGAATATTAGCTACTTCAGTCCCAAATTCTACATTACCAGGATAATGAAGATGAAACCAGGGTGAACATTTCAGCAAGACATTGATCGCAAACACAGGCAAGGAAACAGAAAAATTGAAGGTTTCAGAAAAATAAAATAAAGCTGCTAGAATGGCCCAGCCAATCACCTGACTTGAATCCAATAGAAAATAAGAATCTGTTCTAAAATAAAAAACTTAAGATCTGAGCTGATAATATGAGACCCATGGAACCATCAAGATTTGAAGATTCTGTCAAAGTCTGGGAAAAATTACACCTGAGCAACGCACATGACTCCATTCTCCATACAAATAGGCATCTTGGAGCTGTCATTACCAAAAAAAGCCTTATACAGTTGCAATCAGAATTATTAAACCCTCTGAATTATTAGCCCCCTGTTTATTTTTTTCCCCAATTTCTGTTTAACAGAGAAGATTTTTTTCAACACATTTCTAAACATAATAGTTTTAGTAACTCATTTCTAATAACTGTTTTATTTTATCTTTGCCATGATGACAGTAAATAATATTTTACTAGATATTTTTCAAGACACTTCTATACAGCTTAAAGTGACATTTAAAGGCTTAACTAGGTTAATTAGGTTAACTAGGCAGGTTAGGGTAATTAGGCAAGTTATTGTATAATGATGGTTTGTTCTGTAGACTATCCAAAACAAATATAGCTTAAAGGGGCTAATAATATTGACCTTAAAATGGTTTTTAAAAAATTCAAAACTGCTTTAATTCTAGCCAAAATAAAACAAAAAAGACTTTCTCCAGAAGAAAAAATATTATCAGACATACTGTGAAAATTTCATTGCTCTGTTAAACATCATTTAGGAAATATTTAAAAAAGAAAAAAAAATCATAGGGGGTTTAATAATTCTGATTGCAACTGTATACAAAGTATTAAATACATTTCAGTAGTAGTACTTTCTCCCTGTGTCTTTCCATTATTATTATTATTACACTGACTAATTTTTCTAAATTTAGCTTTGTTTTGCTTTATTTGTTTGTTTGTTTACCAAAATCTGGGTCAATTTCATGTAAACTGTACATATACAATCTGTAGATGTATATTTACCAAAATAAATCTTGATGTGTTCAGCTTCCTGCGCCTAGACTGCAGCTCTGCACAAGACGTTTGGCCATAGGGGAAATGGTCGTGCCCAACTGAGCCAGGTTTCTCTCAAGGTTTTTTAAATCTTCACTTTCGCCAATTGGTGAAGTTTTTTCCTCGCCGCTGTCGCCACTGGCTTGCATGGTTCGGGATCTGTAGAGCTGTGCATCGATGGATTTGCTATTCAGTGTTTGGACTCTCAGTAGTGATTATTAACCCACACTGAACTGAGCTAAACTGAACTGAACTTAATCTCTGAAAACTGAACTGACACTGTTTCAATTCACTATAATATTCCATGTGAAGCTGCTTTGACACAATCTACATTGTATAAGCGCTATACAAATAAAGATGAATTGAATTGAATTGAATGTGTTCAATACTTATTTTACCCACTGTAAATAGATGGATTGATCCAAAGTTTTCAGTTCTATTACCTAGGAATGGAAGAACTGATCAATTGTGTACCTTCAGTGTATTTGGATAAAATGCATGGATAATGTAGATATAATGTGTAAATGTAATGGTCATAATGTTTTAACTAATATTCAGTTTCCCTGGTTGTTTCCTCTGCAGCCACAAGTATTAATTTTGTTTTGTCTGTACAATATGTTTTATTATTATTATTATTATTATTATTATTATTATTATTATTAATAATAATAATTCATTCATTTTCTTTTCAACTTAGTCCCTTTATTAATCTGGGGTCGCCACAGCAGAATGATTCGCCAACTTATCCAGCACATGTTTTACACAGCGGATGCCCTTCCAGCCGCAACCCCACACTGGGAAACACTCATACACTCTTTCATTCACACACACACTCATACACTACAGCTAATTCTATTAGCTAACACTATTAGCTTATTCAATTCACCTATAGTGCATGTCTTTGGAGAATGGGAGAAACTGGAGCACCTGGAGGAAACCCTCGCCAACACGGGGAGAACATGCAAACTCCACACAAAAATGCCAACTGACCCAGCTGGAGCTCGAACCAGTGACCTTCATGACGTGAGGCGCTCGTGCTATCCACTGTGCCCCCATGATGCCCATTATTATTATTATTATTATTATTATTATTATTATTACTATTTGACTCTCAAAGCTCCAAGAGCTAAATAATTTAATTTATATACTTATTTTTTGCTTAAGATCTCGATTAATGTTCCACTGAAGAAAAAAATTCATCTACATGCTGGATTGCCAGGATTGATCTGCAGATTTCCATGTTTGGGTGAACTATCGCTTTAATATCTGCTAACGTTTCATATTGATGGTCCCACAACAACCTTCTACTGACTACACTGTGACTGTATGTACAACTTATTTGACTAACCCTAACTCTAACCTGACAGTCTACTAATATTGTTCTAACACTATAATTAGAGTTAGAAAGTTACTTATAGTCAACAAGGGACCATTAAAACAAAGTGTAACCATAATTTTTATTGTCACAACAATGACATAAAGGTATAGTTACTGGCAAAACTCACCCTTTAAGGGCCAGTATAGTCAGAAGCAATGCATTCCTCACTGATGTGCTCAAAAGTAAACCCCCGAGTTTCGTAATGTGAGCAGAGGTGTTGGAAAATAGAACTATTATACCTCAATATGCATCATGGGAAACGGCATGACTTAAATCTGTGTTCTCATTGTTGTACAAATGGGGATTTTTTCAGAGAAACTTGCCAACATATTTTACTCCTTCCCAAAAATCTTTACGAGATAGGTGCATTTTTTCCCAGGCTAGAAAAACAGCCTGCTCCCTGAGGAATTGAGTGACTGACTGTAAGTTACACACACACACACACACACACATCAGACGTCCCCCCGTTCTTCCCTATGGAGAAGCAGGAAACGTCTAAAAATAGGCTCGATTAAAGGTATGTTATGGCAGGGACACATGAGAAGGATGTACTTGTGTAAGAGAGAGATTTGCTCCTCAGCATTCCTGCCTCTGTTTCTCATGTGAAAGTTTGGGAAAGAGCCCAAGCAGCTGAGAAGTGGCCCGTTTATTTTCCTTTAAGGTTCAACATTCTCTGTGTCACAGTTCAGAGAAAAGAGTGGTGTGTCTATGAGTGTGTGTGAGAGAGAGAAAGTGTGAGTGCATATGCATTTCAAACATGTTTATTGTTATTTGAACCGTTTAGTGGCGTGTTTCAAGTACAATATCTTTAATAGTCTAGTCTGGCCTTTTCTATTTTGTTTTTAAACTGATAGTGACCCACATTTTACATTAGTGGTTACCTTATTAGTATAACATGTTTGCATTATAGTAATTATTGTACATATTAAACATTCCCTGAAAGGAATAATAATAATAAAAAGAAGAGTTCAATTCAATTCATTTCATGTTTATTTTCTATAGCGCTTTTATAATGAATATTGTGTCAAAGCAGCTTAACATAGAAGTTCGAGTAAATTAAAACTAAAACTGTGTCAGTCCAGTTTTCAGAGTTAAAAGTTCAATTTAGTTAAAGTCATTTTAAAGCAAGTAATTTCACTTGGCAGTCATTTTTTGAAACGCCTCTTGGGCAGTATGCTCGGGCATTCTTCATTCATTCATTCATTCATGTTCTTTTCGGCTTAGTCCCTTTATTAATCCGAGGTCGCCACAGCAGAATGAACCGTCAACTTATCCAGCACATGTTTTACGCAGCGGATGCCCTTCCAGCCAAAACCCATCTCTGGGAAACATCCATACACACTCATTCACACTCATACACTACGAACAATTTAGCCTACCCAATTCACCTGAACCTCATGTCTTTGGACTGTGGGGGAAACCGGGGCACCTGGAGAAAACCCACACGAATGCAGGGAGAACATGCAAACTCCACACAGAAACGCCAACTGACCCAGCTGTGGCTCGAACCAGCGACCTTCTTGCTGTGAGGTGACAGCACTACCTACTGCGCAACTGCGTCACCCGCTCGGGCATTCTGTCCCAATAAAAAAACACCAATTTCTCCAAACTGTTTGCCAAGCTTACAGTTACATTACATATATGGAATCACTAATAAAATTAAGCAACAACTGTCCCATAAGTTTCATTTCTAAATGTTTGATTCAAACAAAATTGGCTTTTTTTCAGGTTGTCTAAGCTAATGTGCACTCGAAGGAACAAGATCACGGCACCGACTACATTTATGGCCGTTCTACACATCATCATCCTCTGAATAATGCCTCGTCAGATCGCGTAGCTCTTCTAAAGTAGTTCTCCACCATACCAATCTCCACTTTACCTCGCGTTCGTTTCATACAGATTACAAAAATAAAAAACTTTTGTCTTCAAGTGTTGTTGGTTCATTGGAAAGTACTAGATTTCAAGTCGATATATTTCTTATGTCTGTGAAGTAGAGCTGCACGATTCTGGCTAAAATGAGAATCGCGATTTTTTTGCTTAAAATCAAGATCACGATTTTCTCACGATTCTGTAGATGTAAAATAAAAGTTAATATGAGTCGGCTATTATTATTGTTATTTCTCAAACATATGGTAAAACAACTATAATAATAATAATAATAATAATAATAATAATAATAATAATAATAATAATAATAATAATAATATGTGTAGCTCTACTGTTGGTTAAAATGCTAAATTTTGAATAGACTTTTAATGATGGACTTGAACAGACTTTAAATTTGTCCTGGTCATTAATGCACAGTAAAGTGACAACATCAGAGTACAACCTTTCATAATTCGGATGTTGAATTATTATGTTTGAGACATATGCTTGCAATCTGTCATTGACAACATTATTAGACCATTTATTGACTAGTAAAATCAGACATTTGTCATTATCAGATACCCTCTTACATTACTGTATATTCAACAACATATAGGCTAGAGAAGTTATACTGACACTGTTAAACAGTTATTTTTATGCACAACTCTCTGTGTTCACTATGAAAAAAAAACACATTAAATGCTTGTCGTAATCATAACTGTAAAATGCGATATGATTATTTAAACGATGTGCGTGCTTTCGGTTTCATTTTCACTGCTAAGTGCTGTCCATACTTCCCGCGCGGCTTCCAAACGATCACTCTGTGCTACAAACTGAATGTTATTTACAACTTTATTACCTGTTATTAACAGCCTATGCAGGTTCTGATCACTAAAGTAGACGCGCGCGTCTATCAGTAAGGGCGCGTGCCCGCCCTCTCTGTGGTAACAGCTCTGTGGTCAGCAGCTCACGTCACGTGTGATTTCACGGCCGCGAATACATCATTACATGAAGACAGAAATTACATTTTTGGGTGAACTATAACTTATAAATACAGTATGTCACTCTTTCAACATCATTTGGAGGTGTCCATGTCACTGAGCAACGTATGTAAAACAATGAGAAGACTTGTGCGGCCGCCTTTGCTTCTCTCCTGAACTTGAAAATATGATTGGCAGAATCGTATAAATGCTAGATTAAGATCGTCTAGGGGGTCGAATCGAGATCGCGATCTTTTTACGATTAATCGTGCAGCTCTACTGTGAAGCAAGTATTCGCTGAGATTCCAATGTGTTTGTTGACCACAAAACGTCTGGTACAAGCTTATCCCGGAGAAAAGTCAGTCTATAACAATCAATAATTGGCTACTGTACTAGTAGGCGGGGCTTCAGTCGCCATATTACAATTTTCCCCATTCAAAACTATACGAGTGACATGTCTTGTGTATTCTAGAGTCTTTGATTTAGTTCAGTTCAGTGTGGTTTAATTTTCACTACTGAAGGCTTGAACACTGAAGAGCAAATCCATCGATGCGCAGCTCCACAAGTCCCAAGAAGAAGAAGAATGATGATAATAATAATAACGAGTCGACACTGTCACTCAGTGGATAGCACTGTCGCCTTACAGCAAGAAGGTCGCTGGTTCAAGTCCCGTCTGGGTCAGTTGGCATTTCTGTGTGGAGTTTGCATGTTTTCGCCATGTTTGCGTGGGTTTCCTCTGGGTGCTTTGGTTTCCCCCACAGTCCAAAGACATGCGTAATAGGTGAACTGAATAAACTAAATTGGCCGTAGTGTATGTGTGTGAATGAGTGTGTATGGATGTTTCGCAGTACTGGGTTGCAGCTGGAAGAGCATCCGCTGTATAAATTCAGTGTGGTTCATTCAGCTGTGGTGACCCCTTATGAATAAAGGGACTAAGGGATGACAAAACAGGTGATTTTGCAGACATTTTAATATTATAAGGCTGAACAGCATGAAAGCTGAAACAAAATGAATGAATGAATTATAATAACAATAATTCAGTGCAATATTGTCCACTAACCTAACAGAACCTAAAATATTTAATTTTATTTTATTGTATACAGTTGTGCCCAATTAGTTTGTTACGGACTTCTTGGGATTTTTCACAGATGTGCATGCTTATGCATGTGTATGTGCTGTAATGTGTGTGTGTGTGTGTGTGTGTGTGTGTGTGTGTGTGTGTGTGTGTGTGTGTGTGTGTGTGTGTGTGTGTGTGTGTGTGTGTGTGTGTGTGTGTGTGTGTGTGTGTGTGTGTGTGTGCATGCAAATGCTCCCGTCTGCGCTGCACCTGAGCAGCATTTAATGAACGGAAACCTTGTAAAATTATCTTTGTTACAGGCACTCAAATAAAAGCACTGCCTCCCAAATTTCAAGTAATTTCATCCTGCCAAAGGCAATGCAGTCCCTCTGCAGCCTCTCTTTTTCATCATCCTTAAATCAAGCCTTTCAAATCTGATTAGAGATATCCCTCAGATGAACGTATACAAATGAAACGTTTGATGAAATCTTGTGCGGCCCTTCTCGCTCCGAATTTTCATACGCACGTTTATCTCTCTCGACACCCAAGAGAAGTCAAGAAAATGTTGAGCACACATTTCTAGGCAGAATCATTTGGGCCAATTACAAACACATGGCACCGACGGGAGGAATAAATTGTAATTTGAGTGTATTGGCTGAAAGCAAAGAAAGCATTTCGACAGACGCCATACCTGCAGATATGAAAGATTTCTCAGAGTAGAAGCCTTTTTTTTAGAGTGTCACATGCGTTTGGCAGCTCATTGACAGACTTGCTGGTTTATCTTTACCACTTCTGCAGTGTTTATTTTGACTCCATCGTTCCTGCTCTAATATCAAAGTGACTTCAGCCGAACAGTGCCACAAGATGAGGTAAAGGCCTTTCGCACTCACACTGCATTCGAAACCAGAGCCAGAGCAAGGGACGCCACATCTGGATCTCTCTCCTTGTGAAATTAGTTCAAAGACTCACAGCTCCTTGATTATTTAAACATTGTTCAAGCCAATTGAGGCGCCTTCTTTTCAGAGGGGATGGAACTGTATAAAAATACACCGCAGTCACTTCAACACCCCTGTAAGAGCAGTGAAAAGAGTGGGGGGTGAGGAGGGGGGAGCGGAAAAAAGAGAGAGGCTCCATACGGAGGACTTCTGTGGGCAGCGTGTGTTTGCTTTGAATCCTCTCAAGACATCACGTCGCTTCGGGGAGCCTTTTGACGTGCTCTTTACTCTTTGCGTGAGGCTTTGATGTGGTCTGGATGAGGGTTATGTAAATCAAACCCATAAAATACCGAATCGAGCTCTAGATTTGACTCTCTACAATGCTGTTGTGGCGTATGGAACATTAGAACAGATTGTAACGAATTACAAGGGAGCAACCGAGATGAAAACCGAGACCGTTAGTGGTGAATGAATGCGCAGAAAGTTTGTGACACTACGCTTGTTTGTGTTAACGAAAAGCGACGCCAGCTCTGTCTCCGGTTGATCTCCAGTCCTACAAATTCAGTTGAACTGAACCTAGCTGCTTTAGGGCCAGGGTTCGAATATCTGTCGCGACTTAGATGTGGGAAAAGTTTGTCCTTTACACTCCCCTGTCGCCTGATGCATTCCAGCCCAACAAGTTGAAGAGTGTGAGGGAGTGTGGTCTAAAAATGTGTATTAATGTGTAGCATGTTGACATTAGGGATTTAGAAACGTGAGAGTCAAGCCATCACTGTTCAAACAGGTCAGTGTCACTATCTCACACACACATAGAGCGCAGGAAGACTTCCTCCTCAGCTCTTTCTCTCTCTCCTGCCTCGCTTGTATCAGAGGAATGGCATTCCTGAGCCATTTCATTGCAGAACAGGAAGTGGGTCCAGGGCCAAAAATGATTAGGGGCTGGGGAAAACATAACATCCCCAGTGCCTGAGTGCTTTGGTGGGAGTTTTGTGGCCTGACACTGTGTCAAACACATGCGAGATAGCAGTCCCTCCACTTAAGAGACCAGATCCATCCATGGCGCTCTGGCTGCGGTACCTGATTCCCACCCTGAGAACGCAGCCATAGCCTGTGCATTGGGGGATTCTGCACAAACAAGGGGCTGGAGGAACCAAAACCGTGCTGTTGATTTAGTAATAACAATACATTGGACGCGTCTCGAATGAGGTGTTATTGAGATAAATTAGGCAATGTGTAATCGCTAAAAACGAAAACGGTATTGTCTTTCTCATTGCCCTCTGAACTGCGCAGATTAATTCAGCCTTTTGTTACTTTAACAAAACCTCAGCTCTATAAAAGTTGAAAATAACCTACTTGCAGTCACAACACTGATGTTCTTCCAAAGCCAAAATGGCATCAGTCGAACGCGAATGCTTCACATATATGTGATGGAATACGAGTAGCTCAGACGGTTTGACATTCGACTTGTGTTTCCCGCGCAGTTTGGGATTATGCCCCATCCAGATCCACTTGGCAGGATGTGTGCCTCAGTTATTAATATTCCACCAGAGCTTAGAGAAAATAAACTCCCTGTCAGAGCGTGTTGCCATAGCATCTGTGGCCGCCACAGAAGTCAAACTTTATTTGGCAGGTCCAAAATGGCTCCGCATGGCTCATTGTTCTCAATGGCTTCATTTTACAAAGAGGCCCCTTTTCAGTAGACGTCAAATTTCCGTTTATTTGCTCTCTACATTAATCATGTCTTTTATGAACAGAGCATAACTTTTTTGTCTTGTTTTTTGAGAAAAGGAAGAAAGGCCAGCAAAACAGGAAGTTTCTTGCAGCGCATGGAACAAAGAATTAAGCATTTTTAGCAAATAAAACACTGTCCCACTGGTTTTAGCCTATTTTGCACTTTTTCAAGCATGTCCAAACAGTTCAAGGATATCCAATCGAGTAATGATAGACTAGGAGAATTTGTAATAATTTTATGGTCATGGAATATGACAGTTCTATGAATATGCTGCATGAAATTGCAGTTTTGAATTTTATTATCATGGAATATAAAATTTCTATAAATAATCTGCATGAAACTGCAGTTTTGTCCAGTTCAGAATAATATTAAAGTTTGTATTTTTTTTATCAAGATATAGGGGTGTCAAAATTAATTGTTTCTTCGATTCTTTCAGATGCGTACAATTCGGTATCAGTTCAGTAATATTCATTACTGGTTATGATGTATCGATGCATCATTTATCACATATGCGTTATATGGCGGTAGCTTAATATGGCGAGGGAGGAGACCGCGAGTAATTAAAACGCTCCAACTACTTAAAAAGCAGATAACTATGCACAATTCACTGCTCGTGAGTTTACTGAACAGTCTTTCACTTACAGGGAAGTACATCAGAACCCAGCTAGGAAAAATGAAAGTTGTACACTCTCTCATTCTCTGTGGCCCCTTTGACGCTTGTTACAACAATAACGTTACTTGTGGATCCAGACAGGAGCGTGTCTGCAGAGCGAGTTTTCTCTACCACGTCGCCGTCTATAATGGATCAGCTGATCGCCACGGCCATGTAACATCAGTGTCCGTGTTACTGTGTGCTGAAGGTTGAGTTCAGCAATAGGTTTAGTCATAGTGTCTAGTTATTACTCTGTGTATCTGATACAAGATAAGAACTTTTGAAATAGGGCTTTAAAACTATGTGTTATCACTGGGTTTCTTAAATATACAGTTAGTTCATTTGAATATTTTATATACTGGATTATAAAATTCATAATTCAACATGGCTATTTATTACAAGTAATGTAATATATAATCAAAAAGATCTGCAAAGTAAGCAGGATGGTGAGAGGAGCTTTAATAATGAAGGATAAGGATTTCCAAGTGTCTCAGGCAGGCCAAATGTATTGTTCTTTCTGCGAGACAGGCTGAAGGAGTCAGGAGCCAAGGAATACACTTTATAGACACAAATACTCGTAAATTGGGAATGTCACCTTAAAGTCGGGGCATTTTTATTATTGTTGGTGGAGCTGCTGAGAGCCTCCGATAGTTTATTCTCTGAGACTCCAGCCGTTCTCAAGTCCAGGAATCCACGGTGTTCCTCCGGCCTCTGTGCGAGGGGCTGACGGGTGCCAGGGGGCACTCAGTAGACCTTGGGCTGATTGATGGCTAATGGCTAACCTATCTGCACACATGACAGGATTATGTTGGCTTTCATTAGAAGATTGAATCCACTTCTGTCACAAAATAGTTTTGCTTTGTAGAAGGGGATACTTAGAGTGAAGGTATTACACTAGACAGTTTAATGAACGCTGCTAAATGTGGTTAGAAGTGCTTTTCTTGCCAACTGTGATTCTGTGGAAAGTTTGATGTCATTAAAATTTGTGGTCGTGCAATTTTTATGATTTGCCCACTTGAATGTTTGACTGAGTTTGTTGTGGTTGACTAATTTAATCGGCAAGACCTTTATGCCTAAAATATGACAATAGCATCTGTTTTTTGCATTACGATTTTACATTAAATTGTTTTACAAAACGAGCCACACAAGGCAAATCCTAGATATATATGCCCAGTAAATAGACAGATAGATAGATAGATAGATAGATAGATAGATAGATAGATAGATAGATAGATAGATAGATAGATAGATAGATAGATAGATAGATAGATAGATAGATAGATAGATAGATAGATAGATAGAAACATGTCACAGGAGGCAAAGTTTTAAAAAATGCTTTTGCACAGGTTTACGGTTCGTTCGATGATCAAAAAAGCTGTATCTAGCCGATTTCCCCTTCGCTGCCAAGTGGGATCGGGGCAACAGACAAAGGAAACATTCATATATTCCAATTAGATTTGACACACTTCACTGGCTCCAGTGTGTATGGGGGTCGGAAGGTCCATTTGCTGTCTGTTTTCCATTTTTGTTGGTGTCTGCAAATTAACAGAGAATGAATGTGTTGCGTTTTTATTTTACCTCTTTAATTATGAGTGCTTGAAATGCATGCACACACATAGAGCTTTTAATAATTTGTAGTGGAAGAGTCTTGGCTAGAATATGTTTGTACTGTATGCTGTTGATCAATATTACCAAAGTCAGTATGTTTATTAGATTTCTTTAGATATATGCTTTACATTTTGCCTTATAAATGTACCATTTATCAAGATTTTGTACTATAGTGCAATTCCCAAAAGCATTGCAAGCATAGATAGAAGTAGAGTATAGATTGTAAAAATGATTGTGCGACTAATCTTAATTTTACGGTTTGTTACACAAAAGTATCAAAACATAAGGAGCACTTGAAAATTGTAAATCTATGAGTGCTCTGGGGTAATTGTTAAAGCCCTACGTGCATCGTAAGAAAACAAAGTTATGAGAACAATCGACAGATTACGCCAGATTTTACGACATATTTTTTTAAGATTTTGTGCTTCATAGCAGACGTTATTTTAATGAATTCTTAAATGAAATAATCTAAAAGGACCGAAAACAAAGCGAAAATTCTATGACTGAACAAAAAAGTATAAGTGAAGTGTTACTAACTAATTTCGAGAAGAGCATGTTATAGGATTGATTACAGCTGGTCTCTCGTCTGTAATTAGCAATAATCCAATCAGATTGATCCAAGCTTACAATAAATAGATCGATTTGACCTTACTGCCGTATCTTCGTTTTGGAAGAATCCCCCCTTCCACCCTATCCCCTCCTTTTACCAAGGGGAGCTCTCAAGATCTACCTGATCTCAGACCCCCTTATATGCGATTGACTAGGTGGGAGCCATGGACTCAATTATCTCCAAGCTCAGGGTTCTCTCCCGGGACAGCATGCCAAACCTGCTCATAGCGTCAAGCAATATCTAAGTGTGAACTCTTGAAACATTAAATAAAAAATTTAGAAACATGCATGAAAGACTGGGAAATAGGTAAAAGAAATCACTCGCATAGACACACTGTAGGATGTATTGGGCATTTCCTATGCATAACCTATGCATGTTTTATAAACTTAAGTTCCGCTTCCACATAAGTTGAACCTACAATTTACAACAATTGTCATCAAAACTGTAGCCATAGTTTACATCTCTAGAGTACACTGTTATATTGATAACATGACTAAGCAATTTGACTGTCTTATCGAAACACAATGACACAAGGACTTGTCATTCTGATGGCACTGACATGTTTTATTATTTGCCATGGTGTTTTGCTATTTGTATTTATTTTGAGAAATGCACTTACACTTTTGCAAATTTTCATTCTGATCTGAGAAATGTACCAAAGCGACTGAGAAAAACTGTAATATTGATGACCATTCTAAATATGGTCAATAAGGACCTTCTGATTCTAAGGGAATTTTATGGAGTAACAAATATAAAACCATTTCTGTTTTTTTTTAACAAACCTAAGCCACATACAGTACCTACTATGTAGATATCAGAGAATAATCTAACTTATTGAATCAATGCAGTATATGCAACTGTAATACATGCAACTCACTTTTGCAATTTTGTAAAGCAATGACTCGAGCATTACCATGATTTTTTTTACCACTCTGATTTATTTTATATCTACAATGCTTGCTTTCACATAATTGTATACATCATTACCACATTCACACATTTTACTTTTAGTCTGGAGGTTATTAAAAATATAGTAATTTGCACAACTTTTTTTTTTTTTTGTTAAATTGTAAAATTGTTTTTGCTCATTATTATGTCAAATTAGGTAAATGCAATTCCATTAAATTATCTTATACATTTATTACACTAATAAGAAAATGATGGTTTTAATTTAAAAAACTATATATTTTAACATCACTGAATCAACTTAAATTATTATATGCCAACATTCTTTGTACAGTTTAAATCAACATAAATCAATACAAACAATTAATATGTTACAAATTTATTTAATCATTTTACAAATGTCCATAATTCTACAACTGTTCTTGTATAACAGGTCAGACTTATTCAAGGTTATTCATTCATTCATTTTCCTTCAGCTTTGTCCTTTATTCATCAGTGGTCACCACAGTGGAATGAACTTATCCAGAATAAATTTTACACAGTGGATGCCCTTCAAGCTGCAACCTAGTACTGGGAAACACCCATACATGCTCACATTCACACACTCAGACTATGACCAATTTAGTTCATCTAATTCACCTATACCACATGTCTTTAGACAGTGGGGGAAACCGGAGCACCTGTAGGAAACCTGCGTGAACAGGTGGAGAACATGCAAACTCCATACAGAAATGCCAACTGGTCCAGCTGGGACTTAAACCAGCAACCTTCTTGCTGTAAGGCGACAGTGTTAACCATTTTCAAGTTTATAAAAACCATATTATCATAAAATGATAATATGCTGAAACCAACTCACAGAAAAAAATAAATTCTTATAGGGTGGCAATTTTCTATAAACTTGTATTATTATGTGAGTCAAACACAAAATGTAATTTTTAGAAAATAAACATAAATAAATAAAAATAAGCATAAAAGCCCACCTGAGTGTATGTACAGTTGCAATCAAAATTATTCAACCCCCTGATTTATTAGCCCCCCTGTTTATTTTTTCCTCAATTTCTGTTTAACGGAGAAAAAAAATTTCAACACATTTCTAATCATAATAGTTTTAATAACTCATCTCTAATAACTGATTTATTTTATCTTTGCCATGATGACAATCAATAATATTTTACTAGATATTTTTCAAGACACTTCTATACAGCTTAAAGTGACATTTAAAGGCTTAACTAGGTTAATTAGGTTAACTAGGCAGGTTAGGGTAATTAGGCAAGTTATTGTATAATGATGGTTTGTTCTGTAGACTATTGAAAAAATATAGCTTAAAGGAGCTAATAATTTTGACCTTAAAATGTTTTTTAAAAAATTAAAAACTGCTTTTATTCTAGCCGAAATAAAACAAATAAGACTTTCTCCAGAAGAAAAAATATTATCAGACATACTGTGAAAAATTCCTTGTTCTGTTAAACATCATTTGGAAAATATTTAAAAAAGAAAAAAAATTCAAAGGGGGTTCAATAATTCTGATTGCAACTGTAGATCGAATGTACAAAATTAATATGAATTAGTCACTAAGTTTCCAAAATATAAAATAGCTGTAAATTGCCAAAAGACAATGTTGGCTTGAACCACTTTATAGTTAACACTAATAAGATCACATTTGGATGTCACAGTAACTGACCCTTGATTATGGTCTTCTTTTGCTAACAAGCAACTTTGGCAAGTTTAAATTGAAGGCAGCAGAAGTGCAGATCATACCTTTATGTCCAGTTCAGCTCATTCTCCAAGCCATGCAGTTAACGTGGCGGTGTTTCTCAAAACAGTAACTCAAAACTTTTTTTGTGCTGTAAGCAGCCTCGCTTCAAATAAGGTAGACCACAGACCAACGCTGTCAACTCCACACAGGTTTGTCAAATGTCAGCCAAGCCACGGTGCTGCTTTCAAAAGGACCACAGCTCAAATTATATGTCAGATGAGAAGTCTTAAAACTGTTGACGAAAAAAAAAAATTGAGGAGAAGAGGCTGATTTGGTCTGGACTGTTTTATTTTTCAGTCCTGTTTTGGGAAGCCTCCCTCAAATACCTGTGGAGGCCGGAGATGAGGGACTAACTACAAAACCTCTACTGTGCTCAGTGGACCAAATTTTAGACAATTGACTGTGTTTTATGTCAAATAGGTAGCGATTTCAAAACCACAGCTGTGCATAAACATACTATTTAATGGAAATGACAACTTAACTACTTTCCATCATTTTTCTCTTGAAACATATCCATGCGCTTAATCAACAGGCACAAATAGCAAGCTCTATGAATGATGCCATACTTCACAATGACAAGTGTATAATGTCCATTTCAATCAAATCATGTTATGTTATAATATATAGTGCAGTGAAAAAACGTGAAAACTCTCGGCTTGACATTGATACATAGACCAGTGTTGAGTGTAATTAGTTGCAAAGTAACAAGTTGCCATAATAACTACTTATCTACTTTTAGTAATATATATTTTAATAAATAATTCTATTTTTCAACTAATGACTAACACATCATGTATTAAGACAACTGCACATTTAAAGGGCACCTATGATGAAAATCATCTTTTGTAAGCTGTTTGGATAGAACTGTGTGTAGGTTTAGTGTGTCCACAGCTATATCGGGGTGATATAAAGACAACAAGTCTCTTTTTTTAATTTCCTGATGTTACAGTTTTTCTCAGTCGCTTTGGTGCATTTCTCACAACACTTTTTACATTTGCACAACAGTTAATGCATTTCTCAAAACAATTAGTGCAAACTGCAAAACCTAGTGGATAACCTGCAAAAGCGTGTCACTTGCTCAAAATGGAGAGCTCACTCCTCAAAAGCAAGTATCCATGTCAATGAAAGTGTCAGTGTCATCAAAATGAAAAGTCCTGCTACCATTGTTTATGAACAAGACAGTCAAATGGCTTTGTCATGTTTTCATTATGACAGATTACTCCAATGCAAAAAAGTCAGATTTTGGTGACACTTTCTGAAAATGTTTAAGACAGCACTATATACTATTTGCACAGTCATTTGAAAACTACAGTAAAGTTAGACATCACTGCATTTAGTGAGGTATCTGAGTACAAGACACTGAATATGTGTGTTTCACATTTTTACTGCATTTGCTCTTTACAATTCTAATTTATTCACAGCATTGTGCAAAAGAATAAATACACCCTTATTTACAACAAACATAAACTCCCTTTGGGTAGAGCTGTGCACAACTGTAAACAATATTGCAGTGCATATTGGAACTAAACCTACAGTACAACATACACAGGTCTGCAAATCATTCATGAATTTGTTCCATTTAGAAGACATTTTCAGAAAAAATATTTAAATTTTTTAAATAAAATTTGCTTGACGGATTTTGACAACTAGTTCAACATTTTTGTATGTAATGACTCAAGTAATGAAATGAGGACTATTAGTTTTATATGGAATGACTATTCAGCATCCACAAGTTTAGTTATTTTGACTGACATGACATAAGCAAATGATAATGTTACAAACAGCAGAGAGTTGTATGAAAGCAATTGATGCATGTCCAAAAGCATTCGCAATTTGTTAAAAGGAATGAGAAACTGCTACTATGATGTGCACAAATGACTAATTGTTTTGAGAAATGCATTAACTGTTGTGCAAATGTAAATAGTGTTGTGGGAAATGCACCAAAGCAACTGAGAAAAACTGTAAAATAGGATCCAAATCCCTCTCATTTTGAGGCCGACCACAACGTGACGTAGGAGTGCGGTTTCCCCGCCTACCGATTTGATTGATACATACTGTATCTCTGTAGTAACGCGTATAATCATATCCACAAGACAGGATGTGCGCAAAGCAACAAGGATTAAAAGATCTGTTCAGCTCTCTGTGATCATCAATCATCATCAAATGTGATCAAGAATGAGTTTTTAAAGGTTTTTAAAACAGTCATGTTTGTAATTAATTACAGCGATTTTGCCATCTTTATGACAACAGCTGCATGTCAGTACAATTATAAAAAAGATGCTTTAATCTTAGTTTGTGGACATTAAATCAGGTTTATTTTGTACATTAACATAACAGATATTCACACAGCAGTAGATATTAAAGTGTATCCTGTCACATTTGCCAAGCAAAAACAGTACAAAGTTAAATGCGCGCGCTGTGTGTCTGTGTGTGTGTCTGTGTGTGTGTTACCTCATGAACTTTGTAACGAAATTGTTTGTGATTCATCATTGCAACTCATACATCCACAACAAATACATCAAATACTCATTGGGAACGTTCTTACTGTAACATTTCTCACAAACATTACGTGAGATCTGCTTCCTTCATGTCTGCCACTGTGCTGTTTATCTGATGCAGCCGGAGATTGAGGCACACTCTGACAGGCACATGGGAACAGTAGGCGGGGAGAACTAGCATTAAAGGCACAGGCAACAAAAACAGCTACATTGTGTTCAGAGCAGAAAATTCTAATATTCTGAAAGGTATAATAAATAATCTGATGGGTGTTTTGAGCTGAAACTTTACAGATACATTCTGGAGACACAAAATACTTTTCTTAAATCTTAAAAAAGGGGTAAAATAGGTGCCCTATAAGACAAAAAATGTGTTGAGAAATAAATTCATTTTAAAGTAATTATTCAATAATTCTAGAATAATTATAATTTTATTGTTTTTGATATATGTTGCATATTAACTTCATTTTTCAATCAGAGATGGTTCTATTTGCCCAATAACTGCACATGCTTAAAAAACAAATAAATGCAAATTTAGACTGATATATGAATGAAAAAATAAAATAAAAAAACTGATAAAAACTAAAAAGTCCTGTTTGACTTTAGTATATCTCAATGCATAAACTCTTTTAATATGTATTGAGATGTATTTAGATTTTTTAAAAGTATACTTGAGTAACTTTCACTTACTTTCAGACAAAGTAATTAGAACATTTATTTAAATACAAACACAATAACGTAATTAGTAATTCATAACTTTTGTAAAGTACTGTACCACATTACCCAACACATATATTAATATTCAGCGAGTTTAAGAAAATGTATTAGAACAAAAAAAAAAAGTGATGCATTTCTCAAATTGACAACTTACAAGCAGTGCAGCGATAGTTTGACAAGTTGTGAAAACAGCCAGAGGAGTACAAATTAGTGGCCATCGTGTGTTCATAGACTGAAACCTCAGTCACATATACAGTGGGTTGAGAAAACAAATGGATTTCCAAAGAAGCCAACCAAAAAGTGTGGTAAAGTTTGGTTGGTCTGAGGACTGAGCTGCTGTGGAGAAAGTTCAAACCTCAGTGCTTTTGCATTTTAAACAGCCCATAGTGTGGTATCAACACACCATATGACTGCATACGCAGAGCTCAGGAGGCCATGACATTATAAAAATGACTATCAACTACTGGATTCTATATCAAGAGCATTCTCAACAGCCCTTGAGCAAATAAAGGTCTTAATATCTTTTTCTTGGAATGGGTTTTTCCTTTTGTCTGCTGACGCCAGATAGCTTTTCACAACAGGGTGAGGGAAGCAGGGATATGAGGTCACGGGGCCTGCATGAATGGGTGTGACTGGTAGGAGGCATCAGAGGCTCGCTATCACATTCCCTGTGAGAGGTTCCCGCGTTCCAGGATTGAGGCTGAGGTCTGGCACAACGACACTCAGTTAATTTTACTCTCCATGCTTATTTCACTTGGCAGGCTGTCTGAGGATCTCAAATGCGATTGCTGACCATGATGGTTAGCATCCATTGACCGCTGTTTTCAAGTGAGTTTGCGAGCGTTCTATCAACCTGATCGTCTGAGTGGTGAAAATCAGGAAATCGGTTTCAAGGCGGTTAAGAAGCATATCCAGGGTCATGCTGTTTTAATAAAGAGTCACTCAATTGATTTATATTTGTGTCACTTTTGCTTGGACTGGATGCTAACTACTAGCAGAGTAATTCTTTAAAAAATATTTGTCTATAAATGATGGATAGATGGAAAATTAAAAGGTGCACGATGGATGGATGGATGGATGGATGGATGGATGGATGGATGGATGGATGGATGGATGGATGGATGGATGGATGGATGAATGGATGAATGGATGGATGGGTGGATGGATGGAAGGGTGGATGGATGGATGGATGGTTTGATAGGTTGTTGGATGAGATGAAAAAAGCTAAGATTAAAAGGTGCACAATAGATGATGTATAGATCAAACAAACAAACATATAAAACATGTATAAAACAAACAATTCAAAGGTGCACGATGGATGGATGGATGGATGGATGGATGGATGGATGGATGGATGGATGGATGGATGGATGGATGGATGGATGGATAAATGGATGGATGGATGGATGGATGGATGGATGGATGGATGGATAAGATTAAAAAAGCTAACAATTAAAAGGTGCACGATGGATGGATGGATGGATGGATAAATGGAGGGATAAGATGAAAAAAGCTAACAATTAAAAAGCGCACAATGGATGGATGGACAGATGGATGGGTGGATGAATAAGATGAAAAAGCTAACAATTAAAAGGTGAACAATGGATGGATGGATAGATGGTTGGATGGATGAGAAGAAAAAAGCTAGCATTAAAATGTGCACGATGGATGGATAGGATGAAAAAGCTAACAATTAAAAGGTGAACAATGGATGGATGGATAGCTGGTTGGATGGATGAAAAGAAAAAAGCTAACATTAAAAGGTGCACAATGGATGGATGGAAGGATGGATGGATGGATGGATGGATGGATGGATGGATGGATGGATGGTTGGAAAAATGGATGGTTGGACGGCTGAGAAGAAAAAAAGCTAACATTAAAATGTGCACGATGGATGGATAGGATGAAAAAGCTAACAATTAAAAGGTGCACAATGGATGGATGGAAGGATGGATGGATGGATGGATGGATGGATGGGTGGTTGGATGAATGGATGGTTGGACGGATGAGAAGTAAAAAAGCTAACATTAAAAGGTGCACGATGGATGGATGGAAGGATGGATGGGTGGATGAATTGATGGATGGATATATAAGATGAAAAAAAGTTAACAAAAGATGCACAATGGATGGATGGATGGATGGATGGGTGGATGGATGAGATGTAAAAAGCTAACATTAAAAGGTGCAAAATGTATGGATAAATAGATGGATGGATGGATGGATGGATGAATGGATGGATGGATGGATGAGATGAAAAAAGCTAACATTACAGTTTTTCTCAGTCGCTTTGGTGTATTTCTCATAACACTATTTACATTTGCACAACAGTTAATGCATTTCTCAAAACAATTAGTCATTTGTGTACATCATAGTAGCAGTTTCTCATTCCTTCCAACAAATTGCGAATGCTTTTGGACGTGCATCAATTGCTGTCATACAACTCTCTGCTGTTTGTAACATTATCATTTGCTTATGTCATGTCAGTCAAAATTAACTAAACCTGTGGATGCTGAATAGTCATTCTATATAAAACTAATAGTCCTCATTTCATTACTTGAGTCATTACATACAAAAATGTTGAACTAGTTGTCAAAATCTGTCAAGCAAATTTTATAAAAAAAACTTTAAATCGTTTTTTCCCTCAAAATGTCTTCTAAATTGAACAATTTGATGAATGATTTACAGACCTGTGTATGTTGTAGGTTCAGTTCCCATATGTACTGGAATATTGTTTACAGTTGTGCACAGCTCTACCCAAGGGAAGTTTATGTTTGTTGTAAATAAGGGTGTATTTATTCTTTTGTACAATGCTGTGAATAAATTAGAATTGCAAAGAGCAAATGCAGTAAACATGTGAAACACACATATTGAGTGTCTTGTACTCCAATACCTCACTAAATGCAGTGATGTCTAGATAGTATTGTCAATAAATACTGTAGTATATAGTGCTGTCTTGAGCATTTTCAGGAAGTGTCACCAAAATCTGACTTTTTTGCATTGAAAAAAATAAACTGAGTAAACTGTCATAATGAAAACATGACAAAGCCATTTGACTGTCTTGTTCATAAACAATGGTGTCAGGACTTTTCATTTTGATGACACTGACACTTTCATTGACATGAATACTTGCTTTTGAGGAATGAGCTCTCCATTTTAAGCATGATGTGCTTTTGCAGGTTATCAACTAGGTTTTGCAGTTTGTATTAATTGTTTTGAGAAATGCATGAGCTGTTGTTCAAATGTAAATAGTGTTGTGAGAAATGCACCAAAGTGACGATAGATAGATAGATAGATAGATAGATAGATAGATAGATAGATAGATAGATAGATAGATAGATAGATAGATAGATAGATAGATAGATAGATAGATAGATAGATAGATAGATATATAGATAGATAGACATTCATGTATTCAAGCTAGGCTATTAAGTGGATTAAAGCTAAATGTTACAACATCTGTGAAACTGATTTTGGTGTCATAACACAAACACATGCACACACGTCCTCAGTTGAGCTTGTAATTCCATGGATAAATGCTTTTAAAAAGCTAAGTTGTATATTTATTTATTTCCCTTCACTATCTGCAGGACGCTTAGAGTAATCTGATTATATCTTCAGCTTCTGAGCGGTTTGTCAGGACCATATATTGCTTACTGCCTGTGCGCCTTTAAGCATAATGCAGGTATGCTGTAAATATTTCCAGCTGCTCTCTATCTGGTATCTGCGAATTCTGACCTCTGGGTCTGTCCTCACAGGTCCCCCTGATCTGTAACACTGTTCTGAGATCAGCCATGTTGTGAGATCAGCCACTACTGTGTGTCCCCGAACAGATGCCTTTCTTCTGGGCCTGGTACTGAGGGAACGAATATTTGTTGTCACAATTTCCGAGGCGCAAAAAGGTTAAAACAAGCCATAAATCCTTGTAATGCCTCCAAATGCCACAAATCTGGAATGGCACATCTATTTGGCAGATGTTGGAACAAAGTGATGCAGAAAAAAAGGCACGGGAAAATGTGGGAAAGCATATTTCCTTCATTTGGTAGCTTTAGATGGAGAGCGGCTCAGGAGTGATATGTTAAAGTAAATAAATGACACATTAAAATAGTCTGTAATTATATATTTCTGCGAATTAAAAGCCTTTCATGCATTAGCAACAAAGAAAGCCATGTTTGTTTAAAGCTCTGGCGATGGGTCTCAATAAGAACGTCAGCCTTAAGAGAAATGCAACATTTCAGCCATCCGGTAATGACCTTGCTGCTCTGGAGGAATAATAGCATCACATCTCTGACATTTCTGTAACAAAGACAACGATCATCTCCATTGAGTGAAAAGAGTGGAAAGTGATCCATGAACTGGAAAGATCCCTTTGCACTGTTAAATTAAATGAGTTTAAACTTTTATGAAAGAGAGACACCAAATTATAGCTCAAATACTTCCATCGACAACATATAATTTAAAATTCACCAAGGAGATGTCTCCGCTGCCAAAGAGTGCGGTTTTCTTTTGAATGTTTTTCGCATTTGACAGCCTGCAATTATTCAATCCCAGCGAAATGTCACTGATGTTTTTAAACAGACATGCGCCTCTCACCTCAATTAATCAGCCCGGTTCATTTTCTACAATTTTTACCACGTTCTTGTTCACTCAGGTTGTTTTGAGTTACATTAGAAGAGAGGAGCCTCGAAAATCATTCCAAAAGCAAAATAATGGAGCAATAATCATATCAATTTTGTGGCGAGAGGCTGCCAGAGTAGACGGTGTGCTTACTTCAACCTGAAGTAACTTAATACTCTTCCAGTTCATTGGTGGATTCATTAAAGAGCTATTTCACCTAAACAAGAATTGTGCAGGATTTTCCAGAAACTGATAGTTTTGAGGTTCATAGCTACATTTTTGTAGTTCAAGAAGGTTTTGGACTCTTCTAGATCTCCTAGATTTCAACACTTTCATGCATACAATCACATTGATGTGATCTGGCTAGGCTGGTCTCTGCAGCATACAATCACACTGGTGTGATTAGAACATTCAAAACATACACATTCAACTGCTGAATTCAAATCTGATTTACTGCAGTGGTGTATATAAATTAACATGCAGTGCTTGTCATAAACCACATCAATTTATCAGTGTTTTCAAACAAATACAATTTATTGTAGGCTTTTAAATACAGATAAGGACCAGCAAAACATAACATTTATGGTTTGGATAATAAAATGCCTTAAACAATATCTATAGAGAAGGCAATAATAATAATTTTTAAATATAATAGGATGTTGTGCTTTAATTATGTAAGTTTCATGCTGTTTAGGTTTCTAGACAGTCTACTCTATTCCTCTCCCAGTTAAACCGGCACTTACTTTCATGTATCATGCAGGAAAAAATCCAGCAGCTCCGATCTCTCTTGCAACATGGTGGTGCCCATCACCCAACATAAATCAAATAACGTAATCATTACTAAGCTGTTTATATCCTAATATAGTTAGGATGTTGGAATCAAAATACGATATATGCATAATTGAGTGTCATATAAAAAACTTTGATGAAAACGTTAAAGCGATGCATTCTAAATAACGGTTATCTTAAAAAAAACTCATGCAGGGGGGTCAGTAGAAGTATTTCAAACATACGTGTGAAAGGGATAAATGGTGTAATGACATGTGAATCAAAAATAAGAAGCCTGCAAAAATAAGAAGCCTGCATAAGAACCCAGCCTTCAGAAGCCTGGGTGTAGATATGTAAACTAAATAAAGGTTAAAATAAAGTTTTTGAAGAGCATTGAAGAGAATTTTTTAGCAAAGTTATAATGATCTAAACAAAAAATTTCAGGTTGAATAAACTTTTGCATAATGAAATTATTCCATGGATGTAAGAGGTTCTTCATTGATTGGTGCCAATACAGAGCCAAAGCGCTTAGGGTGACCCGAGTTCGAGTCCCGGACTGTGGACCTTTCCTGATCCCATCCCTCTCTCTCTCTTTCCAACTTTTCTTACTGTGTAGTTACTTTCCTATCGCAATAAAGGCTGTGGACCTTTCCTGCCCCTCCCCCCCCCCCCCCCCAAAAAAACTTAAATAAATAAATAAATAAAATTCTTCATGGAAACATTGGGCCAATAAAGAACCATTATTTTTAGGAATATTCATTAATTCATTTTCTTTTCGGCTTAGTCCCTTTATTAATCCGGGGTCGCCACAGCGGAATAAACCACCAACTTATCCAGCACATGTTTTACGCAGCGGATACCCTTCCAGCTGCAACCCATCTCTGGGAAACATCCATACACACTCATACACTATGTACAATTTAGCCTACCTAATTCACCTGTACTGCATGTCTTTGGACTGTGGGGGAAACCGGAGCATCCGGAGAAAACCCACACGAACGCAGGGAGAACATGCAAACTCCACACAGAAATGCCTACTGACCCAGCCGAGGCTCGAACCAGCGACCTTCTTGCTGTGAGGTGACAGCACTACCTACTGCGCCACTGTGTTGCCATTCTTTAGGAATATATTTATTAATAAATAAGATAAATACATTTAACCATGTGTGTGAAAGGCTGCAAGTGAAATTACCAAATATAATAACATGTTCTTACGTGTTTGAATTAAATTCTAATATGAGAAGATTCTGAAGTCGTGATTATTAGTCATGCTAAATCAATGAAAATGCACATTTCCTCAATTTCTGCATGAGTGTTTGGAGTTTTCACGAGAGTGCCCTCTGGCCTTCAGAAGAGATTTACTACTGACCACTCAGCCGTGCTTCTCTGACATGATGGGCATTACAATCGTAGCTTTGCTCAATCACATTTGCTATTTCACTTAGATTATTTGCCCAGCTTTCAATCCAGTAATAGATGCAAAAAAAAAAAATCTGCTAATAACCAATTATTCCAGCAATCACATAGCAGTACGGATTAATATGTAAAGTCAGTGGACCTCTAGTTAAAAACCCAAAATGACAACAGCAACAAAATATAACTGGGAAAAACTTCACAGCTTATTTTATACCATTTTAACAAAAATAATAATGTAAGTTATTTTTGATAAAATTCCTCACATGTCTGTGCTCATTTCTTTTCATTATAAGCTCCTCATAAACCACTCTAACCAGTCAGTAAAAAATAATAATAAAATGACAACTGTAAATCATTTACTGCATTAATCAACATTACCTCACATGTGCTGTTGACAGAGTTTAACTTGTACTGAACCCAGAATATTCCTTTAAGGAAAATTGTAACAGCAGGGGATGAACATCAGCTTCACCAGACAAATGATTCTGGATGTGAGAGGATAGATGAGGATTTCAGGAGCTGAGCGCTTTGTCTGTAAAACGGGACTTCTGAATGGCTCCAGTCTAAATAAATTTTAAACTCACCGCAGGAAGCCAAGACCGTGATCAGAGGTTAAACTGTGCACAGAAAGGTGGGGGACTGTAGCGAGCATCCATCATCTAAGAGCTGCATAAATACTGAGGTTTAAATGTTCAGTTATAGCACCAAAGCCCAGATTAAACTGGCCTTCAGAATAAACGGGATTTGGGGAGCTCGACCCACTTGGCTCATATCCAAGGTGACTGTCACCTCATTGAGATTTGCAGGGTATCCCTTATTACATACAGTACATCAATTTTCACTTTTTTCTGTTCAGTTTTACATTCACTGATTGCCATTGGCAGCATTTAACCTTGTGTCTTGCTCTGTCTGAGTCTTGCGGTTGACTCCGTCTCAACTTAACTTTTAATCGAATGGAATCTGATTGGTTGTGGCTGTCCTAAAGTTTTGAATGACAAAACCAAAATCCTCGCCTCAGGATTAGAATCATCGTCCCTTCAGCTTGCTGACTACAATATCAAAGCAGTGAGTGATGACAGGATGCCTTCTGAGACAGAAAGGGCATTGGAAAACACACTTTTAATATTAGAGTGTTTCTTCAACTATGGCCTCTTTTATGTTCCAGGCACTGAGTTTTATTTAAACCAGCAGATTTCAACTTTTCTTTTTCTTCATTTAAAACCCTGTTTTTATTTTCTTTAGAAGTTTTAAATCTTGAAAGCTTTTTATCGTGTCTTAATCATTTATTTTTGTAACTTTTAAAGTGCTTTTTGGATTTCTTTTTTTTTTTGTAATATTAAAATAGTATGTTATATAATATTAAAATAAAACAAATGTATTAACCATGTCAATCATTTTTGTATGACTTTTGTATAAATTATATTTTATATACATTTTATGTTTCTTAACCATACTGTCAATCCTTGATGTTTTATTTTTAATGTGAAAATATATTTAAAAAAGTATAAAAAAGTATAAAATCTAAAAAAGTTTTCTGATATTCAAAAATATCAAGCACAATGCATCACTTTATATGTTGAAGAATTTTCTGATGGTTCAATAAAAAAAGGACAATTTCATTTTGCTATCCATTGTTAGTAGCTAAATTAAATAAACTTTTTATTTATTTTGAGTTACAGTAAAGCCCAATCCAAATTCTACTTTTGTATCCCTACCCCTTCCTCTTGGCCCTTAAAACAGAGTGGGAAGTGGAGAGGCTTCAAAATTTACCCCAATGAAATGGGACAGCACTACAACACCTGCACACGTCATCATATGTCATCGAGATCTCTTGCTTCATATGAGTTCGACGATCACGACTGCTGTAGATATTCCAGTTATTTTTGGGTATTTATCTTCAGGAAATCACTGAAGGCAATGATATCATGTTATCATAACGATATTATGTGGCAATAAGCTCGTAACTGTACTGTGCATTTAGACTGTGTCTATATTCATCTATGTAAACACACGAAAACAACATTAACAATATACCAGACACTATAAAAAGGTCATTCCCAGCCACTAGACTTTTCTGACAGGGTATTCGAGTGTCACCTAGTGACAGATGTGAAGATGTGGGGGTTGGGGTGGTGGTGGGTGTGGAGGGTGTTTTATAGGTTGTATTTTACTAGGCGACTGTCAACCGTCAACAAAGAAAATTACGAAGCATTGCAGTGTTTGGGTGTTCTGTGTTTGTCGTGGATAATTAGTCTTACCGAAATGTGTATATTCCATAAAAGCTGAAGCTGAATGAACAGTTCTTGTCACGTGATTCATCACGTGCTCGCGGGATTTATTCAACTGTGTGCGTCTGGTCTGAAAAGAGCGAGCGCAAGCCGCGCACCTCCATTGGAAACGACGAACTTATGCAAACTCTAGAAAAGGCGCGATATGCAAATGGCCCCTAAAAGGCTGCCATCATTTGCGATCTCCAGCAGTTGATCTTCTTGCACAGCCATGGTGCATTCACCTGATTTGTTGACAAATGGGTTGTGGATCCATTTCTTTGCAGTTCATGGGTTGTTCACTGGGCCTTTTCCTCTTAGCAAAGAAACTTTCCAAAGATGACTGTTTCTTACTCATTTTGCTGCTTGTGCGTTAAATTTGGGTGCTTAAGTGACCGGGATGTAAGCGAGAGAATACAGATCAAATCAAATCAAATCACTTTTATTGTCACATCATCAGCAGCACATGTGCTATGATGAGTGAAAAGCTTAGGTGCTGGCTCCAGACAGTGCAAAATATAGACAGTGCAAAATACAACAACATACTCCCAAAAAAAACAAGACAATGTAAAATTGTCAATGTCGACAGCGATACATACAATGAATAGGTGTACACTTAGTTGTAGGCAGTATTGTTTTAAATATGAATTGGTTAAAGTGCAGTGCATGCTACATCTTGATGGTGTGCAGTGAGTGGTATGGAAGAGTTTGTGTGGGGTGTGTTAAGTCATTTTTCAAAATAATACGGTCATTTTTCAAAATAAAAAACTTAAAAAAAAAAAAAAAAGCTCGTTCACACACAGATAATAAATAAAATGGAAATAATTAATGATTTTTTGTAGGGCCCGGTACCAATTGATCCACGGACAGGTACCGGTCCGCAGCCTAGTGGTTGAGGACTACTGTATTAAAACATAGCTTTTTTGTTGTAAAAATTCATAATAATGACAAAAAATACTAATTTGTGAATCTCCTTACTTCCGTGTGCTGCCATTGTAGATGGTGTATTCTGGAAAATTTCGTACCCTTTGGTTTCCAGTGTGGTCCTGAAAAATCTCAGTTTCAAGGGCTATCTAGCCCTTTACCTTAACCCTATGCCTTCAAGATAAAGAGAACACTTTTTATACTCTTTACCAGGGGTGCTCAATCCTGTTCCTGGAGATCTACCTTCCTGCATAGTTCAGCTCCAACCCTGATCAAACACACCTGAACCAATTAATTAGGACCTGAACAGCACTTGATAATTACAGGCAGGTGTGTTTGATATGGGTTGCAACAAAAATCTGCAGGAAGGTAGATCTCCAGGAACAGGATTGAGCACCCCTGCTCTTTACTATTGGGACACCCCTACCCTTTCATGTGAACACGCAAAACGAGGGGTAAGGGGAAGGGGAAGGACTAAGGGGTAGAATTAGAATTGGGCCTAAGCCCGCAAGACCAAAAATGCCCATAGTTGAAGAAAGGTGCAAATAGTGTGTGAGCAAATGGTAATGTTGGGTCTCCAGAATCTCCAGAAATCTTGAATCAGTACATTGAGTAGGGTATTTCATTTTCAAAGGATCATATTTCTAAATTTTACTATGGGATAACCCATTCAAGTTGAAAAATAATGTGTGTTGGCATACAAAGAGCTCCCCGCTGAGATAACCCTGGAGATCGGTGAGGAGGTCACACTGAACTCCACACCAGATTAAGGAAAAAAACATTTTTATCCATGCTTGTCTTGACCGGCTGTTCAATTTCAGCAGGACACGTCTGGCTCCAGCTCACCGACAGCAATATGCCCAGTACATCTGTATCAGCACACTGAACACTTCTTGTATCTGGCCGGATTAGTTCAGATGTTCCCAGGGACAAGAGCCCTGTGCTCTGGAACTGCCGACACAGGTGGCGTCCTGCTCTCAATCCCGTCCTAAAACGGCTTTGCAGCTGCCCGTCAGAAATAAAAAAAAGAGGAGGCAAAAACATCTGTCCGGAGATTGCTTTTTTAAGACTGATTAATGAAAATAAAGCTGCTCCACCAAATCCTCTACCTTGTCTGAGTAGTTTTTCCAAGTTGAACGCCCATGTGGTGAGATAAAAAAAAAATGTCAGGAGTGAAGAGGTCTTGTAAGCCTGAGTTAAATCCTCAGCCCGATGGCTTAATGTGTGGCAGTTTGATGGTGTAAGGTGTATTATAGGTCATAAAAATGTTGTGTTCTTTCATGGTTTTAATGCTGATGTGTCGTTGCTATTGTTAGTTGCGGAGATCTGATATGATTGTTTATCGGTGAGAACATAACCGGAGTGTATTTATTTGAAAAAATTCACAACACTGTGTTTGGAATTATGTATTGTTTCAAATCGGCGCATTTAAACAAACGTCTCTCACGCATATTGCGTCGATTTATTTATTTTTTCAATTATAACAGTCACTATGTCTGCCTGTGGGTTTTACAAACATTTAACTAATGAAAAGTTTTAGTCATTTTTATTGGACCATTTCTGCTTGTTTGCAATGCAAGTAGTAATAAAATACATAGTCCTTTAAACAAGTACAGCCTTTTCTTTATTTAATAAACATTTTAAATGTTATTTTTTATTAGTTTTATAAGTAATATAGTCATTTTCAATACTGTCTTAAATAGCCTTTGTTTTTTTAACATACGAAACATTTGATCTTTGGTCTTTGCCAAGTCATTTATATTCAAGAGCAGGAGTGTTTTTAAACAGATAAACAGACCACATGCTCTGCTCCAACAAAACAGACAAATCGACAAAATTGTTTTTAAAATGTACCCTACTCAATACAAACTTCTTAAACTGTATAAAATCATTATCACATTTGCAATCACTCTCATGCGCTGCCACTCTTGTGCAATATTTCCTAACAATAAACATTTAAAAAAAAAACATGTATAGGAATATATTTACTTTTATAAATTGAATTATAGGGTCTTTGATACTGCATTCTTACAAACTTCATTACAAATACTTTTTGACTCTCAGGATGTGTTTTTGTTTTCCTGGTGAGGTGATTAACTCAATAATGGCAGCTTGCGCATTGTTAAAACTTGATATGTATATAGACAACAAATATTGTGCACTTAGGGCTGGGCGATATGGCAAAAAAAAAAAATCTCGATTTTTTCATAAAGTTTGACCGATTCACGATTTCGATTTCGATTTTTTATTTATTTTTTTAATTATTATTTTTTTACTGTGTAACTACCTTACCAGCTTACCTTGTTCATTTAAATTTAAATAAATGCTGAAACTAGTTTTTTTCATGCTCACTTGTAAAAGAAAAGCAATAGTGTGACTAAACGCGGTTATGGCACTCTCTCATATAGGGATGCTAAACATAGCTACAATAGAAGTCACAGCAGGTCATATGTTGTGCAGCTTTGGGCAAATTTTATTTGGAGAGAAAATGACCAAAATGTAACTTGAAGATTAAAAAGGATTGGAGGGGAAATAAATATTCAAATCTCTGTACATAACAGAAAAATAAACAATGATAATGCAACAATAGTTTATCTGTATTAGTGGCAAGGCAGAAATTTATATTTAGACAGGCCTTGTCAAAGTGAGCGGGCACTTTCACTAATAAAAAATATAGCACTTAAATTATTTCATAACAATCAATAAAATAACAGCGGTTTTATATCAAAAAATGGTAATGATATAAAATATACTACATTTTGATGGTAAAATATAACCATTTAAACGATTTTGTATTTAAATATTAAATAACGAATGCATCAAGTTAAATATAAAAAAAACGAATGAAACAACACCTAGCATATCAGGATATAAAGGACTATATTTAGCAGAATGCTGCTCATTTATCTTTGTAATTTTATAGATTTATTTTTGTTATTTTAATTATTTTTTGTCTTCATAAATAACTAACGAGCTGTAGACAAATATCTGCTTGACATTTTAGAAAATATTTGTGCGTAGCTACACCACCCAGTGTATATTAAAGATCACCGTGAAAAAAAAAAACCCCACAGAAACCTGTTACATATCTATATATATTTAAAGGTCTATCTTATATTTAACTGAATCCTATAACAGCCTATAGCTGAAATGTTGGAAATTGCTTTATTTTTATAAAACATTTGTCGATACGTATTGATATTTTTTGGAGTAAAAACTGCCGACATTTAAGAATCCATATTTATTTTATTCATTCATTCATTTTACTTGTTTATTGGTGCATATATGGGTTATGATTTAATTCATACAGTACCTTGACAGCTACTGTGCCACTCCGTAATTCAAGCAAAAGTCCAAATTAAAGAAAGATTTGACTTTCTGCGGTGACCGACATTTACAACACGCCATAACCGTCCTTCAGGTGGAGCGCGGGTCCCCGTCTCGCAGCTCGCGCGGGAGACACAGACGGCTGCGGGACGCGAACAACAGCACGACGCGCATGGAAACATTCGCGAAGCTGGCTGGCTGACTGCGGGGCGCTTGTTGCTCTAGCGGGAAAATGTCCCGGTGTTCCCAAAGGCCGGTCCGCCCTGGCGCGCTTCCGCTACCAGCTGTGGCAGCACATCAACAGAGCCGCAACGTCAACACACAGGATCAGTACAATTCAGCACGGTTGTCTAACAGTTTAGAACGGTTTGGCACAATAGTGGAAAAGCGGCTTTAATATTTTTATTAAAAAACCGCGATTCCTCGATTTTGTAAAAAATAAAATCGTCTTAAAACGTAAATTCGAATTAATCGAAAAAATCGGAAAAACCGCCCAGCCCTATGTGCACTCCTAAACACAAATGTTTAATCACATGTAAAGCCACACAACCAGATTTGACAATGCAGTGTTTAGTTCAACCCAGGCTCATTCTGAATACGTACCGCTATATACATTTCTGGAAAGCGTCAAATACGTCCAAGGAGCTAGGTTTTTTTTTTTTGTTTTTTTTTTGCAGTTTTTGTTTTCGCGAATCCACCAGAGGCTGCTGTGTATGCTTTTTCAGATCTCAAATTTTTCTCACGAGTGCCATTCGCGCCTGCTGTTCTCGTGTAAATCCACCAGGCCACTGTCGACTGACTGACTAACTGACTGAATGACCGATCAACTGACCCACCCTCCTCCCTCCCTACACCCAACCAATAGTGTTTTCAAAAGCACAGACTGACCCACCCACCCACTTCCCTAAACCCAATTGACAGTTTTAAAAAGCAATCCAGAAAAAGAAAAGCCCTCGTCTGATTTTTACCACGTTTTCAGATTTTATCACATTCTCACCCTGTTATTTACTTGTTTATTTTATTTTTTGGCTTCTGTTTTGTCTTACGCACTTTCTGGAACCGTTCTTCGTCGGACTCGAACCCCATAATCGTGGTCAACTCCTCTCTGCGTCATAAGTCAACCATTGTGCACGGCGAGCTACTGGATAAACCGGTAACAGTGGGAAAGCCATCCAAAGGTAAGCAGTCACCGTGAAAAGGAATGGCGTCATACCGCCCCGTTGGCCTGCTCCGTACGTACTTCTGGCTACATAATTCGCGATCTGCAAAAATGTATATAGGGCTACGTTTTCAGAATGAGCCTATGTTGGTTTAGTTAGACTGGAAAAAATTAAGGTCATTAATAATTAAGCTAACTTATTCGTTTTTACAAGTGGGTTGAAGTTAAAAAAATTAACTTCAAGAATTCAAGAATTGGGTTGCTTCAGCCCATTTACTTCAATAAGTAGTTTGAACAAACAGCAAACATAATTTGTTGAGTGTATTTTATTATTCGACAAACAAGGTTTATGTTCACAGCAATGTATGTAAAAGATTTAAACGTTAAGTGTTTATTATCACAAATTTATTTAACTTTACTTACCTAAAGTGGCATAAAATATAAATATAGAATTCAATTGAATTCAATTCAATTGCATAAAATACAATTCGAATGCATTAAACAGGGCTTCTGCAGATATCATAATGTCAAATTTAAGACTTTTTAAGACCTTTTTAAGACCATTAAGTATTAAATTTAAGACCTATATCACAATATCAAAAACACGCATACACATAAAGAGAAAATACAAAATCACAAAATTAGTGGTAAAATAAATGTATTCAAATTGAACAGTACTAAAGACAGGTTAAATGCACAATTGAACTACAGAAAAAACAAACAAACATCTTAAGTCTGATTTATACTTTCGCCTGGTGCCACATCGCACACCTCACGAAACGCACGAGGCTTTTATACTTAACGCGTTCGCCATTGAGATATTCTTTTAAATAACAGGGGCCGGTCAAAAGAAACAGACAGTAAAATCAGATGGATAAACAGAGAAGTAGAAAGTTTCCGGAACTAGGTCATATCATTAATATCATTCAAGATTATTTTTATATTTTATTATAAAGATTTTTATAACCATTCATGATTTTTTATATCTAAAATTTTTTAAATCTAAATGATGCATCACTTGCTTTTGTTCATATCTCGGACAGTTCTACCTACAGGGAGTGCAGAATTATTAGGCAAATGAGTATTTTGACCACATCATCCTCTTTATGCATGTTGTCTTACTCCAAGCTGTATAGGCTCGAAAGCCTACAACCAAGAAAAGTCAAGCGTGCAGCTGCCAAGATGTCACTTGCCACCAGTTTTGCCATATTTCAGAGCTGCAACATCACTGGAGTGCCCAAAAGCACAAGGTGTGCAATACTCAGAGACATGGCCAAGGTAAGAAAGGCTGAAAAACGACCAATGAACAAGACACACAAGCTGAAACGTCAAGACTGGGCCAAGAAATATCTCAAGACTGATTTTTCTAAGGTTTTGTGGACCGATGAAATGAGAGTGAGTCTTGATGGGCCCGTGGCTGGATCGGTAATGGGCAGAGAGCTCCAGTCCGACTCAGACGCCAGCAAGGTGGAGGTAGAATACTGGTTTGGGCTGGTATCATCAAAGATGAGCTTGTGGGGCCTGTTCGGGTTAAGGATGGAGTCAAGCTCAACTCCCAGTCCTACTGCCAGTTTCTGGAAGACACCTTCAAGCAGTGGTACAGGAAGAAGTCTGCATCCTTCAAAAAAAACATGATTTTCATGCAGGACAATGCTTCATCACACGTGTCCAAGTACTCCACAGCGTGGCTGGCAAGAAAGGGTCTAAAAGAAGAAAAACTAATGACATGGCCTCCTTGTTCACCTGGTTGAACCCCATAGAGAACCTGTGGTCCATCATCAAATGTGAGATTTACAAGGAGGGAAAACAGTACACCTCTCTGAACAGTGTCTGGGAGGCTGTGGTTGCTGCTGCACGCAATGTTGATGGTGAACAGATCAAAACACTGACAGAATCCATGGATGGCAGGCTTTTGAGTGTCCTTGCAAAGAAAGGTGGCTATATTGGTCACTGATTTGTTTTTGTTTTGTTTTTGAATGTCAGAAATGTATATTTGTGAATGTTGAGTTGTTATATTGGTTTCACTGGTGAAAATAAATAATTGAAATGGGTATATATTTGTTTTTTGTTAAGTTGCCCAATAATTATGCACAGTAATAGTCACCTGCACACACAGATATCCTCCTAAAATAGCTAAAACTAAAAACAAACTAAAAACTACTTCCAAAAATATTCAGCTTTGATATTAATGAGTTTTTTGGGTTGATTGAGAACTTGGTTGTTGTTCAATAATAAAATGAATCCTCAAAAATACAACTTGCCTAATAATTCTGCACTCCCTGTATTAAAGTTAAATAATTATAGCAACAGAAATTGGCTTGCTCTACAATTATATTTTTTATTATGGCAAGAATAAAAACAAAAAAAGGAGTACACTTACTAAAAATACTGACGTTTTTTTATTTTTTTTTTTTTATTTTGCCCATTCAACAATCCACACATTACTGTCTGGCTAGTTTCTGTCCTCTACTTATAAGCTAAAAAGGCAATAATGATCCAACATTCATGACCATTATCACCAATAAAGCCTAGAAATTGGGCATAAATATATTGTAAACTGATAGGTTCATATATAGTCCTTTCCAGTTACAGTCAGATTTATTAGCCCCCGTTTTTCCCCAATGTCTGCTTAACGGAGAGAAGATTTTTTTTCAACACATTACTAAACATAACAGTTTTAATAACTAATTTATAATAACTGATTTATTTTATCTTTGCCATGATGACAGTAAATAATATTTTACTAGATACTTTTCAAGACACATCTATACAGCTTAAAGTGACATTTAAAAGCTTAACTAGGTTAATTAGGTTAACTAGACAAGTTAGGGTAATTAGGCAAGTTATTGTATAACGATGGTTTGTTCTGTAGACTATCGAAAAAATATATTGCTTAAGGAGGCTAATAATATTGACCTTAAAATGGTGTTTAAAAAAATTAAAAACTGCTTTTATTCTAGCTGAAACGTTACACGGACATCGGAAAATTAAGACCTATGCAAAAATATTTAAGACCTAGAACAGCGAATTTAAGACTTTTTAAGGCCTTAAATTTCGATTTTTAAATTTTAGATTTTTTAAGACTTTTTAAGACCCCACGTTTCGAAAAACTCCTAACCCCTCATGACTTCTTTAATAATGCGAAAGTAGCAGCTGTTTTGCAAACATAAAGTAAAATTGTATATTTTACAAAATACAATTGTAAAAAACTGATTAAAACTGAATGTACTCTAATTTAAAGGGACAAAAGTACCTGGTTACTTAAACTTTCAATAGATAATTCATTATTTCTAATCAAAATAATTGTTACAATTTTATTTTGTATATATGTTTGCAAAACGGCTGCTACTTTCGTATTATTAAAGAAGTCATGAGGGGTTAGGGGTTTTTCGAATTTTATAAGCCAGCTGTTCTCTCTCAGGTCCTCTGTACAAGAAGGCCATCAGGTTGTTTCTGGTTTATTCATCACTGGTTCTTTAGAGAGTCATTTTAATGTTCTGAGTTTTGCTTTGGAGAACATGCTGGACTGTGGTCCTCCACAGGTGGGAAATGAATTAGAGGAAGTGGAGTTCATTGTGCAGTGCATACAGTTTTGATTCCAGCTGAGAGCTCTTTGTATGTGGTCTCTAATGGCTGCTAAGAGTCCCTCACTTGTTGGAGGTGTTGATACAAAGGCCATATCAGGCATGAGTATAATCACAGTTTGCTCATACACACACTGGGAGCGGCAGTTTTCATTCAGGGGTTTCACAGTATAGCTGGAACACAGCTCATGTTTCAGAGCAATACATAAAGCTGATCAAAGTCCTTGTCTAGTTGTTTATTTGGTAAATGAAGATAATTTTTGCATCACTCATGGTCCTATCATACAGTTGTTCACAGGTTTTTTTTATCCGTTTAACTAAGTTGATTATACAATATAACAATCAGATAAGATATTGTTTAAAAGGCTGGGATGGTACTTAATTATATGTAATTGTAAAGTTTTATAAATTATAAATATATATTTTTATTTAAAAAATTAGTAATTATATGGTTGTATGTATTTAGCTTTTTTATTAGCTATTTAGCAAGGATAAATAAAATTGACTAAAAGTTATATTTTTGTAACAAATATTTAATAGTTTAAAAAACTGCTATTAAAAACAACTATGAACACATTTTTGTTGTATTTATTCCTTCATTTTGTAGTGCTATGAGCACCAAATCAGGCTCCAGTGTTAAATGTTAAAATGCCATCATGAATAAATTACAACTTATATACAATGAGAAATTTAGGTGATGAATGTATGGATAAACTATATACAGACCCCCTAGTTTGATTGATTTTTTTGTGATTTTTTTGCAATAAAATGACTGATTTTGTGGTGGAAATTCCCAGAAATGTGCAGACAATTAAATATATATATATATATATATATATATATATATATATATATATATATATATATATATATATATATATATATATATATATATATATAATATCTTATTTACCATATTAGGTAGCCTACTATGTTAGATGTGCAATCTGGCACAGTGACACAAATCATAAAATAAAGCTTCTATATGTTGGTCTCTTGTCAAGACAAGATGTAAAACAGATCTAAAACGATAGGGATTAAGCCAAAGGAAGGTTGTATAACTCTTATTTTTTTCCACAATCTTACTTTCTCTCGCTCAGATTTTACTCCCCGGAGCATTTGATATCATGTACCTCACCCATAGGACATGCGTTAGGGCTTCCCCTACCGTAATATACCTAAAACACAGATTACCGTAAAACTCGTCAATAACAGGGAAGCGTTTTCTCTCGTTAACTGCAGGGAAAGATTTAAATGAAATCATTTATCAATTTGACGCACAACACAATACCAGCTATACATGTAAAGCACAAATAATGTCACATCCAGCAGCTGTCATCTTTGAATCAACCTCCATCATTGTAAGCTGTTTGTTTTTCTGCCTGTTCCATTGCTCTGTTTGTTAGATGTTTGTTCCCACTTTCTTTTGCAGTCTGAAGCGCGTCAAACACACAAAACGCCTAATTCGCGCCACATAATGTCTAATCGCATCTTTGCATTGCCTTCACATGTAAATCACTCGCGCTTCATCCATGTCTGCTTACTGCATAGGTTGCAAACCCTCATCATGTGCGCTGCACATGCAACGTATATTAGTCACGTAAAACTATTCATTGCAAACTGAAATAAATATAGTTTGATTATATGGTTTGGAATTGGATGTTTTATGAGATTATTTACATTACGATTATTTTGCATTTAAATTAAGAATTTTGCAGGATCGCAAAAATTAGCACCTTTTGGTTGATTTTGCGTTGGATTCAGCGATCACGGAATCGTGAAAAACTAGGGAGTCTGTATGTAATGATCAAATGTGTCTGCTGTATATTCATACTGTTAACTGTAAACTGATCAAAATAAAATAGCAAACTTCTAAAATGTTAGTATAAGGGCTGCACGATATTGGAAAAATCTGATATTGCGATATTTAGTTTTTCTGCGATAAATATTGCAATATGAATACAGCTTCAGAAGATGGTTGTCTAACAGTATTCGGGTACAGAGATTAAATAATCAAAATGTTTTTTGGTTTGTCTTGTTTCTAGTCTAAATATAAAAAAAAAAGAAATTTAGACCAAGTAAAAGTATTTAGTTTTCACCATCAGAAGTTTTTTTTTGCTTGTTTTAAGGAAATTATCTGCCTGCTGGGTAAGTGAAATCATCTTGTTTTTGCTTTGAAATGTAGATATTTGCACTAGTAACAAGATGAAAATTCTAAGTAAGAAATGTTTTTTTTTTTTGCATAAATCATAAAATTCCATATAAATAAAATGATTAAATACAATTCTGTAGCTCTTGGTGAACTATAATTCAGACTGGACATTGCATATCTTTGCGATGTGACTACCGTGGATGTGCACATTGCGATTATCGATTCTAAAATGATATATTGTGCAGCCCTAGTTAGTATTTAGCCTACAGATAAAAGATTTTGCATTAAATGTTACACGGACATCCTTCTAAAAATAAACAGAAAAATCAAACATTACAAAAATGTTAATGTTTCAAATTATTTAAACACACTATATACGTTTTCTTCTGAATCTTCAACAATTTCTGGGTTCACCAATTTTCCCTTATGCTCCTGACAACATTAGTTTTTTTCTTACTTCCAAAAATGCAGTTTGTAAAAATATTTGCAAACGCTGAATAGATGCGCTAAAATGGTCAGCGTGATTAGCCTGTATTACTTCTCTTCTAAAACTGACAAATCCGCCATAATCTGTCAACCAAGATAACATGCGGAAAACTTGAAGGACACACCGCCAGAGAGAAATTACCAATATTTCTACTTAAAGAAGCACTCTGGCACTTTTTAATGTGTATGCTTAACTGGCTGGCCCATCATTTCTGATTACACTAAAAGCATCCGACACATGCTAATTATATTCAATTTATCAACATTTGTTTGATTACTAATGACATGGGTGTCACGAATGGCATGTTTTCTCATGATGTGTTCACTGTCTTGTCCAAATGAGCTGTTTTTTTATTTTACCCTGCAGAAAAAGCATCCTGTAACGAACTAGCCGGCCCTTACCGCTTCCTCATTTGTGTATCACTGATGTTAGTGCAGTCAGCTTGAGATGTCAGGCAACTGGAAAAAGAACACACTGCTCAGAGCACTGATGGAGAGAAAGTGAAGCATAGGATAATTTCAAGTCGCTAACAGCAGTAATGTAAACTGGGGAACGTCGAACTCGCTGATCTCACAAAAGGGCACGTTGGTCGTTTCTCACACGGATTAGGCTGATAGTTGGTTCGTGGGTTCAACATTGTTGTGATAGCGCAATCCGACCAGGTGGACTCACGGGGGCATGTTGCTTTTCTATAATCCGCGTGTAAAACGGAAGTGTAAATGTTCTGCTTTGTTTAGAGTCACTAAGGCATACGCTCAGGGAAAATCCAGCGTGTTTCCCATTTTAATACCTACCTCCACGAGGGTAACCAATCCCAGATGTGCTCCAGCACAAAATACATTTTCACTCTCTTTAAAACCTCTTTTTTTTCCTCCCTCCCTCCTGACTCGGGGTCAATGACTTGAGTTTCAGCTGTAGTGGAAGCTAAATATAGATTTATTGAGAGTCACTAAATGACTTGTTTTTAGAGCATTTGTCAATGCGGTCCTTAAGAGAACAAATATTTATGCATTTTTAAATGGGGATACGTCCGGGAGAGTGGCGTCGCTCTTCCTGGGGCTGACGTGAGAATGCAGTCCACCGCGTGTCAGGTTTTAGTAAATCAAGATAATTGGTCATTTAAAAAACAGGCAGACACTAAGCGAGAGAGAGAAAGAGAGAGAAGTAAATGCTTTAGCGGAGGCCTGGTCCATCAGCGTCTCTGGCTGAAATAATAGACAAGGCAAGAACAATAATTTGTTAAGGGGTGAAGAGGCAGCAGTCCTCCTGTTTGAGAGGCCGCTGTACACAAAGCAGCACATCGCAAACTCGTACTGTGAGAAAGTACTGGGCCGGGATGGAGGGGTAGGAACGTGTGAATCTGTAGTGTGTTATGATAGCTCTGTACGGGGCCCCCAGAGCGATGTCCTCTCCACGTTTTGGATCACCTAGGGGGTCCTTGCATCCTGTTCTTCTCCAGCAGGGAGAGGTGGGAAGTTCCCCCGACAGGAAGTGGGCCTGTCAGATGTGCAGATTGTGAGGGCTTTGAGAAAGTTTGGGGTGTTTGGCTTGCCCCGTGCTTTCCCAGGCAGAAGAGCCTCAGGAAGGACTCATGAGCCGGGGATTTAGGCCTGTTTCCTTTTTAGATGTTCTTCGCGTTTTAGAGTATCTTTCCTTAGTGATTGGACAAATCGGTATCACTGTGCTCTTCTTGTTATTGTTTTGTCTCCTGAATTGCGTATTGAGCAGAGTTTATCGTTAGTGATGCTTTCTTTATCTTATTTTTCTCTTTTTTTGTCTTGAAATCTGCCTCTGTACACCATATAAATATACTGTACATTTATGCTGTACACATTATCACAAAAATCCCAATAAGACTAAAAATTGTGCCAATGCAACTTTATTTTTTGTGATTGTGATTATTTCTCATAATCATGACTCATCTCATAATATGCAGTGATATAAAATAACAAATTACAAATACTCAAACTAATATAATTGAGTAGTTTTTATCAGGAATTGTAATTTACTAAGTGGTTTTAAAAATATGTGCTTTTACTTTCCCTTGAGTATGATTTTAATGCTGTATCGGTACTTTTACTCCACTACTTTCCTTCAACCTGCAGTCACTACTTAATTTTTTCTTGTCTATGGGGATTAGAAAAATCAGTCCTGTGATTCCTGTCCAATCAAATCGCACATAGAAGATAAATTACATCATAATGAACTACCTCAAGACATGAGCGATTTATAATTGCAGCAAACTGTTTGGAAGCATTAAAAGTGTCCAAGAAAATGTCCAAAATCTTTAAACGCATTGACCCAGAGACTGTTTAGATGCATGTCACTGATGAGAAGATGACGGATGTTTACTGTATGATGACAAAATAGTCTTAAACACCCAACAGGCACAAGATGTCAACATGACGTCAGATTGACGTTATAACCCAACGTTGTAGAGATGTTGTATTTTGTTTGGAAATGAAAATCGGGTTGACATCAAAACCCAATGTCAGGCCTACGTCAATGTCAAACGTCCATCCTAAAATCAACCACATATCAAAATCAAATTTTAGTAGTAGTAGTAACTTTACTACTATGATGTATAGTACATATAGTTTTTTGCTGGGCAATAACTAAATGCACTACAGAATGTTACGTTTATCCACAAATTACATGTAAATGCATCAGCTTTTTACAGAGTAATACTCACTACTCACTACTCTTGAGTACTTTTGAAGAGGCTACTTTATATTCATACTTTGAGTAATATTTACAACAGATATTTTTACTCTACTTGCACTACATTTTTAGGCAAGTAATGGCAGCTAGCTCTCTGCAACTCTCACATGGTCGCCCACTGAAGCTAAGCAGGGCTGCGCTTGGTCAGTACCTGGGAGGGAGACCACATGGGAAAGCTAGGTTGCTGCAGGAAGTGGTGTTAGTGAGGCCAGCAGGGGGCGCCCAACCTGCAGTCTGTGTGGGTCCTAAGGCCCCAGTATAGTGACGGGTACTCTATACTGCTCAGTGAGCACCGTCTTTCGGATGAGACGTTAAACTGCGGTCCTGACTCTCTGTGGTCATTAAAAATCCCAGGATGTCCTTCGAAAAAGAGTAGAGGTTTAACCCCAAATCTGCCCACTGGCCTCTGTCCATCATGGCCTCATAACCATCCCCATATCATAATTGGTTTCATCATTCACTTTGTCTCCTCTCCAACAATCAGCTGGTGTGTGGTGTGCGGTCTGGCGCAAAATGGCTGCTGTCGCATCATCCAGGTGAATGCTGCACATGATGGTGGATGAGGAGATTCCCCCCTATGTGTAAAGCGCTTTGAGTGCCTAGAAAAGCGCTATATAAATGTAAGGAATTATTATTATTATTATTATTAATGGTACTTTTACTTGAGTATGACTTTTCAGTACACTTTCCACCACTGATAATATGATGCTTTTTGTTTGTAATTGGGAGCTTTTTACTAAACATACAGTGAAATTATTAAACCACCTGAATTATTTGCCCCCTTGTTTATTTTTCCCCAATTTCTGTTTAACGGAGAGAAATTTTTTTCAACAGATTTCTGAACATAATAGTTTTATTAACTCATTTCTAATACCTGATTTTCATAAAACGAAATAAAACAAATAAGACTTTATCCAGAAAAAATATATATATATATTACCAGACATACTGTGAAAATGTCCTTGCTCTGTTAAACATCATTTGGGAAATATTTAAAAAAGAAAAAAAAATTCAAAGGGGCTTAATTAATTCTGATTTCAACTGTAGCTACTTTATATTTTAATATTGAGACAATATATACAGATATGGCTATTAGGAATGCACACTTTTTTATCACATTGTATTATACAATGTCCTTTAATTAAAATAATTAAGAAGAATATATAGCCATTCCACAGGATATTGCAAAAAAATGATCCCATAAGTTTAAAAACACGGAAACATCACTTCCATTGTAAGTGGCAAAATCGCATTAAAAAGAAAGCTGTTACAATCTGTTTTTTGTTCACAATAATTTTTTTGTGCCTGAGGTTGCACAAATGCAGATGAAATGCATATTATTTTGTGTAGTCTGATGCTTGGTGTTCTTAAATTCTTAAACCAAACTAATGAACTAGATTAAAAATGATGACAGACTCAGGCATTTCAGTATGATCAAACAAATATTTGAGTGGATTTGCAAAAAAACAAACAATTGTTCACTTTGTCTTAACACTCAATCACATCCAATGTGATGCAAAGTGCATTTCTTATGTTTAATGTTTATCTGTTCATTGCATATTTAGAAAGCTTTTTTGATACTGTAGATGCATTTTTATTGTTTTTTTTTTTCATTAAAAAAGTTTTCATTTTCATTATTTCATTAAAAATGCATATGCCTAAATTGAGCAAAGATATTTTTTGTGCATTTTTAGAGTTTAGGAATTATAAGCTAATTGAAACCCCCTTATTGTTGATGTCTATTAATTTATTTAAGGTTATATGATACAAATTCTATATATACACAATTGTTCTCATTATTTTTTCAGGTTTTCCAGATTTATTTTACTTACTTACCTCAAATGCAACTCTGTCCAGAAGTGGCTACTCCACACAGGGACTGTACTAATACAAAACAATCCATGTCAGTACTGAAACTGAAAGGAAATATAATTAGGACTGTCTTAAAGCTAAAGGCGTCAAGCTCTCTCACCTTCATCATGAGAGATAATCTTCCCCACTGTGATGTGGCTAAGCCTCTGGCCATCATGATAGTGATGTGCAGACATGTATCAGCACTGACCTTCCAGTACCACCCTGGGTTTGGCCCACAAGATACAGACCTTAGTGCTGCATGCGTGAACAGTCCAGGGATGCAGACAAGGCAGATTACTGAAGCCTTACAAACTCATGTAAGAAAATGGCTAGTTATTCTCTTAGAGATCAGTATTGTAATGCAAAATTGTAATGCTTTTAGTCCTTATTTACTGAAATATTTATGATGTGATTTATGTATCATTACAATGTGTCTAATGTATAATATATAACTATATTATAACTGTATAATATAATAATGTATAAGGCCCACACGGAATCTGTGTGTGCAGAAATCCACAGATTTTTGGCAGATCAATGAGTCTATTTTTTTACTTGTGTAAAAGTTGTTACGTCCCTGATGTAAACGGTTTAGGAGTGGGAGCAACAGTGAAAAGTTATAAAATGTTGGTTGGGGTGAGTGTGGAATGTAACAAAGTGTATAAATTGATATTTATTCAGTTTTTTGCTGACTAATATGCATTTTAGTAGATATATTATATAAGATACTTGCTTTGTTTACCAAATACAGTACATGGATCTAATCGGATTTGCATTGTAGGCATTAAATTAAAGTTAAAAAGGTATTATTTTTTATTTCATATATTACGTTTTTAGTTAAGATACTACCAAAATCATTCCGCATAAATAAACAGATTTTGTACAAAATTCTATGTAGAAATAGTAAAACATATGCGTAGATTCTGTCTGGCCGTTATATTATGTATAACTTAATTTAAGTCCTTTTGTCTATTCTCTTGTGGGGTAACAAGGTTTCCCCTTCGGAAGGGGAACTTCAATGCTATGTGGAAACTTCCACTATGGGGATTTCGTTCAGAAAGCCAATCATCTGAAAGAGTATGTAAACGGGCCAATGAAATGCCAATGAGTTGGCAGCTTCAGCTTGCGCACCTGATGCTCGTTGCAATTAATCTTGCTATATAAGCACAGAGCTAGCAAGCCAAAGCATCCTTTTCGCTTCAGACGACTTCACAGCCTTCTGAGAGAGTCGATGAGGGTTCCTCCAGCCGATTTCCTGATAAATCTGCGAGAGAGAGTGAACGAGAGCGGTCTCCCGGTCCAGAGTGTGGTACACGCGGTGGCAGACGATCGAGCTGGGTTTCTCCCTTGCCTGGCGTCCTTTGGGTCCGGTCCTCCCCGAGCGGTTTGTATTGCACTACACCTAAAAGAGCAATACGGTCGTGCAGCGCGTCTTTTTCAAGATGTCGCTCCGACCGTGCGTTTCTGGATGCGGTGGTTTCCTGTCCCCGGATGATGGGCACGAGCACTGCGTGGCATGTCTGGGGGTCCAGCATGTTAATGCGGTGCTCGCGGGCAGCTCATGCCGTCACTGCGATGGCATGACTGTTGCGCAGTTAAGATCGCGGTTAGCTCTTGCAAAAGGGCTAACCACCCCAGCTGTCCCCTGCACTGCAGTGGGCACTCGGGCAGGTCTGAGGGTTCTAGTGGGAGATTATCCGCCGCCCCCGGGCTCGCGGACCTCCCGCTCCTCCAAGCGCTCCATCCAAGCTTCGAGCGGAGGAAGCGATCCGTCTAACCAGATGGTAGCCCTCTCGCTCGATGACACCGGGGACCAGACGTCCACTGCTGCATCGGAGGGTGGGCTGTCAATGTCCGATGAAGATCCAGGCCCGCTCCCTCCCTCCGGGCAGGGGAGCGCTGTCAAAGATCTTGAATCGGATATGATGGCCGTGCTTTCCCGGGCTGCTTCGGCCGTGGGGTTGGAGATGGTTTATCCCCCAGCTCCGCGGCCGGACCGACTAGATGGGTGCTACGTTGAGGATAAGAAGGCCAGTCCTTCGAAGCCTCTCGTCCCCTTCTTCCCGGAGGTGCACAGTAGGCTCACGCAGTCTTGGAGGGCACCTTTTTCTGCCCGATCTGCGTGCGTCTCCGCCCTCACCACTCTCGATGGTGGAGCAGCCAAGGGTTATGAGACAATCCCGAAGGTCGAGCGCGCTATCGCGGTCAATCTTTGTCCGCGTGGCGTCTCCTCCTGGAGGGGTCTGCCTTGTCTCCCGTCCAAAGCCTGTAGGTTATCTGCCTCCCTCGGAGCCAGAGCCTACAAAGCTGCGGGCCAGGCTGCCTCCGCCTTGCACGCTATGGCCACCTACCAGCGCTACCAAGCGCAGGCGCTGGCCCAGCTGCACGAGGGTGGTTCCGACCCAGGCTTTGTTGCACGAGCTCCGCACCGCAACCGACTATGCTCTTCGGACCACTAAGTCCGCTGCGTGTGCGCTGGGAAGGACGATGGCCACATTAGTGGTCCAGGAGCGCCACCTCTGGCTAAACCTGGCAGATATGCGCGAGGTCGACAAAGTTCGCTTTCTTGACTCCCCCCATATCCCAGGCTGGCCTGTTCGGCGACACCGTCGGTGAATTCACCCAGGAATTCAAGGCGGTGAAAGAGCAGTCTGATGCGATGGGTAATGTCATCTATCGGCGGGATCGTAACACCGCTCCGCCCGCCGAGCCATCCACATCTGCTGCTCCTCGCCGAGGGCGTCCGCCTGCGAGAGCTGCCCCGCCCCCGCCTGCGCCTCCGGCGAAGCGGCCGCGTCGAGCACCTCGTAAGCCGGCCGCCCCCCCTGCCCAGGGCGCCGCTAAGTCCGGTAAACGGACCGCGAAGCGTCCCTGAGACAGGCCATCCGGAGAAGAGGGAATGTGCTTTTTCCCCGGTGGAGGGCCGGGCTCCATTTCCAACGGCACTTTTCAGTGCCACGAAAATCTCAATGAAAGAGCACTTTTCCAATTCTCCGGATGTGACAGCCCGAACTCTGCCAGTCCGGGACGCTATGCCTTCTGGTTCGCAGGTTCGGTGCATTTCGCCAATGGCTCACAGGACCTGGGAGGACGGTCTCCTTTCTCCCACTCCTCAAGCCCCCTCTCCGGAGTTCGGGAGCGAGGTGAGTGTGACTCTCTTATCTCCAGCTCATCCGCGGGACCCCAGCGCTTCCCGGATCAGCCCTCCCACTCCGCGCTGCCCCACTGCAGGTACGTCATCGATTGTAGCGATGAGTGCATTAGCGAGGGCTCTGCCTGCCTGGTTAGCGCGGGCCAGCCCCTCGCGGTGGCTCACACGCACAATCAGACTCGGCTACACAATTCAGTTTGCGAAACGGCCCCCGAAGTTCACGGGCGTGTACTTTACCAGGGTCAGCCCCAGGTCCGCCCCTGTCTTGCGAGAGGAGATTGCTGTCCTCCTGGCGAAGGATGCAATCGAGCCGGTCCCTCCAGCCGAGATGAGGAGCGGGTTTTACAGCCCGTACTTCATCGTACCCAAAAAGAGCGGTGGGTTACGACCAATCCTAGATCTGCGCGTTTTGAACCGCTGTCTGCACAGGCTCCCGTTCAGAATGCTCACGCAGAAGCGCATCCTCCAGTGCGTTCGTCCTCAGGATTGGTTTGCAGCGATAGACCTGAAGGATGCATACTTTCATGTCTCCATCCTTCCCCGCCACCGTCAGTTTCTGAGGTTTGCGTTCGAAGGTCGAGCTTGGCAGTACAAAGTCCTCCCCTTCGGGCTCTCTCTGTCTCCGCGGGTCTTCACCAAGCTCGCGGAGGGTGCCCTAGCGCCCCTTCGGCTCGCGGGCATCCGCATACTCAACTATCTCGATGACTGGCTGATTTTAGCTCACTCTCAGGAACAGTTGACTGTGCACAGAGACAAGGTGCTCCAGCACCTCCATCTGTTGGGGTTTCAGGTCAACCGAGAAAAGAGCAAACTCGCCCCCGCGCAGAGGATCTCTTTTCTCGGGTTGGAGCTGGACTCGGTCACCATGACAGCGCGCCTCTCCGGAGAGCGCGCTCAGCTAATGCTGAACTGTCTGAGAGAGTTCGACAGAAAAAAAGTGGTCCCACTGAAATTCTTTCAGAGGCTCCTGGGGCATATGGCATCCGCGGCCGCTGTCACGCCGCTCGGGTTACTCCATATGAGACCACTACAGCACTGGCTTCACGATCGAGTCCCCAGACGCGCATGGCACGCGGGCACACACCGGGTCTCTGTTACTGCGCTGTGTCGCCGCGCCCTCATCCCCTGGAACGACCCCTCGTTCCTACAGGCCGGAGTGCCTCTAGGACAGGCGTCCAGTCATGTTGTTGTCTCAACAGATGCTTCCAGCACGGGCTGGGGGGCCGTGTGCTGCGGGCATGCAGCCGCGGGCCTGTGGAAGGATACCCAGCTGCATTGGCATATCAATCGCCTAGAGCTGTTGGCAGTGTTCCTCGCTCTCCGCCGTTTTTTTACCGGTGCTGGAGCGACAACACGTGCTGGTCAGGACGGACAGCATGACGACGGTGGCATATATCAACCGTATGGGGGGTATCCGCTCTCGCCGTATGTCTCAGCTCGCCCGCCGTCTGCTCCTCTGGAGTCATACGCGGCTGAAATCGCTGCGCGCCATTCACATTCCAGGCGAGCGCAACCGTGCAGCCGACGCGCTCTCACGGCAGCTCTTACGTCCAGGAGAATGGAGACTCCACCCCGAGTCGATTCAGCTGATATGGGCGCGATTCGGGGAAGCCCAGGTCGATCTGTTTGCTTCCCCCGAGAACGCTCATTGCCAGTGTTTTTTTTCCCTGACCGAGGGCTCTCTCGGCACGGATGCACTGGCTCACAGCTGGCCTCGGGGCATGCGCAAATATGCGTTTCCCCCAGTGAGCCTGCTCGCGCAGCTCTTGTGCAAGGTCAGGGAGGACGAGGAACAGGTCTTGCTAGTTGCGCCTCTCTGGCCCAACCGGACTTGGATGTCAGAACTCTCACTCCTCGCGACGGCCCCCCCTGGCAGATCCCTTGAGAGAGGACCTACTCTCTCAGGGACAGGGCACCACCTGGCACCCTCGCCCGGATCTTTGGAACCTCCACGTGTGGTCCTTAGACGCGAGGAAGACTTAGGTAACCTACCTATGGCGGTGGTTGATACCATCACTCAGGCGAGAGCCCCCTCAACGAGGCGCGCGTACGCCCTGAAGTGGAGTCTATTCACTGAATGGTGCGTCTCTCGCAGAGAAGACCCCCGAACTTGCCAGATCAGCGTTGTGCTTTCTTTTCTCCAAGAGAAGCTGGAGAGCAGGCTGTCGCCCTCCACACTCAAGGTTTACGTGGCTGCCATCTCCGCTCGCCATGACGCGGTGGCTGGCAGCACCGTGGGAAGGCATAACCTCATCATCCGGTTCCTCAGAGGCGCTAGGCGAATTAATCCACCCCGCCCCCCTCTCATGCCCTCTTGGGATCTCGCCCTCGTTCTCACGAGCTTGCGCACAGATCCATTCGAACCACTCGACTCAGTATCTTTAAGATTTCTGTCCCTGAAGACAGCTCTGCTGGTCGCGTTGGCTTCTATCAAGAGGGTTGGGGACCTGGAGGCATTTTCGGTCAGTGACTCGTGCCTAGAATTCGGGCCGGCTAACTCTCACGTTGTCCTGAGACCCCGGCCTGGATATGTGCCCAAGGTTCCTACCACACCATTTAAAGACCAGGTAGTGAGCCTGCAAGCGCTGCCCCCGGAGGAGGCAGACCCAGCACTTTCATTACTTTGTCCAGTTCGCGCTTTGCGAATCTATCTGGACCGCACTCAGAGCGTCAGATCATCTGAGCAGCTCTTCGTCTGTTACGGTGGTCGGCAGAAGGGAAGTGCCGTATCTAAACAGAGGTTGGCCCACTGGATAGTGGATGCCATCTCCCTCGCTTACCAGAGCCAGGGCGAGCCGTGTCCCCCAGGGGTTCGAGCACACTCCACTCGGAGCATAGCATCCTCTTGGGCGCGTGCACGCGGCGCCTCTCTAACAGACATCTGCAGAGCTGCGGGCTGGGCGACACCTAACACATTTGCAAGATTTTACAATCTGCGAGTGGAGCCGGTTTCCTCAAGGGTATTAGGTAACCCTTGGTGATTGAGGAAACAACTCGGTGAAGGTGTTTAAATACGCTTGCTGCGCCATTATTTCTAACACGGAGATACGTGCGCTTATTCACTCTGTCAGTAAAGTTCCCCGCTGGCGAACCCTGCAGAGATTCCTCCGCGGCCCCCAGCATCTGGCTCAACGGAGGAGTCAGACGCTGGCCCATTATGTTGTAGGTCTGCCCGCTGGTCAGCCCGCGTTCTGGGTATAGGTGCCTGCTATGTGCGATCCCCACTAGGCGATCCCATATGCTTATACTGCCACGGTGCAGTCCCCCCTCACAGGCGGACCCGTGTCTTCCCTAACCGCTAACCATCTTATTTTCATATGCTTACTCCCCCTTTTCAGGGTTAGTTCATGTGCTATTTGCCCCAGTCTCCCCACTTGGGTAGCAGGTGGCCTCCGCAGCGTCCTCCCTATCGGGACTGCACGCTTCCCAACGTACTGTCGTATTAATTCCTAGATATTCTAGACGCATTGCGGCTCCCGAAAAATATATCTAAATCTGTAAATCTTCTGTTGAAGTGGGATAAGTAAGGGCCAGGGAACACGTTGGAAGACCGCGCCTCTGGTGATGACGGTGCGCTCACGCTCTCTTTGCCTGGCAAACCTCTCATCGGGGGCGAAGGTAAGGTTCAATCATTATGGCGTTTTCCATACATTTCCCCATAGTGGAAGTTTCCACATAGCATTGAAGTTCCCCTTCCGAAGGGGAACGCTCTGGTTACTAAAGTAACCCTCGTTCCCCGAGGGGGGGAACGGAAATGCTATGTCCCTTCGCCATAATGATTGCCCCTTGGCTGTTGAGACGAAGTCGCTTCAGCTACAAAAAGGATGCTTTGGCTTGCTAGCTCTGTGCTTATATAGCAAGATTAATTGCAACGAGCATCAGGTGCGCAAGCTGAAGCTGCCAACTCATTGGCATTTCATTGGCCCGTTTACATACTCTTTCAGATGATTGGCTTTCTGAACGAAATCCCCATAGTGGAAGTTTCCACATAGCATTTCCGTTCCCCCCCTCGGGGAACGAGGGTTACTTTAGTAACCAGAGCGTTCCTTAAATTGAAAAGAGCACCCAAATGTAACAGGATCAACGCATTTCAGGTTGAGTCTAAGTTGGTAATGTCCGCTAAACAAACTGCCATTTTGAAGGCACTCTTTTTTTTTCCCATGAAACATGTATTGTTCTCTGATGAGTCCACTTTCAGTGTCTTCCCCACATCCGGGAGAGTTACACTGTGGAGAAGCTCCAAAGAAGCATACCACCCAGACTTTTGCATGCCTAGAGTGAAGCATGGGGGTGGATCGGTGATGGCTTGGACTACAATATCATGGCATTCCGTAGACCCAATACTTGTGCTAGATGGGCACATCACTGCCAAGGACTACCGAACCATTCAGAAGGACCATGTGCACCCAATGTATACAAACATTGTATCCCGAAGGCAGTGCCATGTATGATAATGCACCAATGCGCACAGCACAACAGGCGACAGAGTGGTGTGATGAACATGAAAGTGAATCTGAACATCACCCATGGCCTGCACAGTCACCAGACCTAAATATTATTAAGTAACTTTTAATGTTTTGGAGGAGCGAGTCAAAAATGTTTTCTTCCACCAGCATTACAAGGTGACCTGGCCACTATTCTACAAGAAGAATGGCTCAAAATGCATCTGATCACTGGCCAGGACTTATATCTTTCATCCACAAGACGAGTTGATGCTGTATTGGTCACAAAATGGGGCCCTAAACCAAACTAATGATTTATTGTGGTCTAAAACCAACCATTTTAATTTCATTGTCCAACTACTGTATGTAAGTTTAGTAAGAGTAAACACATACACACACACACACACACACACACACACACACACACACACACACACACACACACACACACACGCACACACACACACACATATATACAGTATATATTAAGATTAAAATCTCATAATTATCAGCAAGATGTTAATTTTTCACCTCACTATTATCATCCTAAAAACCATTTTCATGTGGAGCACAAAAAACGAGGTTAATCATAAGACAATCACTCCGACCTCGGGATGGGTCAAGTTGCTCTCCAGCTACCCAGAGCGCACTACACGCGGTGTCACTGCTGTGTTAAAAGGAGAGCATAACCCCTTGGGGGCCGGACTAATGGCAGCGTTTAATGTGGGTGAGTGTGTGTGTGTGTATGTCCATTTGTGTTCAGGAGGGCTCTACTGTTTCCCCTCCCACTCAGGTCACTGGTAATGCACTCGTTGAACATCCTGGCCTCCACGTAGGGGGAAGGAAAAATAAATAGTAGCAAAAGAACGCGTCTGGGATCTGAGGGAGGAATGCAGCGGGGCATGGGAACGGCAGTCGCCCACGAGGATACTTTGGCCAGCCATTAAACGCCACCTCACCGTCATTACAGCACACACACACCCAGTCCCATGCTATCACTCCATCCATCGGTGCTCGTGGGGGCTTGAGAAAAAGAGTGTGGGCGCCGTTCCTCATCCAGAAGTGGGCAGGAATTACAACACCTTCTTCTCATTTGCTGTCTTTCCTGCCTCTCTTTTCTCACAAAGTCTTTCTTACTCTCTGGGGGAGGACGTCCGAAATCCTGAAGACAGGAAGGCCTAAGTTGCAAGCTTCAGACAGCCGGCTGAATCTACACTAAAGACAATTTATTTTAACCGTGGGAAGGGGGAGGGCGAATCGGGTGTTGTTTGAAGGTTTAAAGATGACAAGGCCTAAGGTCCATTGGGGAGGTTGGGGGGGAGCATGTTGTTCCCACGAAGAGCGAGGGCCGGAGGGGTTCGACTCCCCGACTTGCAGGAGCTGACGCACAGAGGAGCGATGACTGCGAGAGGACTGTATGCAGGACGCTCATGTCAAGAGAGGAGGGAGGCAGATAAGGAGCGCTGCCTCATTAGTTTGGCTAATGTTAACAGAGTCGACAGTGGAGAGTAGAGAACAGGTCACAATGAGAACGCCGTCTTGAGTTTGAACAGGGGATGGATGGAGAGCAAAGGCCAAACACAACAAGTTCCTGAACTTTCCTTTTCGAATATGCTGGAGTTACTGGAGATGCATGAAACATTGTGTAGTGTTTTAATAGCTCTGAGATGTACTGCCAGTGGCACAGATTTCATTTGTACTTGGGGGGACACTTCATCTCCATTCAATAAATTAATAAATAAATAAACTGATATGTCTATTTGTAATAAGGTAACAGATTGTCTAGGAAAATCATGACAAATACAGTTAAAATCAGAATTATTAGCCCCCCTTTCACTTTTTTTCTTTTTTAAATATTTCCCAAATTATGTTTAGCAGAGCAAGGAAATTTTCAGTATGTCTGATAATATTTTTTCTTCTGGAGAAAGTCTTATTTGTTTTATTTCGGCTAGAATAAAAACAGTTTAAAATTTTTAAAAACCATTTTAAGGTCAAAATTATTAGCCCCCTTAAGCTATGTATTTTTTTGACAGTCTACAGAACAAACCATTGTTATACAATAACTTGCCTGGTTATCCTAACCTGCCTAGTTAACTTAATTAACCTAGTTAAGCCTTTAAATGCCACTTTAAGCTGTATAGAAGTGTCTTGAAAAATATCTAGTAAAATATTATTTACTGTCATCATGGCAAAGATAAAATAAATTAGTTATTAGAAATGAGTTATTAAAACTATTATGTTTAGAAAAGTGCTGAAAAAATCTTCTCTCTGTTAAACAAAAATTGGGGAAAACACTAAAAAGGGGGGCTAACAATTCAGGGAGGCTAATAATTCTGACTTCAACTGTATATGGGTGAAAGATCCCATATATGGGTCAATGTCCCACACTGAAAAAAATATTTCTGCTAAATTGTTGTAAACAATTTATATGGGTTGAATTTAAACAAAAAAAAATTATTTAGTAATGTTCCACTTAATTTGTTTGTTTAAATTCAGCCCAAATAAATTGTTTACAACCATTAACATAAGACAATATAATAAATCCAAGGATTCATCTTTGAATAATTTTTTTCAGTGCATGTTGGAGTCTGCACCAAATAAAATGTATAAAACTTTCATATATCTAAGAACATATTGTAACATTTTTATTACTGATGTGTACTTAATGAACATAAAACAAGTGATCATACCAAAATTGTTACATTTTAATTATTAAAAACACACTGCTGACAAACTGACTGACTACATTATCAATAATCAGATTTTTATTTATTTACTTTGTTAGTTAAATTTCAGTCAGTTAGGTATGGTACGTAGGTACAGGTAGGTAGGTAGGTTGGTTGATACTGTTTATATACAATAAATAAACTGAATGACATTTGTGTAGATATCTAAAAAAATGCACAGTACTGTAGTTCATCTGCTGTATGAGTAAAAATAAAGCGTTTTTTCCCTATGGACGTTGTGTCACTGTATAAGAGGATGATTTGTTATAAGGGTTTGTTCAGGGTTTCTACAGGTTTCATCAAGTGAAATTTAATACTTTTTAAGATCTTTTTAAGACCATTATGAATGAAGTTCCAGTTTTACACAAGGCTAAATGCTAAGGATTTTTTCTAATGGCCCAGTTAAAACATTAAAAAAACATTAAAAACAAGCGTTCTTTTAAGGAAGATAATTAAACCATATGTTTATAAATAGAAATAAAATTAGAGTTGGTAAATACAGTTAATAAATAAGAGTTAATAAATAAACTTTTGTCAAAATTTTTATTGAAATTGAATGCTAGTTGATTTTGAAATGTAAGACTTTTCGAGACTTTTTAAGGCCCCACAGATACCCTGTTGTTAAGCCTATGTAATAGTATGAATAATATATATATATATATATAAGCATGTATAAAATATTTAGTATTCATTTATGTTGCCTGCATGGTGCAGTGAATTAGTGTATTAGAGTCGCTCAGCAACTGGTTACATTCTGAATTATTTCAGAAAACTCATATTCAACCAGCATTAATAATCCTTTGTTGAGAATAAAATACAAAATGTTAAGTTTTATGCATGTTATCTGAGATTAATTTTACAATTTACTATTTATTTATTAACTGAAAACCCACACAAACCTCTACATATAGAGAAAAAATAGTGTCTCTTAATTGAATTATTGAGCACATGAGCATTTGTAAGACAGAGAAAAACAAATGCAATGGTTGAAAGCACCTTGAGAACATTTCTTATGAGATTAATATGAAATCAGTAGAAGCAAATGAAGTCATTTTGTTAAGCATAAATCGCAATCTGTCTGTGTCATAACGTTAACTATTTCAACTGTCATTATAACTGGCTTAAAAGATGAAAGATTCCTCATTTGACTGCGAGGAATGAGACATGCCAAAAGGAACATCACTATTTCAATACGGTGCAGCTAAACAAATTTCTTAGTTATGTTTAAACTACAAGTTAATTAACACATTCTTAATTGAGTACAAGGTACATAATTATTTCATAAGCAGCATAAATATAATTCCACTTTCCATTTCAAATGTTCGTCTTTTTTTCTGTCTACAGGTTGGTTTAATTATGCTAATGAGAATCCAAGTTTGCACAACCTAGGCTTTGATGTTCTCTAATTGTTGAGATCATCAAAGGCAGAATTGCCATTTGGTGTGAATAAATGTAACACTTTCTTCATTAAAGGGAGTCGTATGTTAATGAAGGTGCGGGTAATTAAATATGGATGAATCCTGGAATGTTTAACAGGAACATTTGTTTCACCATTGGCACGGGAAAATGAAGATGGTTGAAATAACAGTTCAAATGAGAGGAGATCAGACAGAGACTAATCTTTCCGTTTCAGGTTGTTTTCTTAATTTGGAAAGCTCCTGCAGGAATTTGCTTGTTCGTTTGCATATTCTGATTGGCATAATCATGAAAGCTGTTTGAAAACATCACTACAGCTACCCTAATCTGTTCCTCTCTTTGACCTTTGACCTTCAGGTGAGCAGTCAGTAATGTGAATCCTTCATAAATAAAACAATTATCCTGTCATTAAAAAAGGTCTACGTTTTGACTATAAAAAGGATTTAAGAACAGAAAATATCACTCACATTTACATATTGTACACACAGTTGCATACCATACTCACAAACAGAAAGCATAAATAATACTTTTTACATGATGGAGATACAAATGTGTATGAATTCTTAATTTATTAATAAATTCACGTGTTGAACTGGATTCCAAGAAATTCAATGTCAAGTGAGTCTTTGAAAGTATTATTTCTCAGACAGTTGAAAGTGTTGAGATGCATGTTTAAACTCAGCATTAGTTTCAGAGTAAACCACGGCATCTTAAGTTTATTATTTATTATATATACATACTGTTTATACTCAGCAACATTTGGTCTTAAAAATGACTATCTAGGAGCTATAGGAGTAAAAAAAGCCAGAAAAGCCAGACATGTGTGAATATACCCTTTAAGGAGTCATTATGTATATCCAGCCCAGGCTAATTGAACAAATGAAATGTAAAATACATTGCTCTGGGAGCGTTTCATTGCAAGTTTCAGATAAAAAATCCCTAGGGTGCTATCTACAATTTCTGAGATATAAATCTGAAATACGTTACTGAAATACGGTACATTTTGTTGTACGTTTCAGATACACATACTTCATGTACACATCCAGACTTGTGGTACAGACCACCTAGACCAGCAAACGACTAAACTAAAACCTTTCCTAAACCCAACCAATAGTGTAGTCCAAAGTAAATATCAAGAGAAAAGTGCACAGTAAACAAGTAATTTAACATTTATTTTGGATTACATTTTTTGTGGAACTCGAGTGCTTTATATCAGGAAAACACTGTACACATTGAGTTACAGTGCATACTGACCATGCCAAATAAGTTTTACATGTGAAGATAAATAAGTGAGGCAATTGTATTCTATGAATACAAGTGAAGACATCTTTTAAGGTGTTTTATTGTATTTATTTGGTGTTGTGAAAACTGCACAAAAATAATCCTTTATTCGTCAATAATATGTCCCTGTTAGCGATGCTCTGATCAATCAGCCGGAGATTGGTATCGGCTACAAATCACATTTATTGACTCGATCGGTACTCGCCAATCTGGGGTGCGTTTCCCAAACAACGACGTAACTCGACGTAACTCGTTTGGCAAAAGAATGATGTAGCGACGAGTGTTTCCCAAAACCCGTAGTTTCTTTGTCGCAGATCCATCGCTTGAACCGCGTTAGTTATAATGTAAAACACCCATAATGATGCTCTAAACGGGGTGGAGTAACTTCTTTAGAGAACAACCCCATCATTTCTTCGTGCAAATTATATTGCTTTACAATAACACGCATTTAAAAATAAAATCCAATATTAGTTTTGGTAAAAACATGCACTCATTTTCCATATTCATTGAAATATATGTAAATGGCACATATAGGGCCAATGTTTGCTTTACTAATATTATTGAGAAGTTGAACATTACATATTCTATTCTAAAACATAAAATCACTTACAAAAGCTAACACTATTCTAATATCCTATAAAAATCATATAAATAAATAAATAAATAATGAGGCTATTTATTATAAATATATTTTCTTAAATAATAATATTAATAATATTAATGATTATTATTATTATTATTATTATTATTATTATTATTATTATTATTATTTAGGATATTGTTTATTTATTTTTTAAAAATTACAATTTGACACATGCAAACCACAGCAGAAACTTCTAACCAACAGACCCATGTCATATACAGCAGAGATACTTAATAAATAACCCACTATAAAATAAAAGAATTAACGTATGCTATGTTTTTTATTTTCACAAGCTTTGGAGACGCAACATAATTTCCGCTTTTAAATATACCTATAGCTTTCGCCATGAGGCTGTGTTCAAAATGATATCAATGTTTTCAAAGTGCACTGCGAAGGGAGCACAATTGTAAACATGAAGATCGCTAAAACTGAACTGTAGAAGTACTTTGAAAGCAAATTACAGCTAAGAGAGATGACTTTAATGCTTTTTTATTTTTAATAATTCCAACTTTGAATGTTAGAATGTTCTAAATGAATAGGGCATAGGGGGGATAAGTGGGAATAGAACACAGCCAGGAACTATGCTTCTAACTACAGCTCCAGAAGTGTAGTTTCAAGTGCTCAAGTTTGCGACGCAGTTTGCGAATGTTCGTTGAAACGATGGATTCGGGAAACAGCAAATGAACGAACTATGTTTGTAACGACTGAACTTGCAACCTTAGTTGGCTAACGATGGTTTTGGGAAATGCACCCCTCTTATAAACCGATCACAAGTGTTTGTTTATGAGTTCATGGGGAAGATGCAAGTGTGCACCTGGATTATACAGATAGCAGCACTACAACATGTGAGGAGGTAAACAATGCGTGAGGGCGTGAGCGATCACTGAGCATGTGTCACAGCAACTAAAATATAAAAAGATGTGGTGCCACCTCTGTTTATACAATTTATTAGTGCAACTCAGGCGAGAGATAGTCTTTATGTTGCAACCATTGTATCCAGTGTTTTGAGCTGCTGTGATGCGAGTGGAGCAACCAGCCCCATCTTGTGTCCAACCGTATGACCTCTCCTGGAAGCTCCACAAGTCTCCCGCATATTATCTACTATTTTCTGTAAAGCAGCTTCTGTCCACACTAAATGGTTATAAGAGACATGTTTAAGATTACATGCAGTAATAATAATGTATAGGATTATATGCAGCATCCTTCATTTATTATTTTTGGAAAGGAAAGATCTCCACTTACAGTAAGTATCATACTTAGAGGGAAAATGTGCTTTATGCAATGGCAAAGTTACATAAAGCTTGAAGCATCAGAATCGGTACTCGGTATATAAAAAATTGGTACTCTCTATCGGCTTCAAAAATTCTGATCGCAGCATCCCTTGTCCCTGTAAATATCATTACTGTAAAAAGAAACAAAAGTTGCCACAATACTGGCCGTAACATTAATTCTACCTAAAAACTTCAAACATATTTAATACAAGAAACTATATGGATTGACAAACACAAAACACTTTTCTTTCTCTTCCATTTCTTTACATTAGTGAGTACTGTATTTCCAGCTTTCTTAAAGTACACTAATTTAATATGAAAAAAAAATCACAAAATTGATTATACACAACAATTCAGACAACTAACACACCATCAGCTATTAGTGAAAACAAATATCTAGTGGCCACCAATCCATGACCTGTCAATCCATAAAGCTTACATTAAATGCTTGTAGTAAGCGACCTATAAAACAGGACCTTTGCTAAGTATTATTAAGTCCTGTTACAGAAGGCTTTAACAGGCACCGGTGATGTGTGCATTAGGCCTGCTGGTTAAGTGCGTCATAATACACTGATAAGCTGGGAACAGATGTGTCTGCCTGTTTACCATTGTTTTGCTCCATGCAATATGATAGATAAAAATATTCCCTGTCCTAATAGGCTTTTTTTCACTCTCGCAGCTTTGCCATTTGGACTCTTGACATTCATTTAACCTCACGAAGTGAATGTTATATAAACACTTATCTGCGAAGTGGAAGGCGGTCACTTCATTGTACACCATAGGCCACCTTCTGATGAAACCACTTTTCTACAAACATAATTTATGAGACATTTGTTCAAGGTCTGAGTCATGGACATTCATTGTAATATCCCCTTTTCCCACATGTACCTTTTCATATACTACCTACTGGGTCGGTGTACAATAGCATGGCTAAAGTTACAGCCGTGTACAGATAAAACCTTAAATATAATGAGCCTTGACACAAAGCAAGCCAATGCCATAATCACAAATATGCTTTCCTTGTTTTTCCCACTTCTCCATACGTCTTGGGTCTGGATATGATCTCATATTTCAAGCACTTGTAACATCAGATAAGGATTCATAGTCCCACTTAAGGCTTACTCTGTTTTCCCGAGTCCTGTTCTATCTCATACAGGAAAGAAAAATCACCTGTGCCACAACCTTCCACCAAAATAATGTGGGACAAATAGGAAACGGTGATAACGGATATTATATTTCTGTGAAAATGTCGGCGACCCGGCCTTCTCAAGACAAACGCCCTGCTTTCATAAATGTTTACGAGGGGAATGTTACTGTCGGCTTGTATTTCTTTTTAAGTGCACGTGGTGTTGAATGGCTTTACTCTCTCTTTCCCTTCAGGAGTAGATCCATCTAGGCAATTGTGATACATCATGGATTTGGCAACATAAAAAGATCACACTTTACTTTGACCTGTTCATGTGTCATATTAATGTGCAATGCACATGTACAATGTAAATGTAAAGTGTTACCACGAAAAATGGAGGCGAAAGCAGAACAAGCAGTTGCTTGACTAATTTTGCCCCCAAAAATGAATGAATGAATGAATGAATGAATGAATGAATGAATGAATGAATGAATGAATGAATGAATGAATGAATGAATGAATGAATGAATGAATGAATGAATGAATGAATGAAATGAAATGAAATGAAATGAAATTCAAAGTATTATACAATATGTCAAGAATGAAGCCAGAATAGTCAGAATAGTTTAGGTTTTGTTCTGAAATTGCTACAGTTTCAGATGTTGTTGTCATCAGACTTTGTTCTTTCAAAGTGGGAATGTAACATTCCAGTTTATCAGTTTTGGTAAAGAACAAAACGACTAGGATACACTTTCACTTAAATATGAAACAACTCAAGTTCAACATACCCAACCCCCTTTCAACTATGGGTATTCATTAAAAAATGACAAAAAATAGTAGTGTTTCTCTTTTTGAGTGATTTTTTTTATTATGCAGAATGTGTGGAAATATTTATATTTATTTTGCTATAAGCAGGGCAACACGGTGTCACAGTGGTTAGCACTAGAGTTGGGTACCGAAACCCTATCTATGTAACCGGTATGGACTGGACTGACTCAGCATATGAATTTCGGGGTAACACTTTAAATAACTAGACACTATAAACTATTTGTTAAGCATTAGCAAATAGTGAATTCATTATCTGTTAAGCATTAACTCTACATTAATAAACATTAGTAAACTGTTTATAACTGCAGCTACAAATGCTCTATTCTTAACCTACAAGCACATTTATGTTCTTAATAATTGCACTTTCATACTTTGTTAATGATTTATTTTTCATTACTAAATTAAGTATTGCATTATTTACAAGCCAGTTTTTTAAGCATAGTTGGTTGTTTTTTATGATCATTCAGAATGCGTAAGTAAATGATTAATACACTATTCAAATTAACATTTATAATTCTTATTATTCAGGCATATACTAATAGTTAGTTTGCATGTCAATAAATGCTTTATTAACTCAACTTCATTCAGTTTTGTGACCTAATCTAAAGTGAGGACTATTCATGCTTTATTAATCCCTTATAAATGACAATTAAAGGCTCAGTTATATTCTAAACAGAAAAAAAAGAACATAAACGACTTCATATTTGTTTGAAGATACACAAATGAAACTGTATCAAATGAAAAATAAATTTTTGCAACCTTATCTAAAATAAAATTACTGTGCAGTTTAAACTTTAAAATAATAATAAATAATAACTTTAAATTGTAGCATCCTATTATTCATTCATTTTTTTTCGGCTTAGTCCCTTTATTAATCTGGGGTTGCCACAGCGGAATGAACCGCCAACTTATCCAGCATATGTTTTATGCAGCGGATGCCCTTCCAGCTGCAACCCATCTCTGGGGAACACACATACACACTCATTCACACACATACACTAAGGACATTTTTTTAGCTTACGCAATTCACCTATACCATGTCTTTGGACTTGTGGGGGAAACCGGAGCACCCGGAGGAAACCCACGAAAATGCGGGGAGAACATGCAAACTCCACAGAGAAATGCCAACTGACCCAGCCGAGGCTCGAACCAGCAACCTTCTTGCTGTGAGGTGACAGCACTACCTACTGCGCCACTGCGTCGCCTGTCATTTATTAGGTATTTATAAAGCATAAACAGTCTTCACTTTAGATTAGGTCACTAAACTGCATGAAGTTGAGTTAATAAAGCATTTATTAACATGCATAGTAACCATAAGTATACGCCTGAATATTAAGATATATAAACGTTTATTTCAATAGTTTATTAATCATTTACTAACTCGTTCTGAATAATCTTAAAAACCTCTTGAATACTCTTAAATACAAATGGTTTGTAAATAATGCAATACTTAATTAAGTAATGAAAAATCAACCAGTCACAAATGATGAAAGTGCAATTATTAAGAACATTATAAATGTGCTTGTAGGTCAAGAATACAGCATTTGTAGCTGCAGTTATAAACTGCTTACTAACGTTTAATAATGTAGAGTTAATGCTTAACAAATAATGAATTTACTAGATGCTAATGCTTAATAAATGATTCATAGTGTCTAGTTATTATAAAGTGTTACCAATTTCGGTGCCTAATTTCGGTGCCACTGGTGCTGCGACAAGGACATAAGAAGCATCAAAGGGTACATCAAAGGCACACATAGGTGCACGTTGTGTCACATCATCTCTTAACATTTAATTCTAAACAACTTTGAGGGTTACGGACACCATCTGCGATGTTAGACGTTTGTTCTTGTTGCTTAGGAAATGCATGCAAGTAGACAACACGTTAAGTACAGCGCATCTAGTAAGCGACTCCCTTCACAGTTATCAACACGCATGTTCGCGTTCATCAAATTAACTTCAATTAAGCGTTCTAAAGTATGGCTATATTTTACAAGCAAGTATTCTGACACAGCAATGTGAAGCAGATGCTTTACATAAGTTGTGCGTAAAGGGGGAAACACGTCCAACATTTGAGGGCTCATAGAATCAACTTAAAGGCAGAGCAATGCACTGTCTTTGACAGCTTGCAACATCATCTAGCACTTTCACTGAGTACGTTTACAGGGACACCAATAATCCGATTTTAATATGATTAAGATAATACTCTGATTAAGAGTCTATCATGTAAACAGTGATTTTTGATTACCTTAAAGGACCACAGCCACCTGCGTCACAAAATGCGGAGGTTTTTTCTTTCCATTCGACTTGCGGCATCAAATTCCATTAAAACAACACTCTTCCACCAGTCCTTACATCATATTCTCATTCAACAGAGAACAATATGTTGCTGAATAAAAGTAAAAGTGCCGAACTGCAGTTAAAGTCGAAAGATTAAAAAATGAAACGTGAATAGGTTGGTGACGCAATGACATTAATCAGTGTATGTGCTATAACATGTAAAACGGAATCATGAAAGGAACATTCAAAAAGCAACTCATATAAACACCTTAATCACATTACTGTCTTAATCAGATTAAGGCAAATGCTTAGATTACTGTTGTCCATGTAAATGTAGTCCCAATCCCCAAACCCAGAAAAAAGGTGTTCCCTGATTTTGATGACAGCCTTTCCACAGGTTAGTAGTGAGCTAATGTAATGTTAATTGCATAATGCAAATCTTGCATTCATGCTAACAAACAAATGATCAAAAGAAATAAATTAATGTAATTCAATGTAAACATATAAAATATGAATTGATGTATGTTTTAAACAAATTATATTGTTCAATTAAAACCATTAAAGAAAGTTTTGTAAAAATAAAAGATATTTCTAGAGTCATCCACCATAATTTTGTGGCTCAAAAGTATCGGTTTAGGCACCAGTATCCTTTTAAAAGTATCGATTTAGCACCGGTATCGAAATAACCCCAACCCTAGTTAGCACTGTCGCCTCACAGCAAGAAGGTACCTGGTTTGAGTCCTGCTGGGTCAGTTGGCATTTCTGTGTGGAGTTTGCCTGTTGTCCCCATGTTGCCGTGGGTTTTCTTCGGGTGCTCCACTTTCCCCCACAGTCCAAAGACATGCGCTATAGGCGAAATGAATAAACTAAACTGGCCATAGTGTATGTGTGTGAATGAATGTGTATGGATGTTTCCAACCCAGGCTCATTCTGATTACATACCCCTGTATACATATCTGGAGAGAGCAAAATCCATCCCAGGAGCTACGTTCTTTTGCAGTTTTTGCTTTCGCGAATAGTATTTTAAAAAGCACTGATTGACCCGCCCACCCACTTCCCTAAGCCCAACCGCAGTGTTTTGAAAAGCAATCGAGAAAAAGAAAAGCCCCCTGATTTTACCACGTTTTTAGATTTTACCACATTCTCACCATTTTATTTAATTGTTTATTTTATTTTTTTGCTTCTGTTTTTGACTTACCTGACTTCTGGAACCATTCTTCACCGGACTCAAACACCGTCATCGTGGTCAACTCCGCTCTGCATCTTAAATCCGCCGACGTACGTGTCGAGCTACCGGACAAACTGGTAACAGCGGAAAAGCTATCCACATGCAGGTAAGCAGTCAGCTGGTAAGCGAGAAAAGGAAAGGCGTCATACCGCCCCATAGCATTCGTTTTAAAGATGAAATGCAGCTCTGGCTACATAATTTGTGATGTCCAGAAATATATATATAGGTCTACGTTTTCAGAATGAGCCCGTGTTGGATGTATCCCAGTACTGGGTTGCAGCTGGATAAGATAGCGGTTCATTCTCCTGTGACTACCTCTGATGAATAAAGAGAATAAGTCAAAGGAAAATGAAAGAAGGATTTTGCTATAAGTGCCCCAACCAACACCCCCCCCCCCCCAACCAAATAAAAAATAATAATAAACTACTACAGTACTATACTGTGAACTTTGCATAACCATTATCCCTATATCATTAGAAGTTCTAAAAATAAAGATATCAACAATAAATAAATGAAGCAAACTTTGCAGAATTATCTGGGAATGCTTCAGGTTTGGTGCCACCCTGCCGAGGAGATGCATTCTCCCTCATACTTCTTCCCCGCTCATCCTCTGTTCCTCTGTCCCACGAGACAGTTTAAGGTGGGTGGGAAGGCACAGGAAATTCTCCAGATACTCTTTCTGTGTGTTTTAGGCTGAAATATTTATTTGTGGAATATAACTCATCTATCAGTTTAAGCCGAATTCAGCAAGTTGAATTGTGCATCTTTTTGAGTCCAGCATTTCAACTGACCCTTTAACTAACGCAGGATATTTTGACCCAGTGATTTGGAAGATATATCAGTTCAGTTAACATCAGACAAGAGCCTGGCTCATGTTCATGTGGAATAATGTTCCTGTGCAGAGACCGTTATCTGATCCAAAACTACTCCCAGTCACGGTTCCTCAATCTAAATGACATTATCCGTGCTCTGCTCCCTACTCCGCAGCGTTTAGGTGTCTTAAGCGGTGCTCAGAAGTGTCCAGAGGGGGAAACAGACACAGTCCAGTGACATGAAACAGCCTAATTGCCTGAACTTCAGTCGTTTGCTTACATTGCACCACACACACACACACACTCACGGTTCTTTTAACTTGAACCTGAGGACACAATTGGGAGTTGGGGGCTTGTTATCAATGTGCAATGTAATGTAGACTGAAGGCTAGAACAATCAGCTTTAAAAGGTAAATGACCTTTCTAAAGCACATGCGGTTATGTGTGTGTTTTCTCATCATGTCCTTTTAGCAGCTGCATGGATGGCTTCTTCTCGTGTCTTTTGTGTCCCCTGGGATTGAACATGCATTTGTCACATCCTCTTTCACTCCCATTCTCTCTCTCACTCTCTACACACACACACACAGACACACACACTTTTACATAAACTTTGAACATTGAATTCCCTGTAAGTGAAATGTTTAACAGGAAGATAAAACAATGTAAATAAAAATGTGCAGTACAATTAGATTTTGCTTAATGTATAACCTGAATTTTAGTGCAATTTTATTTGATTAATTTTTTTTTCATTGCTGAATAAAAACATAAGTTGGATGAATGTCAGCTGGAACAGAGTTGTCTAAATAAACAGTTTTGTTACTGAACAAATGTTGCTAATTTGTTAAAGGTTTATAAGTTCCCAGCCGTCATTGCTGCATGAATAAACGAATCAGTTACTGTTAACAGGAAACTGTTTGAACTTTATTTATGCTGTTATTTATAGCTTTTTCCTTACTGGTAATTCTTTTTTTTATTCATAATTTTCTTTTTTTTGCTATTTTTTTAGCAAAATAACAAGGTTTCTAGGTTTCATCAAGTCAAATTTAAAACTTTAAAACCTTTTAAATTTACAGTTAAAACATAAAAAAACATTAAAACAAATGTTCTTATACGGAAGCTAATTAAACCATATTGGCAAATAGGGTTAATTAATAAACTTTTGTGCAAACTTTTAATGAGAGGAGGTGTTGACCTGATCGGGTAGCTTGGACAAAGGAAAATTAAGACCTACAACACAATATTTCAGTGAATTTAAGAGTTTTTAAGGCATACAATTTTGTTTTTGAAATTTAAGACATATTAAGACGTTTTAAGACCCTGCGGATACACTGAATAAGCCCAGCAGGCACAGGATGTCAACATGACGTCAGATTGACATTGTATCCCAATGTCGTGGGACGTTGCATTTTGATTGGAAATGAAAATGGGATTGACGTCAGAACCCAACGTCAAACAGACATTGCATTTTGTTTACTTTCCAACCCAAACTAAAAACAACAGAATATCAACGTCCAACAATGTTATAGCTTGACATTGGGTGGAGGTTATCAATATGACGTCTATCAGAGGTTGGATTTTGGTTGCCATACCTAACGAACAAATGTCAGTATTTGACGTCAATATCAGTAATCATGTCTTGATTAAATATTTAGTTCATCCCAAAATGAAAATTCATCCATAATTTACTCATACTCATTTTGGTACAAACCCCTATGAAGTATGTTCATTGTAGAAGACAAATGAAGAAGATTTGAATGAACCCAAAATGCTGCTTTAAAAATGAATCCATATGAACTGAATGGTTTAATCTAAAATAAATCAGATGATTCGCATTAAAAGAAGAGATAGTTTACCCAATAAGAAAATTATGCCTTCATTTAATCACAAATGTCATTTTTTGGATGAAATCTCCCCTAAATAGTCATTTTTTAAATAAAACTATTAATTGACTACTAGCAATAGCGAGTTATTATTCATTCATAATTTTAAAAAGCTTTTTTTTTTTTTGCACAGTGTTGAGCATGTACTGTATGTGTGTAAAACTAAAGTGCAATGCACATGCACATGCACACAAAATTAGTTAAGCCAGTGAAATGACTGTCATACTGACGTGAGCTCAAAATCAATCCCTGGTGATCTGGTCCATAGGGAAGCTGTCACCACACTGTAAATCTGACTGTCACACCAGGTCTGACCTCTGTCAGGAGCAAATCCACAGGGCTGATGTCAAACTCCTCAGCAGTCACCACTGTCAGCTGTAAAAAACTGACATGGGCAAAATCACTGATGCAAATACTGCCCTTAAAAGAGATCTACACTATTTGGGAATTGAATATTGACAGACAAGGGAATAGCAAAGCACTGGTCTCCTAAGCTCTATTGTCAAAGTGATTTTTTGTATGTTAAAATTAGATAAAAGTGAGGCACTGCTTTTTTTTCTCTATGTTATGTAATTGATGCCTGTCACATTCTCCGGCCTAAATCAGATTCAGCAAAAATGAAAAACAGACTATAAGCCACAAGAGTTGAGATCATTCGGACAACACCCATCAGTCAAACAAACATAGTTACAGGACACCCAAATCCTCACGTATCTCCAAGATGCTTTTGTTGGGACGCGAGGATTTTATCAAACAAAGCACAACACAGGATGACCGAACATCCAATCACGGTTGGATAACAATTGAGAACAAAAGTAAGACAAAGATAATATTTAATGTGTGTACATCACTGGGTTTTTGGATGGCTTCGTTTTGAGGTCAAAAGGTTGTTTGTGGAGAATGCAAACGAGGAGGCAGAACATAAAACACCAGTAATTCAAACTCGCCCTCAGTTTGATGATCTTAAAATGACAAAAGAATCAATAAAATGATTAAATAACACACACTTTTGAGCACAGAAACCCTGTCATTCTTTTGTGTTTGCATATTGTGTTTTGTTGCGGTTGCAAACTGTGCTCCCAAATATTGATTCTGTTTTCAGTTTTAAAAATGAAATTAAGGTTGGTCTGAACAGTCTAACAGCACTTATTAGTGTAAAAATTTATAAAATGGGTAATCACAAAAGGTGGCCTTTCTTTTCACAGAAGTTCAAAATAAACTGTGTGATGAGCATGATGTCATAAAGAAAGAAAAGGTGAAATTTGTGGCTCACTTCTGAAGGCAAGAATGTACCCAAACAATGGCTATGCAATATATATTGTACTGGCCATCTTATTGTCAGAAAACAGAGGCTCTATTGCATAATTCCACTTACAGTGTAGCATCACACATTGTCTGTCTTTCATTTTGCCACATTTGAAAGCAGTATATACAGTATATAGCTGTTGTGCTACTATTGGTCAATAGCCGCATTTCCACTGTCGGGCCAGTGCTAGCCAGAGCTTTTATCGGCTCGTGCCGGGCCAATCGCCCAGGAGGTTGAGTAGTGAGGCCGATATTATGTCGCGTTTCCACGGTCGGGCTAGTACCTCTCAGCACGTCACGCAAACCCCGCCTCCAGAAAGTCCCCTGAATCAAACGTCACACAACCCGCACACTTCAGCGGGAATCTGGCAGATAAAGCACACCATTGCATCATCACGAAACAATTAAAATGAAGACAACCGAAACAAACAAATGACACGTTACTGTACAGCATTACAATTCAGCACATAGGAGCAAGTAATAATATATAGCCTATATTTGTTTGTGCTTGGCAGCTATTCACTAATAAAGCTCTACATGTATTTAAAATTTCATTTTAAAATTTTACCACGTCATATAAAAACATAAACATTTGTTTGAGGACATTTTGTATTTGCAGTTTTCCCCAATGCGTTTGTAAAGTGGCGCTGTGCAGGACTAGATGACAGAAAAGAAGGTAGTTTCTGCTTTCACTCACCTAAAAAATGCTCTGTTTGCAAGATTTTATTAATATCATCGTATCCAAATACTTTATAAATAATATTTCAAACCTCCTCCGGTTATTGTATTTAGAAAATACATCTAAAATCTTTTTTTCAGATAGGCCTTTGTAAAATGAAAGTTTAATATGGCTTTAAAACAGTCTAATTTATGTATTGTACTGTATATACCTACATTGTTATAGCTATCTTTTGTTTGTTTTATATTGGTTTATTTATTTAATGTGATTTTAATATATCCGATATTTGTAATTCTTTAAATTATTTCAATATAGCTTAGGCTATTTTATCAAGATATGACACTACTGTGTTAAGCCTACAAAAGTGAACACATAATTTGTAAAGTTTTATGTATTTCTGTTGTATTCATATTTTGTATTATCTCCAAAATAAAGAAAAAAAGAAAAAAGACGCTCGCGGCATCAACAGAGCTGTGAAGCGAGCGCTTTTTTGCCCGGTCTCACACTCTCACACAGGCGTCTAAACGTGCATGTATCATGCACAAACACACCTTTTAAACTTGACAAAAACTCTCGACAACCTTTACTGGCTGCTGTGTCTTTAATAGGGTGTAAAGACTATTATGCATTATTGAAACATCAAGGAGGACGCAGCAAAGAAATGTCACTTATTAATTAAAACTTAATTTTTTTATGCAACAGCCTTACATTTAAAAGGGAAACATAAGGGCGATCATAAGCAAAAATACTACTAGCCTATAAGGGTGTTTATGGAATAGTCTATCCTAAACTGACCAGCTACGGTATATGTTTTTCTTTCCCTTATTTATTTATTTGTTTGCTGCATGTACTCTTGTTCGATCGGAAAACTAGTGTAATGACGGCATGCCATCTTTGCCAGACTCGGGCAAAGTCCGCCTCACCTTTCACTCCGCCCCGAAGCCCCAGCTGGCCCTCTTTGGCCCAAGGTATTCGGCGGGCCGAAAAAGGCCAGCCGCTGGCCCCGAGAAAGCCCCGCTTTGGCCCGATCAGGCTCCAGAAGTGACAGTGGAAACGCAACTGGCCCTGGCTTGCTCACTATAGGCGCGATAGTGGAAACGCGGCTATTGTTACAGCTATGGCGTCTTTCAGCAGCAATGTGTCACTCCCACTAGCAACTATGGTGGATTTGATTTATTTAATAAGGCTTGACATTGGCATAAGCAATGCTTGTCCAGGGTAATAATAGTTATAGGGGGAACTTAATGAGAATTTCAGCACATTTTTTGGCAAAACATTTCAATGTTGATTGCTTCATCTCTATTTTTTCATGAAATCCAATCAAAGTTCACAGGAGAAGAGTTGCACATGCCTGTGCAACAAAGCGGTGTTTAATGTTCCTCCATGTTTAATGTTCCTCCATGATTCAGCGCTTTTGAACAAATTGGATAAATCAGTGATTCAATTATCCATTCACAAAGACACGTGCTTGCTTCAGTCTGAAATTAATCTGAGTAGATTAGATAAATACATAAATCACTTAACACAGTCTTTTGCAGCCACGTACTGAGGGTTTACTTTCATATAATAAAATGTTTAAATACATAGGAAATCAAATTTTATCATGCAAGAGTTAACATTCATAAAATACAGTCTCAGAACTACAAAATTATGGCCACTGAAAATGCTGAGTAGCTAATAACTGTAATAGAACCCACCAAATATTTTGTGTCAACTCCTGAAAATGTAATATCCCAACTGTGATATACTGTCATGCAAATTATTTTTGTCAGATTTTGTCATTATGTAGGGCTGGGAGATAAATGGATTTTATCTATTATCTATTTATCGAGTGTGAAGTTTACATCAATTAGTTTGAATGAAAATTGGTTTTCACCCTAAAACATGACGCTCCCTTCTGGGTTCCCGTAGTTCCCCCCACATTTGCCAAAGAAACACATAAACAATATGGCAGATGATACTCCAAGAAATGTTATGCAAAATACAACACGGACGCACAAACACACCTGCCAAAAAATTCAGGGCTCTCAGTCACCGTCAGATTCGCGCATTTAAAAACAGCATGCCACACCTTGTAATTCTCATAGTGAGTAATGGCTAAGACATTGACAAGACGCACATATGAAAGGAACTGTTAACGATCTAATGCTGAAACTCAAAGCTTCTGTTTCCAGATAAATTAACCCAGCCGCAAAGAAAAAAAAAAAAGCAGTTGATTATTAGGTACCGGAAATATCAACACTGTGACAACTCGCTCAGTCTACCAGATGCAGCGGACAGACGCAAATAAAAGCAATAAAATGTAACCCACTAACCTACACTGTAAAACCCAACAGTGATTTGAAAAGTTTTAAACTCAGTGTTGAAGGTAATGAGTTAATTAAATACCTCATTACTTTATCTTAAATGGAGTAAGTTCAAAGTACTCATATAGATTAGTTTGTAGCAATCAGTTTCTTCAAATCGTTTGAGTTGCCTCAACTTATTGGGTTTAACAGTACTCAGTTGGTTTGAGTTCTCTTAATTTATTGGGTTTTACTGTGCTCAAATTGCTTCGTTTACTCAAATGGATTAAGTTCACAGTACTCATTAGGATTAGTTTTTGAACTTAAATTGTTTTTTGCAATCGGTTTCCTCAAATGGTTTGAGTTACTTTAACTTTTTGGGTTTTACAGTGTAGCGTGAGTCATTTACTGTATATGAAATGAATAAACCTCTGAATGTTAGGAAAATATATTAATCTTGAAAAAAGTCTTTTTTAACAATCATTGTGAGTTTACTTTCACTGTAATTTTATGAAATGGTTTAATTTATAGTATTATTTAAAAAAGTCTTGTATGCAATTGTAATTAGATCTTGTTCAATTTGATCCTTAAATGACAGCTAGGAAGGTTCTTGAGGGAAAGGTTTTTTTTTTCTTCTAGCAGTTTTTATATCCAACAGTGTAATTATATAAATATGATATGCTTATGCTAATTATACAGGTTAATAACTTTTAACTTTTTTAGTGGGGGGAAAAAAATCTATTTTTTTGTGGAAAAAAATCAGGGATTTTTCAAAAAGACCATATCGCCGAGCCCTACCATTATGAAATGTAAACCCAAATGAAACTGAGACATTCCAAACCATTCAAAGGCTTGATTTGTCACTGCCAGTTACTGTTGACCTGATGGGATCTGCCAGTCTTTATCATGGGAAAGTATAAAAGCACAATTATCTCTATTAAACAACCCGTTCTGTTCTCAAAGGCTGTCCCAAACATGAAAAGTTCCTGAAACAACCCTCCTTATCTAAATGGGGTTTGATCAGTCCAGAAATAACTGAAAAACTGGCATTTTAGTCAACAGCAACTGAGTCACCAGCAATGTTGATGGAGAACCTGATCGAGATTAGGTAAGGTGGAGCAGATCTGTGACTACCTTATCTCTTCCGCTAATTTAGTCATGCAGCCAGCGTTCCAGAGCTCTAGCTCACCGTAATCAGGTAATTAAAGCTATTTGATCTAATGGCTCTCAGCTCCATTGCACAATTGTTTATTCCCTTGATCCTCCAGCTTATCTACCTTGTTGTTTTTATAAATCCTGAAAGAAAAAAATGGGGGAGATCCTGTTACTGTTTCCTGTCTCCGCTAAGTATTTATTTGCACTTTTCTCCCAGTTAAAGGTTTGCATTCGTGTTGAACTTTTGAAAGTAGGTTTGATGAGAGAAGCGGATCCATCAGAACAACCTCTGAGCAGACAGTCGGTAACTAACCATCTTTGTCTTCTGTAAGTCATCAAGTTGTGTTTGTTGCCCGTGCCAAGAAACCTTCTAGGATTTGACAAAACCCACAGTCCCCTTTTCCTCCCAGAACTGGATGATCTTGGTAAATACAGAAATAAATAGAGAAACAACCTCAAACAAATAAATCCACTTTTAAAGACGCTCTGGCTTTAAACAAAGCAAAGGATCAGATGCGTCTTGAAGATGCCAAGTGAAAGGAGCCACAGGCTGTTGTTTGAAAAGATGGCTTCACTTTTGTTCCAGATTTCCTTTTGCTTCAGTTCTGTCTCCTCCTGTGTCAGATTTGCAGCAGAGATATGTCTTGAGATTTAGGCTACAGCTCAGAGCTCGAGTTATAACATGGTGTAGCATCATTTGAATAACTAGCGCCCGAAGAGTGGGTCTTTGCTCTTCATTTATCATAAATTAAAGACATATTTTTGCAATATAAATAAGTATAAAACACTCCAGATGGCTCATGCCCTGCTCAGCTTTGTTTAAAATATGAATAATTAAAATATAATTATAATATCATTTTACTAAATTAGTTAAATAAAGTTACCTTGACTACTGACTGATCAGAAGTAATGTACATGTAGTAAATTACAAAAATAATGTACAGTGCTCACCATAATTGAGTACACCCCATTTTGAAAATCTCAGTGAATATAGGCAATGTATTTTGGTGCATTTAAACAAAACCGATTTATTAAACAGATATATTTATTAAAATAATATTTTAGTCACCAAACATATTTAGGAATTGAAGGATAATACAATTAAATTCAAGCAAAATATTGCAAAAAAAAAAAAAATTACAACCTACAAAACGAACTTTTTTCATTTTTTTTGCTCCTCTTGATTTTTCCTCTTTTTTTCAAATTTGTATTTAATATTTTTCTATAAGATATAAATTTGGGTGTACTAGTTCTAATCTAATGTATATGCACAAATATAATATTGTATAGCTTCCTATTAAAAATATTAATTTAAAAGATAGATTTGTGAGGGGTGTACTTATTTATGCTGAGCACTGTATGTATGTTTATTATAAAATCTTGATTAATCAAAATAAAGATTCCATGTTTTAGACTTGCAAATGAATGCAAAGAAAGCAAGTTTATATTCTTTTACAGATAACAAAATAATAATGTTTCAAAATTTAAATGTTAAAAATTCAAGCATAACCTTTCATAATGACAAATCTATACACAGGAAAGTTTTAAACATACACTGTTAAACCCAAGAAGTTAAGTTAACTCAAACCATTTCAGAACGCCAATTGTAACAAACAATTTAAGTTCAAAAACTAATCTTAATAAGTAGTGTGAACTTAATCCATTTGAGTAAATGAAGTAATTTGAGCATAGTAAAACCCGATAAATGAAAAGAACTCAAACCAACTGAGAACTGTAAAACCCAATAAATTAAGGCAACTCAAACCGTTTGAGGAAACCAATTGCTACAAACCATTTGAGAACTAAATGGTTAAAAACGAATCTAATTGAGTACTTTGAACTTACTCCATTTAAGTTGAAGTAATGAGGTATTTAATTAACTCATTACCTCCAACACTGAGTTCAAAAACAACTATTTTCAAATGAGCAGAATTAACTTCAGTAAATTTTAAGTTAACTACACTCATTTCATTTGATAAAATTGATTGTTGGGTTTTACAGTGTAGAAATTTATATTTTTTTCCAGAGCATTGTGTATTACTGTTCTAAAATCGCATCAGCAAATTTATTTATTTAGTTTTTATTTTACTTTAAAAATGTTTGAATTATTCATTCAAAGAAAATTGGAAAGAAATGTATTATTTATTATTGTATATTATATATTATTGTTATTTTGAACTTTCTATTATTCGAATAATAGACCCTTTTCACATTTCCGGGTTTCTCAGTAGCGAAAGTTGTCATAGTTGGGAAAACTGCCATGCAGTGAATGGCAGAATATGATGACAGCAGCCAGAGGAGAGAATAATGTCAAATTTACTCTCCTGTAAAATAGACGCTGCATTATTATATTAAACTTTTTACTGTTTCTTTTATCAAATATATGCAGCCTTGGTGTGCAAAATAGACTTTTTTGTAAAACATTTAAAACAATCTGACCTAAAAAATTTCCAGCGGCAGCGTACAGCATATACGTAATTGTTATTGGTCACATTACTTACAATATTTTGATTTGTTCATCCAGTAACAAAAAAAACCCTGTCAGAGGAGAGATTAAAAGCACATGAACTTTCTTTCTCAAGTCATAAACTGCTTCTTTTGGTCTTCTGTGTCCCGTTAATATGATTAATAACATGTGGAGTTGTTATCAAAACATCATGTTCCTAATAAGCATCATATCACAAGACTACCAGTGAAACAACAGCAAGTCAGAGGATTGGCTCTTTAGTTTGTCTCCAAGACCCCCGAGGCACAGCAATTTCACTTCTTGGCATGGGCCAGGGATTTCAACCCAAACAATGCCCCAAAGGCTCGCTCATTTATGGGGATGAGATCAACTCAAAAACAACTACAGGAGTGTGGGGGGGGTGGGGGGAGCCTATAGCGCTTTATGACTCATTACATAAGCACTTAGCGACATGAATATTCCTCAAATACCTGGCATTGCAGAATGTAATCTGCTTACGACGACAGGACTGGATGTGCCCGGCTTGTGTGGCAGGTGTTTCTGCATTAGCTTCTGTTACAAAAGATTACGGAGGCAGTGATGGCAATCTTGGCTGTGGAAGAGAGGAGGGGAAAAACGTTTTAGAAATGGCTTAATCCAAGGGCTAGATTACCCACAAGGTACCGGCTAGGTAGACATCAAAGGCCGTCCCAGCCCACTCAGTGATATTGAAATGAAAACGTGTTCCCGCTAAGCTTGAATGGAAAGCGTCGCCGGAGGTTGTCAGCTCGGTTTCGGGAGAAGAGAGGCAATAGAAGAGCAATCCTATTCACTCTACTCATGACACTGTTTGGCTGCGCACTTTGCTTCTGTGCTTATCGCTTTGTTGGGCTGAAAGATGCGATGGAATTTTCGGGATCTTTTGAATTTGCTTTATTTCTTGTTACCATGTGAAATGGCGCAAGGAATCGCGTTCTTTACCATTTCGTTTACCTGTTTTTAATTGCCGACAGACGTTTCTTTCCCAAATCGTTGCATCATCTTCTTTATTTTGCAAATTGTGATAAAAGAAATCTTGTCATCTCCTTTGCAATGCTTCATTTACCTGTTTTCAAACTGCCATCATTGCACTAATTTGTCCTGGCAGTATACAACATCTCATCTCCTTTGTGGCATTGTGTTTCAAACACATTCAAGGGCTGAGCACTTGGCCCTTTTTTGGCAGTTGTGGTCGGTTCACATGACCAGAAGGTCCTGGCCAATTTCAGTCAAAATCCCCCTAACAATGGTGCTCTCTGACAACGCTCAGGTTGTTATCTACAAGTGCCTTTAGACTTGTGTTCCTTGCAGAATGGCTCTTTGGAAAAAGCGCATGAATCATTTGCTCTGTTAACTTACACCGTCCACACTGCCCCCTTTACTATTTCGAAGGTCGCGTAAAACCCCCCTGAAGCCCTGAACCATGTCATCCGTCACTGCTAGTCTGAATTGCCGGGTCTCATGCTGCTGGGAGAAATGCCACTGTTAAATGACTACGGAGACTCATAGACGCTTACTGTCAGGCTAATCAGCTATAATCGCTGCACAGTAGTTAATTGACAAAGGTCATGCCTAGGTTACGCACTGCTGCTGCTAATGGTTATAAATTGACTTCTTAGAGCATGTCTCGTGTTTGATGTCACCAATACATCACTACAATGTGCTCATCCTAATCAGTTGTAGTGCACACATCTATGTCATCATGTACACTATTATCATCATCATGTACAGAGTTTAATTATTAGAAGGTGTGACAATAGATGAATTTTTGAATATTCTGCTGTAGAGAAATTTTATTTAAGTTAACCCGGATCAACATGACTTCACTAAACAGAAATGTGTAAAGCCAGTGTATAATATTTTATATATAAGTTGATAAAGTTTTTAGGTTGAATTATTGCTACTGTTCCTTATTGCTCTACTGTTCCTAAAGATTGGTGGTGCCAAACCACAAACCCTGCTCCTCAGTAAATTGAATCAAACCAAACCAAACCTTACTCTACCGCAATGTGCAACACAGGCTCATTGTGGATACATGTGGATACCCCTGTCTATATTTCTGGAGAGCGTGAATTATGTAGCCAGAGGTACGTCTGGCTGCATTTCATCTTTAAAACAAATGCTAAGTGCCACCGACAGCTTCTGACCATTTTAGCGATACCAGCTGACTACTTACCTCCATAGAAACAGCTTTTCCTGTGCCAGCTTTTTGCTCGCCTTGCACATTGGCAGACTTGACTGTGATGATGGGGTTCAAGTCTGGTAAAGAATGATTCCAGAAACCAGATAAAATAAAAGAAAAAAAATAAATTAATATATTAACCAGTGGCGGCTGGTCAATAGAGGGCGCTGGGGCGCCGCCCCCTTCAAGTTAGATCCCTTTAATACGTTAATGTTTATTATCACAAATATTAACAAAATAAATTGATTTAATTATAACATTCTAACGTTTATTGTAGTCATACTAACATTTATTGAAAAAAAATTTATTAACAATATTTTTTCATATGTGTGCGGGGCGCCGGACTAATGGGTGTCTATGTAGGTACACAAATATGAGGATGCACGTGATATGAGGATAAGCTCTAGTTGGCCTGTTTTAAATTGTCTTTGGGACACAGAGCGCTGTGCCCCAAAGACAATTTAAAACAGGCCAATTAGAGCCCATTTTTGTTGTTAGAACGAATCATATTTGTTTTTATATGATTGGCCTTATGTGATTGGACCTTCTCACCAAAGAGCTTAGAATGCAATTTCTCGAGATGAAGGAAAATGATGTTGTATCTTTGCAAAGATATCCGTTCACCAGGCGTTTGGATGAAGAAAAAAAAAAATCAAGGATCTTGGACCAGATCGACCTTCCTTGCAAATTCACCAGTAGTCAGTGTTGGCGAGCATGCGTATATACGGGGCTTTTCCAGCACTTGTCATGACAAACGGAGTTGGCTGGCAGGTTGTGATGTAAGTCATGCCTTTTACTATTTCCGTGTTTGCTGTTTCAAACAGCATGACACAAGAGAGGCTGAATGCATTGGCCATGCTGTCAATAGAGAAGAGACTGGTGACTGAGATGACTGACTTTAACCAAAAGGTTATTGAGAAATTTTCAAGTCAGAAAAAAAGGAGAGGAAAATTTATTTTCAAGTAGTGCTACTGGCCAGTGATTAGGCAACATTTGTGTGTGTGTGTGCGTGTTTACTGATTATTTTGATTACTTCAGTACTGATAATAAACCCAAACTGAACTAAAATGAACTGATTTGTGATGCATTTATTGTATGCTTTAGTCATATTTTAGTTTTTTGATACATCACCTGAAAAATGGCGTTTACACTGTTACTTTACCAACAGTTAGATTTTTTTCTGGTGTTTGCGCCCCAACATTTTTTAACACCAGCCGCCACTGATATTAACAACAGGCTGGAAATGTGGTTTAAATCATTTTTTTTCTAGACTGCTTTTGAAAACACTTTCGGTTGGGTTTAGGAAAGGGGGTTGGTGGGTCAGTTGGTCAGTCAGTAAGTCAATCAGTCGACAGCAAGCTGGCCTGGTCAGCTGAAGTGTATATTGTGCCATCTGGTGGATTTATGCAAAAAGACAATGAATATGTGATAATCAAAAAGCATATACAGCGGCCTCTGGTGCATTTGCAAAAACAAAAACTGTGAGCAGACGTACCTAAGGTTACGTATTTCGATGTCCCCAGAAATGTAGACCTAAGTACATATCCGCAAGGAGCCTGGGTTGGCAATGTGGCTTCAATACAGTGAAATGCCGGCAGCTAGCTCTCTGCAACTCTCACATGGTCACCCACTGAAGCTAAGCAGGTCAGTACCTGGATGGGAGATCACATGGGAAAGCTAGGTTGCTGTTGGAAGTGGTGTTAGTAAGACCAGCAGGGGGCACTCAAGCTGTGGACTGTGTGGGTCCTAACGCCCCAGTATAGTGAAGGGGACACTCATCTCTTTCGGATGAGATGTTAAACCGAGGTTCAGACTCTCTGTGGTCGTTAAAATCCCAGGATGTCCTTCGAAAAGAGTAGAGGTTTAACCCCGGCATCCTGGCCAAATTTGCTCACTGGCCTCTGTCCATCATGGCATCCTAACCATCCCCATATCATAATTGCTTCATCAGTCTGTCTCCTCTTCACCAGTCAGCTGGTGTGTGGTGTGTGGTCTGGCGCAATGTGGCTGCCGTCACGTCATCCAGGTGAATGCTGCACACTGGTTATGGATGAGGAGATTCCCCCAATGTGTAAAGTGCTTTAAGTGTCAAGAAAAGTGTTATATAAATGTAAGGAATTATTATTATTAGATGAACAAGAACCATGGAATTGGTGCATCGTAACACCATATATATATATATATATGAGTAATACACCAAATTCAACAATTGACAAACAACAATCAAATTATTGCTATTATAAACAATTAACTTATTATTATTATTATTAATATTATTATTATCATTATTATTATTAAAATTAGTAGTAGTAGTACTATTTGTAGTAGTAGTAGTAGTGTGAAATATTACAATTAAAATGCCTATTTATAATTTGATTATTTTTACAATATAATATTCAGTTTTACAGTGGTGATGAATTACAGTATTTCAATTATTTAAGAGACTTTTGTAATATTGGAAATTATTTTTAATATTCTGAAATTGTTCCTCTGCTCTGAAGTTCAAAAGCTGTTATCAAAATTTATAATGATATAATAGCAGTTATTTTAATAATATCATAACAGTTATTTTGATATGTAGTAATATTAATTACAACATTACTGCTTTATTTTTCATCACATAAATTCAGCCTTGGTAAGTCTATGAGATTTCTTTAAAAACTATTAAACTACAAACTTGGCCATCAAAATCTATTTTAAAATGTATTTTCTGACATATTTAATACTGTATACACATAAATGAGTTTGTAAAGCCTGGGACATTAGTATGCAGAAGGCTCTGTGAAAGAGGTGAAAGAGGGCTGCATTACAGTGTTTAGTTTACTTCCATCATGCAACTCATCTGAGACCTGCAACCTTTCTCTGCGTCCAGCCAGCCGACTCATTCAGACAGGAGAATTTGTAAGCCCACTCTGCTGTATTTGTTTAGTTTGCCATTTCACTTTAACCTGTCCCGCGAGAGAACATTTCAGAAAAACGTAAAGCTTGTGGGACGTTTTTTTATTCCCATCTTGAAAGCTGATATTAACTTTAGACTAAGTTCTTTGTCTCTGCCTTTTTAAAGTTTATGGCTGAGTTGTTTAGAAATAACACACCAAGAAAGTAACTGCTTTGATCTTTTGTGTGTGTGTGTACTACAAGGCTGAGCTATGTATGAGACAACTGCATAGTAATGCATCTAATGTGTTTTTAATTCTTTTAGTAAAATATATATTTTTTTACTTTACGCTGACACCATTTGGACTATTTTGATGGACCCCTTTAGACATTTAACTCAGGGTATGTACAACAATAATGCACTAAAATGAAAGATTTCTAAAAGCTGAATGTGCAGACAACCATCCTGTCAATCCAATCCAATTCATGAATCTATAAAAACAACTAAAAATGTAGTATTATGCATGCAAGGCAAATAGTTGGCTATGCCGTTTTGTAATGAAAGCCATGTGTTTGTGCATTAGAGATGTGCAGATCAGCTGTAATACCACCCGAATCCGCGGATTCATACTAATCATCCACCCGCCACTTGGGTTGGGATGATAGACGATGCCATCGTCCATTGCCGATGGCCAATAGACATCACAATGCTGAGCCGGCATTGTGATCCTCCACCCCGCCCCCGTTGCAGCAGTAATCCACTCGCGAAAACCTCAGATACTGTTGGTTGGTTCCTGTTGGTTGTGCACCTTTTTTACCAACCAAGTTTTTCGACGCCATTATAGTGACACAGACCACTCTGCCTATTCATGCCAGAGTCCCACAAAAACAGTGATTGACAGGTGATAATTTGTGTGTAACTTATCTTTATTTATTTATGATTTGGTTATGAGTAAAACAAAGACCATGCGCGTCATGTAGTTGAAACTGTAAAATGAATGAATTAATCATAAATAATTAATTCACCTCCGCCAACAACGACGATGCCATCGTCCATTGCAATGTTTCACATTAGACATTATACGATGCCAAATTGGTCGACATCACCCAACCCAACCCGCCATCCGCCCGCATATATAATTTTATCTGTTATATTTATATCCGCACCTAACCTGCACCCGATCGTCACTTTAATCATTCTAATTCTTTGTTTACAGCATGATGATAAATCAGAATAGATTGTTCGTTATTAACAGCAGATTCAGTGAGCTAATCTGCCCATCTCTGATAGCAAATTAATACGCTAATCATAAACTACTTTTATTTATAAAAACAAAAGTTTGTCTTTACTAGACTTAACATCCAGTGGTATTTTTGTGCTGTCCCGATGAATGTAACTTAGCTTTTCTGACTTTGACTTGACGGGCCTTTCGATTTAGCACACACATAATGTCTCATATTTGAGGTACCGGTCTTGTGGCTTCCATATACATAGAGCGCTTCACAATCACAGCCGTTGCATATTACATACCCAGCACTTGATTCATCCTCGTTAACCACTTCGCTGAAATGATCCCACACAGCATTTTCTTTCTTTCCTTCCTTTTGTTTTGTTTTGATTTCTTCATTTTTAAGTTTCTCTTGGATCTGTTTCACCTCTATTTTTGCTTTAACAAATGGACCTTCACCACACATGTATTTTTTTTTTATTAGCGTGCCATTTTCCTGATGAAAAATGCATTAAAAACACATTCGTATTTTACAGAATGTGTTTAAAAAATACAAAACAAAAATCATTAATTATTAAGCTCATCCATGCGCAACCCACCAGCAATTAATCGTAATCATTTTTTTATTACCCGACTCGCCTAACCTGCAGATTATCCGCATCGACCGTGGATATAACCGTCATCCGCGCATCACTATTGTACACATACTGTATTCATATTTTTCTTTATTTCTATAGCGCTTTTACAATGTAGATTGTGTCAAAGCAGCTCAAAGTTCTAGCAAATTGAAACTGTGTCAGTCCAGTCAAGTTCAGTTTAGTTCAGTTCAGTGTGGTTTAATTTTCACTGCTGGAAGTCCACACACTAAAAAGCTCCACAAGTCCTAAACCAAGCAAGCCAGTGGTGATAGTGGCAAGGAACAAACTTCACCAATTGACGAAAGTGAAGGTAAAAAAACTAGAGAGAAACCGAGCTCAGTTGGGCACGACCATTTCTCTTCTGGCTAAACTTCTTGTGCAGATCTGCATATACAGTAGTCCATGAAACCCATGATCACTGCAATGCTATTGACTTTATTCTTCAATGCGGAAGTGCGCCTGTTTTTGCGATTGTTTTAGAACAGAGATGCACAAACTGAAAAAGTTGGCCCACGGTAACCCTCCATCCCTTTGGCCCTCCATCCTATCTGAGAAGAGAAGGAGAATAATGGGGAATTTGTTTGTTTTGTCTTTAACAGAGATTGTCATTTCTAGTTTAACATAACTTTGTTTTTTAACTGTTGATCTACAAAAAAGCCAACTTAAATTAAATGTTTTAATTAAATATTGTAAATGAATGGATTTTTTTTTAAATGTAATAGTCACTTGATGGATAGCAGACATTGCAGAAGCCATCAGCAAGGGAATCAAGGCAAAGTGTATTTTTTAGTGTTATAAATGGAATTGTTCATGTTTTTTTATTGAAGATGTTCATTATAAAATGTACAAAAATCTATAATTAATACAATTAAAGTATTTTAAATGTAATAAATTCTAGTATTAATTAAATTATATAACAAATTATATAATGAATTATAATAATAAATTAGGAAATTACAATGACAACTGTACAGATTAGCATATCTACCTGCAGCCCACCACCCTCAATCAAGTTTAGTTTTTGGCCCTTCATAAGAAAAAGTTTGGGCACCCCTGTTTTAGAACTTCAGATTCAGTTGCCTATAGGAGAAATAACTTGGAATAATCATCTCTACATGCTCTACAAACAAGTGTGTTCATGCCTATACAGACAAAGCAGAATAATATAATAAGAAAATATCAGTTTGCAACATCAAGCAGCAGAACGAGCTGTTTTTAATGTCTGAAAATGAATAGAAGTGAATGAGACCGGAAGTCTTGAGCCGAAAAGATTCAAATGGCTGAGCCTGCTCGTACATGAAGAATAAGGTGAATAGCACAAGGCTCTAACAATCTATCTTAAATAATCCCAAGCTGTAAAAGAAAAAGAAAAACTTTCTGTGTCCTGCTTTCGGTGGGTCATTTTTCAGAAAACTGCCCAATACAGCCATTGGCCAAATTAACCAAAACGTATGAAAGGTTTACAATTTTTAGCTAAAATTGGTATAGAGTAATTACTGAACATAACATGCCATGCCTTGGTAGAAATCAAAATAAGATGTGAATTTTGTACTCGTAGCTTTGTTTTATGTCAATCTTTATTCCAACGTAATTTTTAAACCAATGAATTTGACATGAAAACATCCAGAAAAGAGTATTTTTCTTTCAAATTGATCATTCCAATTCCAGTCTTTGCCTTTTACCTATATCATCTGCAGATGAATATAGTATGCATAATATTACTGTACTTTATAACAAACAACACAGAAATGTAACTACGTCTACATCTATTGACAAGAGTGCTGTGGTTTGAAAGCTAGCAGAGGTTGACTGTGGTGTTGACGCTCTCTCTGTGGTGTGAAGGGCTACAGATATCGACTGGTCAGATATTAAAGCTTCAGCAGGTGTCCTGTAGCACTGTAGAGACGGACCCTGAGTGAATGCATCAAATTGATCGCGCAGATAAAAAGGCCCCTCGTTGTGCATCAATAATGCATTCTCTTTATCTGGGTCACTATATGTCCCAGGAACAGAAGTCGCACTACATTTCCACATGAGCCACACAGTCATGTACATGAACTGGTAAATCTAGATTCTGACACAATTTAATGTACATACCTTGAATTAATTGATAAAAGTGTGTGCATCAGCGCTGGTGCTCAAACGAACACTAAGTTAGCAAAATACAGTTAACTTAGTTATTACAGGTTTATTACTGTTTGTATTTTAAAGGAAGTTGAATTTATAGCATTGTTACTCCAGTCTTCCTTCAGAAATCATTGCTAGATGCTGATTTGGTGCTCAAAATACATTCTTTTGTATTTTCAGCGTTGAATATTTTAATGAAATCTGTGCTATATTTATCTTTTACAACTCAGAGATGGACGAAAGGTTCAAAAGAATTCATTTGAAATATTTTTGAATATAAATATCATTTATTGAAAATAATTTGTAACATTTTAAATATATTTACTGTTATGTTTAATCCAACCCAGGCTCATTCTAAAAAACGTACCGCTATATACATTTCTGGAGACCATCAAATACGTCCCAAGAGCTACGTTTTTTTTTTTGTGCAGTTTTTGTTTTCACGAATCTACCAGAGGCTGCTGTGTATGTCTTTTCACATCTCAAATGTTTCTCGCGAGTGCCATTTGTGCCTGCTGTTCTCGCGTAAACCCACCCGAGGCCGCTGTCAAATGACTGACTGACCAATCGACTGACCCACCCTCCTCCTTCCCTAAACCCAACCAATTGTATTGATTGACCCGCCCACCCACTTCCCAAAACTCAACCGACAATTTTCAAAAGCAATCCAGAAAAAAAAGCCTTCATCTGATTTTTCAGATTTTACCACATTCTCACCCTGTTATTTACTTGTTTATTAAATTTTTTGGATTCTGTTTTTGTCTTCTGGGGGCTCTCTTTTAACCATTCTTCATCAGACTTGAACCCCGTCATCGTGGTCAACTCCTCTCTGTCTCTCAAGTCCGCCAATGTACATGGCAAGCTAACGGGACAAACTAGTAACAGTGGGAAAGCTGTCAATACGGAGGTAAGCGGTCAGCTGGTAAGCGCGAATAGGAACACCATCATTTGAAAAAAAAAAAAAAAAATGCAGCCATACATAGCTCTGGCTACATAATTCGCGATCTCCTGAAATGTAAACAGGGCTACATTTTCAGAATGATCCTATGTTGGTTTAATCAATTTGTATGGTAATAAAAAAATGGTAAAAAAAAACAACTCTTTTTTTATGATTCTCCAAAAATTAGTAGCTGTGTCTGAAAATACGCAACTCCAAATTTCCCCCTACTGTGACATCCCAAGTCCCGTAAATTACTAGTGACTGTGAGAATGAATGATTGTGTTTAACAATAATAATAGCATTGCTTTTTTCATATTTTTTATTCAGAAACATTTAAACCATTTAATTTTCATTTTGGTGACCTGAACCTTCCTATACATTTCAGAATTGCAAATTTTGTTTTTTTTTTTTATTAACAGGCCTGCAAGATTAATTATTTTAAAAATTATTAAGACAAAGGGATCAAAAAGCTTAAATGTGCTTGTGTTTCTCCAGCAGTAAAACTTACCAGTGAAGAAGTGATGTGAAGTGTGTGTGTGTGTGTGTGTGTGTGTGTGTGTGTGTGTGTGTGTGTGTGTGTGTGTGTGTGTGTGTGTGTGTGTGTGTGTGTGTGTGTGTGTGTGTGTGTGTGTGTGTGTGTGTGTGTGTGTGTGTGTGTGTGTGTGTTGAGGCCTACATGTTGCTGCATTTATGAGTTTACGTTAAACTAGGTGAAAGTGTGGCATATCGATAACCTCCCTTTGTGAGCATCGATTGGGTTATGAATGACGAGCAGCGGGGTGCATCCCCTTTAAATGCCCGACAATGGCCACTTAGCCTTCCTTTGGGAAGGTGTGTGACAAAGAAATAATTGCGAACAAAAAAGCATCTTGTCACACCTGGAGGTACAATGTTGCTCTTTCTCACAGGAGCTCCACGTCAATAACCCACATAAAAGAGAATGTAAAAACACTCCCGCTGTTATAAATGACTTTTGGCATCCCATAATTTAAACTCTCTGTGCTTCACTGTCAGGTGTATTATGTTAATTCTGCATTCGTGCGTATAATGAGCTCCTTTCTCCATCTTTCTTCCTTTTTTTTTACACTTTATCAACTGTTTCTACACCAAAAGCTAGTGACTTTTTTTCATTTAAAAAAAAAATAGAAAGATACTTCAAATTTCCAAAATGGCAATAAGAAATTTGTGCAATTGTGGTTTATTTTTAGTCATTTACAAATTTGTAAAAATAAATAAATACATTTTAAAAAGTATGAAATGGATGGATTGGATGGATGGATGGATGGATGGATGGATGGATGGATGGATGGATGGATGGATGGATGGATGGATGGATGGATGGATGGATGGATGGATGGATGGATAGATTGATGGATGGATGGATGGATAGATTGATGGATGGATGGATGATGATGAGATGAAAAAAGCTTACATTAAAAAGTGCACAATGATTGGATGGATGGATGGATGGATGGATTGATTGGTGGACGGATGGATGGATGGATGGATGGATGGATGGATGGATGGATGGATGGATGGATGGATGGATGGATGGATGGATGGATTGATGGATGGATGGATGATGATGAGATGAAAAAAGCTTACATTAAAAAGTGCACAATGATTGGATGGATGGATGGATGGATGGATGGATGGATGGATGGATGGATGGATGGATTGATTGGTGGACGGATGGATGGATGGATGGATGGATGGATGGATGGATGGATGGATGGATGGATGGATGGATGGATGGATGGATGGATAGATTGATGGATGGATGGATGATGATGAGATGAAAAAAGCTTACATTAAAAAGTGCACAATGATTGGATGGATGGATGGATGGATGGATGGATGGATGGATGGATGGATGGATGGATTGATTGGTGGACGGATGGATGGATGGATGGATGGATGGATGGATGGATGGATGGATTGATTGGTGGACGGATGGATGGATGGATGGATGGATGGAAGGGTGGATGGATGATGAGATGAAAAAAGCTTACATTAAAAAGTGCACAATGATTGAATGGATGGATGGATGGATGGATGGATGGATGGATGATGAGATGAAAAAAGCTTACATTAAAAGGTGCACGATGGTTGGATGGATGAATGGATGAATGGATGGATGGATGGATGGATGGATGGATGGATGGATAGATTAGTGGACAGATGGATGGATGGATGGATGGATGGATGGATGATGAGATTAAAAAAGCTTACATTAAAAGGTGCTCGGTGATTGCATGGATGCATGGATAGATGGATGGATTGGTGGACAAATGGATGAATGAGATGAAAAAAGCTTACATTAAAAGGTGCATGATGGATGGATGGCTGAATTTGATTGTTGGGCGGATGGATGAATGGATAGATGGATGAGATGAAAAAAGCTTACATTAAAAGGTGCACGATGACTGGATGGATGGATGCAAAGACTGATGGATTGATGGACGGATGGATGGAAAATATTTATGCAGTAAAATGCATTGTAGGGCGACTCAGTGGTGCAGTAGGTAGTGCTGTCGCCTCACAGAGAGAAGGTCGCTGGTTCGTGCCTCGGCTGGATCAGTTGGCGTTTCTGTGTGGAGTTTGCATGTTCTCCCTGCGTTCGGCTGGGTTTCCTCCGGGTGCTCCGGTTTCCCCCACAGTCCATAGACATGCCGTACAGGTGAATTGGGTAGTCTAAATTGTCCATAGCGAATGAGTGTGAATGAGTGTGTATGGATGTTTCCCAGAGATGGGTTGCAGCTGGAAGGGCATCCGCTGCGTAAAACATATGCTGGATAAGTTGGCGGTTCATTCCGCTGTGGCGACCCCAGATTAATAAAGGGACTAAGCCGAAAAGAAAATGAATGAATAAATGAATTTATTGTAAAAAAAAATATATTTTAAAAATGTGAAACCAATGTAGTCAAATGAGAATGCTTTCAAAACTAATGTCATAGTCTTATGGCTTATACTTCATCTTAATAGTACCCTTAATATCTTCTGTTAACTATAAGTAACTTTTTAATGACAAGTCACCTAACTCTATAAGTATTAGTTTAGGGTTGGTCAAATAAGTTGACACTTACTTGAAAATGTACTTATAATCAGTTGGAGTCTAAATGTCTGTTGGAGGACTATCAAAATAAAGAATCATAGATTAATACATATAATTAAGAACTGAGCTCAAAAAGCATCTAATGTGCAACCATAAACTAACTTGCAATGCATCACTTATGGATTATGATTCAGGAGTCAGTGGCATAATTTTGTCATAAGTTTTCAATATGCAACGCTTTCACTAAGAAACCTCTGGTGCCAACACACAGATATGAAGGGTAGTTAAGGCTAGGGGTGGGTTTATCTGCACCAAAATATCTATATGTATAAATATACAGTATATTAAATCAATTCCTACTTTTGCAAATGCATCTGGACATGAAAAACTGAAAGTAAAAAGTTCTCTGCATGTTGAAAAATGACATCAAATGGAGTGTCTGGTGTGTCAAAAAAAGTGGTCCAAATGTAACGAGTTGGGAATGAAAATGTGCTGGATGTGCCTAAGACTTCTGCACACAAATTATATGCAGATATGAGATTCCCACTGGCCGAAGACAGATGAGCGCTGTCCTTTGAGGTTTTTATTTCACTGGCAGACAAGCTACATCCACATCACCACGTGGCCCCAAAGAGGATGTATGCTTTGGCTTATTCATTGTTCTTAAACATATATGTTGTTGTTTAACCCCAGAGACACAGGGTCATATATCGTGTCTCTTTTCACGTTTCGCCTTTATACGCCACACACTGCGAGCTCATCAACACAATCAAACGCAAACACTGGAATGATTGAATCCTGCCTTCACACTGCGGCTCTGCCTGGTACAGGACTGATTCATTTCTGAGGTGTGTGTGTGTGTGGGTCTCAGGGCGAGGTGAGGATAGGGCTCCTCACTGTCTCTCCAGACAGCAGCACTAACAGGGCGTCTTTGAGGGGGGACCTCATTCGAGCGGGCGGGTGCACATCTGGGCGGCAGCACAACAAGTGGCCCACTGTGCCGCGGACCCCTGTGGCGTATGAAATCAAACGCACATTCATAACGTTTTCTGTGATTCCCCTCTGTCCCCGGTCCCCGTTCCTTAGCCAAAGTGCATCCTCGGGGTGTAGAAGAGGATCACACCATTATCCATAGCGCTCTGAGAGTAGAACACGCTCGTGCACAATCTCACACACAGAGGTTTTATGTCCAGCTGTTTTTTTTTTCCCCCACATGGACATAGGAGCGTATCACAACGAAGAGGCTGTTTAAATGACAGAGCAGGGCCTTGTGGACAATCCAACTTCCTGTTGACTGGATTCCACTCCCATAATGCAATGCTCGCTATTGGCTCAGCCAGATGAGTGTCAAAGGCCGCTTTTAACGCAGCAGTGACACATGGGAGCTCAAAGGTGAGGTCTGGAAACTCTCATAAAAGCTTGATGATGAATTAGATGTGAGCGGACCATGATTAGCACGGTTTAATCCACCACATGAGACATTAATAGTGATGGCAACTGTCATATATGTATATAATCGAGAACAGGAGAGAAATTTGAGAGGAGGAAAAGTATTTCTCAGATGTCCCACATGTAATCACAGAGTCTCGTATGTAGTCATCGACAGGTGCAATAAACATGCAAAAAAGTCTGTTCATTCCCCTGCTAAAACATCTGCTATTGAAACATTATTCTGAACATCACCGTTCTGTTATGCACTTATTTAGATGCTATGTTAGCCGATGATTAAGATTTTAATTTACAACTGAGTTTAGAATAATCTAAATAGATAAATGTGTATAAGTATATATGTATGCATGTAGGACTGCACAATATATTGTTTCAGCATCAACTGTGCATCTGCAATAGTCACATCACAGGATGTGTGTTGTTGAGTCAAGATTATAGTTGACCAGGAGCCACAGTTCAGAACACAGGAGATTTGTGGGGTTACTTCAGAATTAACCATAATCAAGTGAAAAGTTCATAATTTGCATGTGCTTTTAACCTCTTAATGCCCAAGCTGTTTTTTTACATGCATTTTTTTTTTCTCTTTGCTATTTGGGCTTATTGGAACCTATTTAGAATAAAAATCTAAGTATCATCTTTTGATATGATGTACTTTTAGAGAAAAATGATGTCCATATATGTGGACTCATGGTCCCAATTTCTATAAAACACAATAAAGTCACCTTTGTGTAATAGAATGAAAAACTCTTTATTTCTGCCTTGAACACAGCAGTTTTTTTTCCTGACTGTTTTTTTAATGCATTAGCAACACAAACACACATATTTTTTGAACATGTTTTGACTATCAGTAAAAAAAAATGTATGCCCATTTTGGACAGTCAAAATTGTGTTTGGGACATTTCATATGCTGCAAAACAGTTGCAGAATGTCACTGTATGTCTGTAACAAAATATAAAACATAAGAGCTAAAATGTGCTGTCCACGTATGTGGCCACTAAGCCCTAGGAGGTTAAGGCCTGTGACTGTGTGAGCATTTCAAGAGTGATTAGATAAGTTGGGCACAAAAAATGTATGGCTTTTGTAACTTTAATAAAGATTGAATTTATTGAATTATTAATACAATGACTAGACTATGAAGTCTTATTATTTATTCAATTATTATACCTGAACATGTTTGACTCCCCAGAAAACCATAAAGCACTGTTTATTTCCCTTTTATCTTTGCTCTAATTAGGGTTGGGCGATGTTGACAAATTTGGCATCGTACGATGTCGAATGTGAACATCGGCGATGGACGATGGTATCGTCGTTGTAGGCGGGGTGGGGGTCTTTGTTGTTAAATATCAATTAATTCATAACGAATTTAATAATTGTAGCCTATCCTTTTCACTACCTGACCCACATGGTCTTTGCTTTACCCATAACCAAACCATAAATAAATAAAGTTATACACAATTTACCACCTGTCAATCACTTTTATCTGCGGGACTCTGGCATGATCAGGCGGAGTGATGTGTCATAATGGCTTTTCCCCACAGCTGGTGGCGGAGACGAGATGAGAGTTCGTTTGGAGTTCACTGTAATTTGTATTGTGATTAATGATAACTTCCATATTTTATTATTATTATGAGGACATAATAACAAGTAAAGATGCTAGAGCTCGACCGTTTTGGTCACACTTGCGCCTGATATTTTATGCGACCGAAAATATGTATTTGAAAGCATTTGTGCTAGTGCATACATTTTTACCGTGCAACCTGTTTTCACTGCAAAATCCTCACAAGCGTGCGCGGATTTAGGAGACATTTATGCAGAATGCATCTTTGCACCTAAAGACACCAAACGCAGCGCTCAGGAACAGATTAAAACAGTTGTCATGTGAACTTGCTGAAGTACAAAAGCCTACAATGCTTGCCCCGCCTTTGTGCTCTTCCTATTGGCCCACTCCGCTAGAACTGAACGCGAATGGATTGGTTAATATCAGCTGTCAATCACTCAGTCAACGCCTTCTGCCTTCACATGACAGGAGCAACAGCCGCGGAAATGTGACGCGCTGAAGATGAGAGAATGAAAATAACACTGACAGATTTAGTTTTAGAAACCACCTAAAGTTAAATAATGGCACATCCTATTAGTGATCATGTGCTGAATGTTAATCCACCATTTACACTTTTCCAAGAGTGGAGAAAAGACTTCCAGTGGCTTCAAGTCCGCTATGAAGATAACTAAAGCATTCACTGTAAAGTCTGTGGGACGGGGTTTACAGGTAACAGCGTTTACCAGTGAATCTACACATTTTAAGCGCGAGAGGTGCTGTATAATCCTCACGATGTATTTAATCCTCACGATGCTGCCAGCCGTGCAAACAGCAGCTATAAGTATAATATAACACAGCTCATGAAAAGACCGTTATTGCTATTAAGATGACATGCAAATATTAAGTAATATATTAATATACATGTGGGGCGGGGCGATGGATCACGATGCCGGCTCAGCATCAGGAAGTTTATCAGCCATCGCGATGGACGATGACATCGGCGATGGACGATGACATCGTCTATCGGCCCAACCCTAGCTCTAATGTATTTCTCTATGTTTGCAATTTGTTTACTCTATTTCATGCATGATTCAATTCAAAATCACTCCAATTGATCTAAAATTATGAATTCTTTCCAACTAGAGATATTCAAGTGAATTTCTGGTGAATTTGTAGTCATATTGCAATACAACAGATTGCAGAATTGTATTCACTCATTTTCCTTCGGTTTAGTCCCTTGTTAACAGGTGTTGCCAGAGAAGAATAAACTACCAACTACTCCAGCATATGTTTTACACAGCGGATGCCCTTCCAGCCGCAACCCAGTACTGGGAAACACCCATACACTCACATTCTCACACACACACGCACACTCATACACTACGGCCAATTTAGTTTATTCAATTCACCTATAGCGCATGTCTTTGGATTGTGGGTGAAACCGGAGCACCCGGAGGAAACCCACATGAACACGGGGAGAACATGCAAACTCCCAGATCGCAGATTTTTGTCAGAGTTTTTCAATATCGTGAAACCCTATAAATTTGTGCTTTTCAAATGATTTGTAAGGTCCTTATTTTTTGGTGTGCAGTAATGCTGGATGAACAAAAATAATCCACTAAGGGTTGAACCCAATGATTTTTCATCAATTTATTTCTTGAATATTAGATTAAAGCCAATCTGTCAGATGCATGTGTATCTCTGAGATCATATAATAGGGCTAACCGCTTCAAACTACAGTATATGTTAAATGTCTCTTACCAGTTCGTCACCTTAGAATTACAAGGTTTTAACTGACATTTTGTCAAAATTGAGTTATTCACATATTCTTATTAAATGACAACTTAGGGTGCTTTCACACTTGGTTCAATTGCCTGGACCGTACCCAAGTTCGATTGTCCCCCCTTGCCACCTTCTCGGTTGGTTTGTGTTCACACTGTCTTTTTTCCTTCTGAACCCCGGTACGCTTGCGTCATAGAGCTGCTGTTTTGTTTACTGCTGTTGTTAGGTGACAGTCACGAAAGCAAAGCGCCAAAATGGAGACTTCCGCACATCGCGGTCGATTTGCTTTTACTGAATCTTTTAGTTTTGGACATACAGAAAGCGACTCGCGTCTGTCTGCTGCAAAAATATTATAAACATTCAGAACATCACACAGTGTCTGCAGAAGCTGTTTCTGGAGGAGACAAGCAGACATCACTGTGTATCACTGTGCTTGGCTCAGTCCCGCTAAAGGTACAATACATACACACACACACACACACACACACACGAATGAACGTTATGAAAACGATAGTTTGTTGTACAGTTGCCGGTTCACTTCCGCTATTTGGTACGATTGCATTCATACCAGAAGTGAACCGTACCAGAGTTCGCATGAACCGTACCCCAGACCACCTCTTTCAGGCGGACTCGGGTACGGTTCACGGGTGCGCACCCGAGTTCAGAAGACACGTTCACACTAGCTAAACGTACCGTACTATGATGTCAAACGAACCCAGGTGCGGACCAAAAGTGCTAGTGTGAAAGCACCCTTATTTACATTATGGGATGTTTTTTTTATAAATTGTTTACATTTTAAGACTTTAAAAGGTTTTATCTACAAAGTCAAACTCTAGCTTGGCTCTATAAGGTTCTTTCTGTGAGCCAATCAGCATTTCAAATGCACGCATGAGGACCAATCAGAATCAGCTTTCTTTGTCATTCCACCGGACCTGACAGCAGGAAAGACCAAAAAGAAACACAAAATCAGAGTCGAATAAAAATTGTTGCACTACACAAAATTGAGAAGAAACCTAAAACCGAAAAGATGTGAGTAAATGTGATGATTTAGAAGCATTTTTTGACATTGACATGAAATGTTAAATTTTACAAGAAAGTTATTAAAAAATGTAATATATTAAAGGTGAAATATTTTTATTTGTGTATATATAGTCAGTTAAATTTTATGTTTATTACTGTTTATTACAGTGTTTATTAAACTTTGTTAAACAACTTATATGCTCATTGTCTGTTTTCTTTGAATTTGATATTAAGCCTTGAAGGGTTGAAGGGCAAATACTTAATTTAATTCATGGGGCATATAATTCAATTATTCATATAAAGCATATAATTCAATAAAGATTGCCATATTAATTACATAAAATTAACATCTGCACTGGACAAAATATTTAGCACAGCCTTGTATGCTTAATTTTATTTGAACAAGAAAAAATATTCATCCTAAAACATTAATGAAATGTTAAAGAAAGCAAATATGTAACTTTCTCAACTTATTTACCTTTAATCATATTGTTACAACACAAATTTTTATTTTTTTAATTAAATTAATTAGTAGACTGATTGTATTTCTTGAAAAGTAATGCTTCATTTAATGATCTGCCAGATAGAACCTTATAATTCCAAGTGGAAAATGACTTTTCAGAATTAGAAGGTTCTCTCTGCAGTTGCCCTGTTTTTTTAATCCAATTTGCAAATTTAAGAGAATTTTGATAAATCACATTTAAAGTACTTTTAGGGTCTCTGTCATGTTAATGTATGAAAAAGAACTTACACACATACTGTATTGTTTGCTGTATAGAATGCAAAAATTTTGAAGCTCAACATCAAAATCATTTAGAACGCAGATAGAGCCTTATAATTCAAAGGCGATGAGTTAATTTAAAGCTTTTAATATAAAGCAAGACTCATTTTTAGGGCAAACTGGATTATGCACTTTATGCAAAATTTCCTCCGCTATTTTTTAGATGTGGACATATCAAGCACATACAGTTGAAGTCAGAATTTTTAGCCCCCGTTTATTTTTTTCCCCAATTTTTGTTTAACAGAGAGAAGTTTTTTTTAACACATTTCTAAACATAATAGTTTAAATAACTCATTTTCTAAAAACTGATTTATTTTATCTTTGCCATGATGACAGTAAATAATATTTTACTAGATATTTTTCAAGACACTTCTATACAGTTTAAAGTGACATTTAAAGGCTTAACTAGGTTAATTAGGTTAACTAGGCAGGTTAGGGTAATTAGGCAAGTTATTGTATAACAATGGTTTGTTCTGTAGACTATCGAAGAAAAATTTGCTTAAAGGGGATAATCATTTTGACCTTAAAATGGCTTTTAAAAAATTAAAAACTGCTTTTATTCTAGCCGAAATAAAACAAATGAGACCTTCGCCAGAAGAAAAAAAATCAGACCTAATGTGAAAATTTCCTAGCTCTATTAAACATTATTTGGGAAATATTTAAAAAGGGAGGCTAATAATTCTGACTTCAACTGTATATATGTATATGTATATGTATATATATATACTGTATATATATACTGTATATATATATATACAAATACAAACAGTATTGCCTTGTACCATATAATTAGAAAAATCCATCAATTTATTTCTCCAAGTCCTATTCTGGAGTCAATTCTGAAGACTAACAGCTCAATTCATTTTGTAGGGATGATTTTTTTAGTAAAAACAAGTATTACAGTTTGACACACAATAGACAAACACAAATCTTTTAGCCTTCATTAAACATATCTCTATTTGTTTTCCAAAGATGACCAGATTTCCTATGGATGAGTAATGGCGTGAGGGTGAGTAAATGATGACAGAATTTTTATTTAGGGTGAACTAACCCTTACACATGTCTCTCCCGAAAGTCGCTCCTCCTTTTTATCTTTTCCCTCTGCCCACTATTCTAAAGGAGATGGGGTCGCCTCAGAGTCCAGAGAGGGCAGCACAAGTGTGGCATTGTGGGCCAAAGGAGAGACGGCCATTGTTCCTGCCCGCCGCCTGCCACAGCTGTGCACGAATAAGAGCAGGGACAAACCACAACATATATCAATGTGGAGGCTGTGAGGGATGGTCCACGGGTGTCCACACTCAAAGAAGCCTAGTGTCTTTCAACTAAAAAATGCCAAAGGGCACACAAATCACTCAAGGTGACGCTTTTACTGCTTTCAATCCACAGCAGGAGACAAGAGACCAAGTAAAAAGAACAGACGCATTAGGAATAGGAAAAAGCATTTGTGTCTCTTTGATTAATTTACACATGCTGTACATAAATGTGCAAATGCACGTGTACAATTGCATACATACAGTACATGCGTAACAAACAGCTACCAGGTAAATTTCTAAATTCTATTTAGTTTAACTTAAAACTGTATTAAATAAGACAAAGTATCTACAACAAATAACTAAAACTTTAGATAAATTTAAAATGAAAGGTGAAAATATATATAATTATTATTATTTTTATTATATTTTTAATTTCAACATTTCATCATTAATTCATAGATTTGTTCAGTCTACAATCAAATAATCCATTAGTAATCTTATTGATTGCTGAATCTGACTGAAAACTTTGATTTAAACACCTTTACTATTCCAAAATCATGATCAAAGCAATTTTGAAGCCATTTTTCAAACCAACTGCTTTATTTCATGTTCAGATTAATACACCAGTAGAAATTATTTAATTCCAAATGAAACAGTAAGTGTTGATGTAAATTAGTGATACACCAATCATCATTTTCCATGTCCGATTCCAATTTTTTAATTAGTATTACTCCGATTCCGATTTTTTTACTAGCAAATTGGTCGATTCCAATTTGTTAGTTTATTCACTCGTTCATTCGTTTATTTTTTTTATTTTTACTAGAAACCAGAAAAATATACGAGTATGTGAGCAAAATGTTTATGTGCTTTTTCAGACTGAACTATGCAGTGATTTCAAATTACAACTACAACTTTATGCATGAAACACAAAATGGAGCAACATTCAATGTCATGTACACATACTGATTTTAAAACAGATTGTAAAATTTTGAAATATGATTATAAAAAATGACTTTGTAAATTGATTAGGGGTGTCAAAATTAATTGTTTCTTCGGTGCACCACGATGCAGACGCGGACAATTCGGTATCGGTTCAGTAATAATCATATCCGGTTATTATGTAGTGGCGTCATTTATCTCATATGCGCTATGTCGCGGTAGCTTACTATGGCGAGGGAGGCAAGTATTTACAACGCTCCAACTACTTAAAAACGCAGAAACTGTGCACAATTTTACTGCGTGTGTTTGCTGGACAGTCTTTCACTGACACTATTTCACTGCGACTGAGAGAATGAAAGTAAACTTCATTTCTCTCTCTCTCACTGTGCCCCTTTTGACCTGCTAGCGTGACTTTTCCTCTCTTCTCGGCTGTTACAGCGATACTTCTGGATACAGAGACGAGCGCATGTCTGCAGTTTTCCCCACTGTGTCTATCATGGATCAGCTGTGATCGCGGCTGCTGTTTATCAGTGTCACTCATCTGTGAAGAGCGCCAGTGCAAATCGCAGCCTTTTCTGTTGAGCGCTTGACCAAGACAAGGCTCAGAAAGCGAGCAGGATATTTATATTTGTTTATTTGCTATAAATGCTCGTGTTGTTTAAAGGTACAGTTTATATATCTGACTGTTTGTATTAAAGGTTAAAATTGTATTACAAATATTATCTAAATTAATTTATACAATTTAATACAAGAATTCCTGTGCTGTGAAGAAAATATAAAACTGTGTATGGAGAGCATCATCAATGCACCGTGATGCACCGAGATATCGAATTGAACTGAATTTATGGCATGATAATCGTAACCGAACAGAACCGTGAGACCAGTGTAGGTTCACACCTCTAAAATTGATGTAGACAATGCTGGATAAAAATGTCAATTCAATCTCTGCCAGCAGGTAGCACTTATAGAACAGCAGAAATAGCATTTCCTTAGTTACGACTGAAAGCTGCTGCCGATCTTTATCAAGCTACGCATTACATAGAGTTATGAAAATTAAATTAAAAGATGCGTAATTTTGACTCCCACATACATTAAGCATAAGGTGTTTACTCAAGCTTTTGACTTTGAAGTAAAAACCTCAAGTGATCGACTAAATATGAGTTCTTATAAAAACTAGCCAATCACATAAATAAAATCGGTACCGTCGGTATATGTAATGCTGATAATATTACAGAATCGCAAAACTATGAAACAAATTAAGTTTCAATTTAATGTTTGCCGATCACACATTTAGAAAGGAAAGTGTTCGGTTCCATTTTATTTTTGCTAGTCAATATTTTTGCCAGAGGCATCCAAAATGTAGGGATGCTCCGATCGATCGATCAGAGATTGGTATCGGCCGATAATCACATTTTATGACTTAGTCGGTACTCGCTAATCTGTCTGATCACATGAACTGATCGCAAGTTTTCATTTACGGGATTACAAGCAGAGGAAGATGCATTTTAACTTTTTATGTATCAAATATGCACTCCAAACTTTTTTGTTGAATTATTCTACAATGTTTGCAATTTGCTTTGTTAGTAATTTTTCCTTACATTTTTTTTTATCTGTTTTATCCATTATTTTCTGTAAAGCTACTTCTGACCATGAGGTGTCCGCACTAAATGGTTACAAGAGATGTGTTTAAAGGATTATACAACACCCTTCATTTATTATTTTAGGAAAGGAGCAATCTTCACTTAAGTATCATACTTGGAGGGAAAATGTGCTTTGTGCAATTTTAAAGTTACATAAAGCTTAAAGCATCAGAATTGGTACTCTGTATTGGCCGATCACCATGACGAGGAATCGGTACTTGGTATCTGCTCCAAAAATCCTGATCTGAGCATCCCTACCAAAATTAATTACTTATATCTTAATTTGTTCAATTTAGTTGCACTTTCTGAGTGAAAATTATGTCTAAATCAATTAAGTGTGGAATTATTATTAAATATTATTGATAGAAATATATTGTTGTTAATTTTCATGTTAATTCTACAAGATATTCCTTCTACTGGAAAAATGAACTGAATGGATTTCTAAAATACTTTTCATTTGACATGGCAAGAATATATACGGTATGTTCTTTTTAAAATGTGATGTGATTTAGGCAGCCCTAATAGAAACCATGCTATATATACTGTAATTGGAATATGACCCTTGTTTACTGCTGCTGATCTAGCACTGTGGAAGAAGCACGTACATTTTCAGCCTGGAAGACAGAAGAAGGTTAGTGTTTGTGTTGCATTTCACTTGATTCAACATGAAACTAAGTAGAAACAGCTCACACTCAACAGGCCAGTGCATCCAGGCTAGTCAATGAACTGGAAGGAAAGTGGACATGATATCTGCAGGATATTGGCAGCGGGCAGGGCTCCCTGTGATGGTGGCTGAAAACGAACGGCGCAGGGGCAAGTTAAACGCAGCATGTTCACCCCAAGCGTGCCCTTTAAGAGCCGTGAGTGCACTGCTCGCTGCAGGAGTGCCCTAAGTCCACACTAAGCTTCTCTTCCATACCGTACAGAATTATCCCTCACTCCTCGCTCTTTCTCATGCTCTTCTTGTGCTCCTGTTATTAGCTACCGCTCTGGACAAATATTGTGGTTGTGAAGTCGGAACAGATATCCGTCTTACAAAATGAGCAAGATAGGGGCAGAAAGAGGTTAGGAGCTGTGCTCGTGGACAGGAGAGGAAAGCTAGGAGGAGCGCGTACATTAAAAACTCAGAAATACGCATTTGTCTTAAAGTCGTTGCAAAATTTTGTGGTTAATAAAATGTAAATGTATTCACTTTACTGTTCTGAAGTTTGTGATTGGTGAGATATTTCCAATGCTTTGAAATAAATCTCTTTTGCTCAGTACTATTTTGAAATACTTTAAATTACAATAACAATTTGAAAAGTGCTGTATGTTAATTGTTGACTCTTCTAAAGCATAAACATACCATAGTATGTTTGCAGATATTTATGAAATATGCTAAGTGAGCATAGTTGTTTATCTGAAAAACAATGCTAAAGTCAGATGCCCGTATACGAACCGGAACGTCTGTCTTTGTTTTGGTAATTTAACCCGCCCACTGCCACTATAGCCAATTATATTTCGGCACCCCGGGTTGCCTTGGTTAAAAAAATTTGTATATCATTCATTCAGTCAGAAAGGTTTTCAAAGTTAATCTGCGATTGAAATGCGACCTCCGGTGGACAATAGCAGACTCCAAAATGAGCAAATTCAGAGTTCCACATGAGGTGGTTATTAATTAGCAAATAAAATAAATATTACGAGCGTAAACATTAGGTGAGCAGGTTACACTGTAACCCCGTGTCCTAACAACATGCTAAGTGACAAGATTTGCAGTGATAAGCAATTTGGCTGTTTGCATAAGACAAAACACGACAGAAATTTAAATACAGCCATTCAGAAGCACAGAAAAGTGCACTTACTGCACTCCAACAAAATGGTAAGGTTTATAATCTAATTAATACATATTAAACCTCTGTACCATTATTAAATGTACATGCTCAATCACTGATATTTGTTGGCTTGCACTGAAGTTCCATTTCAAATGGTTTATTTTATTTTAAAGATCTGAGGTAAACTATCTGCTGCTGCTGCTGCTTTCAGTATATGGCAATAAATGTCATGTAAAATGGCATTCAAACTCACATTATTAACATTTAACTTTGAATAAAGCACATGAGGTTAACCTGAGGTGATCATTGTCAGTTTTCTGTTGTTCAGCTGCAAGAAATAGAAACTATTTTTTTAGAACTAAAACTCCTTTTAATATGGAAATCGTGTGCTGTTGCTTTTTATTTAAAACACGATTAAATCAGCCTTAAGTCAGCCTTCAGGCTTGACAGTCAGACACACTGCTGTTGGTGTCGTCAATCTGGCAACCTGCGCTTATATTTGTTTTGAGCCAGGTGTGCAATACCTAGTTCAACCACTGGGTGTCAAACTTACATACTGCACCTTTAATGTTTTTAAATGTAATTAATTCATGTGATGGCAAAGCTGAATGCCAAGTGTACCTTCAGGAATCATTCTAATTAAAACAGTTCTGTTCTTGTTATTATTATTATTATTATTATTATTATTATTATTATTATTATTATTATTAATATTATTACGTTCGTCTTGCAATTATCAAACTGTAAAGTGATTATTATAATGGATTGATCAAAACAGTTTAGTGAGTTTATTTATTTATTTAGTAATGTTAAAGTGTTAAATTTAAAAATTGTATTATTTTTTAATCATAATGTGTAGCCTTCATGGTTACATGCACTATATTGGTTTTCATACGAACAATGTTTCATCAGACTATTCTAATAAGCAGAATGTAAAAATACCTAAATTAAATGTTTAAATTTTTTTGTTTATTGTTTGGTTTAATCAAAAACTTAAAAAAAAGAAAGAAAGAACAGGAAAATCTGTATATTGTAAATCAGCCCAAATATACCAAGATCTGTTTTTTGCCCACGTTACCCAGCCCTACTTTATTTAACTTAAACTTTTAATCACTTATAAATAGGCATGGGTCGATATAAAATTCTGATGGTATGATAACCTTGGATAAAAATATCACGGTTTAACAGTTTCACGGTATTGTGATAACTGCTCTAAAATACATTCTTTTTAAATGTCCCGGTAAAAAACTACTATTTTTACTACCGTTTGTAAATTATAAATTAACATTTATTTTATATCTTTTTTCATTCACAAACTGTGCAGCTTTTGTCACTGCAATGTTTATGGGCTTCTGGAAGAACAAATGTTTTTTGAGACATTATTAAACATGTCTAAATTTTGATGTGAACATGTCATGGCCATCACGTAGCCGGTATGAATTTGCGGAAGACACGCAGAGCCTCCGGGAGAGGTCATATCTAGACACTAGATAGAGGTGATAGCTCCGCTCGCATCAAAAATAACAGCATGGGATGTGCGCAACGTATCATTCTGAAGAGCGGGGAGGGATGCAGGACGTTTTTGAGGACGGGGCGGGAGAGGCACGATTTCCGGGAGATTATCATTCGTTTACGGGCATCCGGGAGTCTCCCGCAAATGCACAAATGAACTTTCGAGAGACTTGGGATGTCTGCATCTGTATATATTTTAGCTGCTGTGACGCGAGGGCAGAACAGAAATGACATGCTGTTGTGTAAATAAGATATTATATACGGCTATTTAGCTTAGTTTATTAAAAAAGTTGTGATCTGGCGCAATATAGATAATACAATTAACGTGACCTCAAGGGGGGCGGGTACAGCCGTTGGGAGGACGGGGCGCCCCTCCTTATATAATGGAAGGGGAAACATTGATATCTTTTTTGCTGGAGATACTGTTGTCCTAAAAAAAATAAAATAAATAAAATATTAAATAAATAAAAAATCCTACACATACCTTAGGAACAGTATAGCAGAAAATTTTGGCGGCTTAGATACCTTGAAAACGATTATCATCCCATGCCTACTTATAAACTCTAATCAACGTTTGCAGTAGTCAATCTTTATATGTGAATAAATCTGTTCTACAAAAAATAAAAAAGTGTGTCTCCTCTTTAATCTAATAAAAAAAAAAAATGTGCATTAATAATTTTAAAATGGTGTTCCGATGTGCAAAATTCTCATAGGTTCAAAACGACACAAGCAAATGATCACAGAATATAAATTTCCGACTGTCTAAATGATGTCAGAAAAAGACAAAGCAAGTCATATTGGGAAAAGAGACAAAATCTTTGAGGCTAAACATGCAGTGAATAGACAAAGTGCTCCCTGCAGGGTGTTTGTCTTTGGTCAGGTAGTTCCTGGACTGAATCCCGTTTTCCAACACAATTGGCAGACACCTGCTCCTCACAGATGGCGATAGCAGGACTCGATTTGCTACCATCTGCTCCATATTACAGAAAGGTGCTGCACTCTTCCTTAAATATTAAATAACAAGGAGAATCTCCACACGTCCAGTGGAATGCAGCCCCAAACGTTACTTATCCCTTGGCTCTTGTTTGTCAAAATGGGTTGTTGTAGACTATGTTTAAGAATTATTTGGCCTGCTCCACATACTTTGGCGCCCAAGGTCTGTGTTTTGCACAATAACGAGAATCTGTTTTTTGTGTTCGCCGGGCCACTTGTTTTTTTGCTCCTATTGATTCACGAGGCAGATTTTTTTTTTTCCTTTTTTTTTTAGATTTGAGCTCCCTAATGAGCTGAAGAAGTTCTCTGGTTCATCTTGAAAGGTCAAAAGCCCAAGGAAAGTGTTCAGGTCAGAAAAAAAGTTGGAGTATTTGACCTCTCTACCTAACATCTAACACCTTTAAACACGTTTGGCTTTGACTCCAACCGCCAACCTCGTTCTCTATCCCGACTTGATTATTCCTATTGTCATAAGTCAAGATATAATTGCGAGATCAATTATTGATTGTTTTCTGACTTTGTTTATGCGATCTGCCAAGCGCAATTGTGTTTGTATTCATTATTTGAATATGACGTTCTCGTGAGGATTTGGTTGCATTCGAGAAGAGGGGAAGAACTTTGCTCAAGGCAAGAGCATATCTTCAATGTCAGATCACTCACACACACATAAACACACACGCACACACACACACACACACACACAGGCCTCTAGACTTTCATCTGCAGCGATAGCGAGATGCTCGGCAGCACAGTTGGAGGTCTCTAAGTTGGGGCAAGGGCTCCTCAGACAGAGCGTTTCCTCTACGCATACAACACACACAGAGACACGCACAGCACACTTGCTATCGGCGTGCTTGAATTATTCATGAAGGAACAGGACAAGAAGCTACAAATGAGGTTATGGAGACCTGTGCTGAAACATATGGACTTCTCTCTGCAGGAAGATGACGCTACTTTAAATCTGTGCCATTACATTCTCTTTGAAATAAAACAACTTGGGATGGTACTGTCTGTTAAATGATAACAGTGATGTAAAATATCCATGCTTACTGAGGAAGACACGTTTAGTCAAGCTATGGGAACTATAAAAAGGAGCTCAAATTGGGATTGGGTAAGAAATGACCTGCATTTAAATACTGATATTTTAACTGCTGAAGAGCTCAAGTGTTTCTCTGGTGAAAATGTAGCTATTTTTGATGATTTTGTATTTATTACTGTTCAACATTGGTTTCTTATGGTCAACAAAGTTGATGTGGAAACCATTTTTCACTCTGAAATTTCACAAATTATTACAAAGAAATGCCAAGTAGAAAGAATGAACCCACATTTTCTTGTAAAACAGACAAACAAAAACAAAAAACATTCAAGTTTACACATACAGCAAGAAAAATTAAGTATGAAAACATATTTCTAAAGGTGCTGTTGACTTGAAATTTTCCCAGGATGTTGGTAACACCCAAAGAAATCCATATATGCAAACAAGACAAATCTAATTAGTTTATAAATTAAGTTATGCATAATAAAATTAAATGACGCAGGGAAAAAGTACTGAACACATGAAGAAAGGCAGGTGTAAAAAGGCAGTGAAGGCCCAGACAGCAGCTGAAATCTCTCGGTAGTTATTCAGCAACCCTCTGCCCTTCGTCATTGTAAATTAATATTTTCTGCTTCAGTCCAACATCTACATTAGCAGGATGATGAAGATGAAACCCGGGCGGACTTCTCAACAAGACAATGATCCAAAACACAGCCAAGGAAACTCTCAAATGCTTTCAGAGAAAGAAAATCAAGCTGTAGAATAGCCCAGCCAATCACCTGACTTGAATCCAATATGAAATAGAAATTAAAGATCAGAATTGATAGACGAGACCCACAGAACCATTAAGATTTTTACACTGTTGAAGTCTGTGAAAAACTCACACCTGAACAATTCATGTGACTTCATACTTTATATGTCTTTAAGCTGCCATCACCATCAAATTATTTTATATAAAGTATTAAATATGTTTCAGTTAGGGCTGGGCAATAAATCGATTTTATCGTGTAACTCGACTGTGAAGTTTACATCGATTTGTTTGAATGAAAATCGGTTTTCATACCATGTTAACAGCTCCTTTAGAAATATTTCTCCCAGGAAAAAAACATGACGTGTTCAATACTTGTTTTCCCCGCTGTATTTGGAAACAGTAGTTGTCACAATCACCAGCGATCTTCTCCCCTTAGATCGCTGGTTTACATGCACATTCACAATGGACTACAAATCTGCCATCTTATGGACTACATCAGGGGTGCTCAACCCTGTTCCTGGCGATCGACCTTCCAGCTGATTTCAGCTCCAACCCTGATCAAACACACCTGAACCAATTATTTAGAACGTGAGGAGCACTTGATAATTACAGGCAGGTGTGTTTGATAAGGGCTACAACTGAAAACTGCAGGAAGGTCGATCGCCAGGAATAGGGTTGAGCACCCCTGGACTACATCTACATACATGCACTACTCTCACATCACACACAACCGATTCCATATCGTCACTGATTACATCCACAGCTGAAACCGCTCAACCACAGATTGCACTCAGTACATAAACAGCACACACACTCACCCCAGTTGCCGAGTCTTGTTGCCTGTTTTCAGCTTCATTTCAAAGCGTGTTCCTTGTCTTGTTTTTGCCGTGTTTTGACCTTCGCCTTGTTTTCCTGTTTCTCCCTGTCTGCTGCCATCCTTGTAACCATTTGCCTGCCTATTGACGACGATTCTGGATTTCCCACATAAGACTGTTTGCTCCTGTATTGATCATTGCTTGCCTGACCATCTCTTTAAATAAACCTGCATGTGGATCCGCATCCTGTTGTCTGCATCCTATCCCAGGTTACAGAAGACTCGGCCACAACATGGATCAAGCAGGAATCAAAATCATGTGTCTTCGTCAGGGTGAACGAGCTATCGAGGACTATGTGGAAGACTTTATGAATTTGGCTCATCTAACAACTTTAAACGAGGTATGCCTCATGATATTTTTCCATGGTGGGCTGTCTGAGCCACTGTACTCTAGGATGCCGCTGCACAATCCTCATTTGACAATAATGCAATACATAGACTTGGCATTACAAATCAGTGGTTCAACCTTCACCGTAGGCGAGGTGGAGGAGACCCCTAAATGTTTTTTGGGGGGGGGCAATAGACAGCAAGACCCGCCGGCAACGGGACTTGCTGTTCCCTCCAATAACACAATCATGCAGGCATCTCCTATACTCCTGTCCCCTGTTCACCAGCCTAAACCACCTCCAGCTCACAAAATGGCCGTCTCCAGTTCTCTAGCCAACAAAATGGCCGCCTCCAGTCCTCCTGTTGACAAAATGGCCACTTCCAGTCCTCCAGCTCACAAGATGGCCACCTTCAGTCCTCCAGTTGATAAAATGGCCGCCTCCAGTTCTCCAGCCGACAAAATGGCCGCCTCCAGTCCTCCTGTTGACAAAATGGCCACTTCCAGTCCTCCAGTTCACAAAGTGGCCGTCACCAGCCCTCCAGCTCACGCATGGGTAAGCGCCAATCTGCCACCAGCTCACAAGATGGCTTCCTGTTTCAAGTCCGTTCCTGTTATAGTTCCTGTTCCTGAAATGCCATCACCTGAGCCACCAGAGCTATCACTGCCAGAGCTGCCAGATCCTCAGTTGCTGCCAGATCCTCAGTCACTGCCAGAGTTTCAGTCACTGCCAGAGCTGCCAGATCCTCAGTCACTGCCAGAGCTGCCAGATCCTCAGTCACTGCCAGAGCTGCCACATCCTCAGTCACTGCCAGAGCTGCCAGAGTCGCCGCCGCCAGAGCTGCCAGAGTCGCCGCCGCCAGAGCTGCCAGAGTCGCCGCCGCCAGAGCTGCCGCCGCCAGAGCCGCCAGAGTCGCCGCCGCCAGAGCCGCCAGAGTCGCCGCCGCCAGAGCCGCCAGAGTCGCCGCCGCCAGAGCTGCCAGAGCCATTGACGCCGCCAGAACCCTCTGTATTCCCCGAATGGCGGGCGCCAGGCATTGCTGAATTCCCCGAATAATGGGCGCCAGGCATTGCTGAATTCCCCGAATGGCGGGCGCCAGAAACCTCTGAACTCCCCGAATGGCGGGCGCCAGAAACCTCTGAACTCCCCGAATGGCGGGCGCCAGAAACCTCTGAACTCCCCGAATGGCGGGCGCCAGAAACCTCTGAACTCCCCGAATGGCGGGCGCCAGAAACCTCTGAACTCCCCGAATGGCGGGCGCCAGAAACCTCTGAATCCCTCGAATGGCGGGCGCCAGATACCTCTGAATCCCTCGAATGGCGGGCGCCAGAACCCTCTGAATCCCTCGAATGGCGGGCGCCAGAACCCTCTGAATCCCTCGAATGGCGGGCGCCAGAACCCTCTGAATCCCTCGAATGGCGAGCGCCAGATCCTCCTGAATCCCTTGAAGGGCCAGGGGTACGAGACCCACCTGAGTCCCACGAAAGGCCAGAGCTGTCGCCTGAGTCCCACGAAAGGCCAGAGCAGTCACCTGAGTCCCACGAAAGGCCAGAGCAGTCACCTGAGTCCCACGAAAAGCCAGAGCTGTCACCTGAGTTCCACGAAAGGCCAGAGCTGTCACCTGAGTCCCACGAAAGGCCAGAGCCATCACCTGAGTTCCACAAAGGACAAGATTTACCACCTGAGTTTCAGGAAGGGCTGCCAGAGTCGTGTGACGTGCTAGAGACACATGACTTCCCAGTACCGCCAGAGCCGTGTGATGTCCCTAAGCCTCCTGACCCACTGGGGTTATACGAACTGCCAGTGCTCCTTGAACCCAAGCCTCCTGACCCATGGGGGTTATATGAACTGCCTGTGCCTGCTGAAACTAAGCCCCCAGACCAACTTCAGCTCCATGCTCCAGGCCTTTTGCAGCTCCATGCTCCAGGCCTTTTGCGACTCCACACTCCAGGCCCTCAGCAGCTTCACTCTTCAGGCCTTACGCAGCTCCAACTCCATGCTCCAGGCCCTCCGCAGCTCCAACTCCATGCTCCAGGCCCTCCGCAGCTCCAACTCCATGCTCCAGGCCCTCCGCATCTCCAACTCCATGCTCCAGGCCCTCTGCAGCTCCAACTCCATGCTCCAGGCCCTCTACAGCTCCACGCTCCAGGCCCTCTGCAGCTCCACGCTCCAGGCCCTCCGCAGCTCCACGCTCCAGGCCCTCCGCGGCTCCACTCTCCGGGCCTTCCGCAGCTCCACTCTCCAGGCCCTCCGCAGCTCCACTCTCCGGGCCCTCCGCAGCTCCACTATCCGGGCCCTCCGCAGCTCCACTCTCCGGGCCCTCCGCAGCTCCACGCTCCAGGCCCTCCGCAGCTCCACTCTCCGGGCCTTCTGCTGCTTCATGCTTCAAACACGCCTCAGCTGCATGGTCCTGGCCCTCCATCTCTTCCCCTGTTCCGCCTCCGCTCCACCTCCCGCCTGAACTGTAATAGGAGTGTCTGGAAGCCACTCCTTAAAGGGGGGCTCTGTCACAATCACCAGCGATCTTCTCCCCTTAGATCGCTGGTTTACATGCACATTCACAATGGACTACAAATCTGCCATCTTATGGACTACATCTACATACATGCACTACTCTCACATCACACACAACCGATTCCATATCTTCACTGATTACATCCACAGCTGAAACCGCTCAAGCACAGATTGCACTCAGTACATAAACAGCACACACACTCACCCCAGTTGCCGAGTCTTGTTGCCTGTTTTCAGCTTCATTTCAAAGCGTTTTCCTTGTCTTGTTTTTGCCGTGTTTTGACCTTCGCCTTGTTTTCCTGTTTCTCCCTGTCTGCTGCCATCCTTGTAACCATTTGCCTGCCTATTGACGACGATTCTGGATTTCCCACATAAGACTGTTTGCTACTGTATTGATCATTGCTTGCCTGACCATCTCTTTAAATAAACCTGCATGTGGATCCGCATCCTGTTGTCTGCATCCTATCCCTGGTTACAGTAGTATTGTGAAATTTTATGTTCTATTGTAATAAACTGATTTGCTATGTAGGCAACATTTCTTATGTTCAACGTTTTTTATATTTAGCTATTCATATTTGATTAATCATAAGATCATATCATAACATCATATATTTAGAATCATTTATACCAGTGGTCCTCAACATTTTTATTACTAAGTACTGCAGAGATTTTGTGTTCTGTGTTAGTCTACTGAAATGTATTCCATACAAGCTGAAGCTGATCAGGCAGTTCTTGTCATGGACTCGCGATGCGCTTACGGTATATTCATTACACTGGGTAAGTTTTGACAAGCGCGAACGCTTCACACCACATACCACCACTGGAAATAATGAACTTGCACAAACTCTAAAAAAGACGCGATATACGAACGTCATTTGTAATCTTCATTAGTTGATCATCTTCCACAGACATGGTGGTGTCTAACTGTACCATGCACCTGTTTTGTTGGCAAATGGGTTGCGAATCCATTCCTTGAAAGTTTGTGGGTCCTTCACTGGGCCTTTTCCCCTTAGCAAAGAAACTTTCCAAAGACGTCTGTTTCTTACTCATTTTGCTGCTTGTGGGTTAAATGTGGGCACTCAAGTGACCAAGATGTAAACGAGAGAATACAGTCTTTATCAAAATAAAAGATTTTACAAAATAAAAGATCATTCAGACTAAGATAATAAATAAAACAGAAATAATTAATGATTTCTTGTGCGGCCCGGTACCAATTGATCCACGGACCCATACTGGTCCGCAGCTAGGTGGTTGAGGACCACTGATTTATACCATTATAAATGTCTTTACTGTCACTATTGGTCAATTTTATACATAACTTTGGTCTGAAATGAATGAATGAATGAATTAATTAATTAATCAATTAATGAATCAAAAAAAAATTACATGTTGTTTTTTTGTCGATTTTTTTGTAATTATGTTCATTTTACTATTATCAGTAAATAAATAATCAATATTTACTATTTTAAAGTAGACATCTATTTTGTATAGTCAATTATTCTTAATGAAAATATGTATTGCCATCTTTTATTCCTTTTCTTTTGTAAACACTTCAAAATATAAGCTATCGTCTATCATTTGTCCTGCCAATGATCTGACCTCCCATGTTTTAATTCAAACTACCTTTATCACAGTCTCTCTAATCTGTTGCCAGTCTTAAGATCTGAGTCATTAGCCATCAGCCAATCCAATAGATTTAGCCTCAAAAGGAAGTTGGGAAACGATGACAGGAGATTATCACAACCTGTAGACACACACAAGAGCCAAACAGCCGGAACCATCGGCACAAAATTGGAAAGGATGGAGGCATTTCTCTTGAGAGGGTCTGGAGGTACAGGACCTCAGAGTGTGCCAAGAAGAGCAGTGTTTTGTCTGGGTCACTGTGTGATGTGTCTCCAAGTTTACACAGGAAATATGATAACAGCAGTTGCACACGTGACCTTTATTTTCTTACTCTAACCAAGCATATCTCAATATGTATGTGCTTGTGGTCTATGTGAAATCCTGAGTCCTCATTTAAACACCAAAATACCAACGCTGTCTCACGGCAATTAATAACTTTTTGATTTAGTGGCTAATTTGTATGAATTCGTACGATCTCATTCGTACAGTTTAGTATGATTTGCTTATCCCCCAAAGATGGTTGGTTTTAGGGGTGGGGTTGGGTGCCACACCTTTTAAAATTGTACATTTTCGAAAAACTAAACTGACAAAACATAAAATGGTTACGTTTCCTCGTGAGATCAGGCTGAAAATACAGTTAATTGTTGCGTAAATCATCAACCTGTCCCTGCCCTACTTTTCAGATTACTGTAGTTATTTTCAAATGTACTGTATATACAGTTGAAGTCTGAATTATTAGTCCCTCTGAATTATTAGCCCCCCTGTTTATTTTTTTCCCAATTTCTGTTTAACAGAGAGAAGATTTTGTCAACACATTTCTAAACATAATAGTTTTAATAACTCATTTCTAATAACTGATTTATTTTATTTTTGCCATGATGACAGTAAATAATATTTTACTAGATATTTTTCAAGACACTTCTATACAGCTTAAAGTGACATTTAAAGGCTTAACTAGGTTAATTAGGTTAACTAGGCAGGTTAGGGTAATCAGGCAAGTTATTGTATAACAATGATTTGTTCTGTATCGAAAAAAAAAATAGCTTAAAGGAGCTAATAATTTTCACCTTAAAATGTTTTTTAAAAAATTATTCTAGCTGAAATAAAACAAATAAGACTTACTCCAGATGAAAAAATATTATTAGACATACTGTGAAAATTCCCTTGCACTGTTAACATCAGTTGGGAAATATTTAAAAAAAGAAAACAAATTCAAAAGGGGGCTAATAATTTAATAATTCGAATAATTCTGACGTCAATTATATATATATATATATATATATATATATATATATATATATATATATATATATATATATATATATATATATATATATATATATATATATATATATACGTGTGTGTGTGTGTGTGTGTGTGTGTGTGTGTGTGTGTGTGTGTGTGTGTGTGTGTATTACTTACAGTTTGTATTATATTTCTGTTCTAATGCTAAATAAAAAAATCTAACAAAAAATACTATTTCATTATCTCTTGAAGCTTGTTCCAACAGAGTTCTAAACTCTTAAAGGGCACCTAGGTTACCCCTTTTTCCAGATTTAATATAAGTCTCTTGTGTCCCCAGAATGTGTCTGTAAAGTTTCAGATCAAAACACCCATCAGATTATTTATTATAGCTTTCTGAAGTTCTGTTTTATAGCTTTTAACAGCTTGTTGTTGTTTTCTTGTACTGTGACTACTTAAAGCTAGTCCTCCCAGCCCACTGTTCCCAGGTGCCTGTCAGTGTGCTTCAATCTCCACCCTCGGCTGCCTCAGGAAGAAGATCTCACGTAACATTTGTGAGATATACTACAGTAAGAGCTTTAACAATGAGTATTTGATGCATTTGTTGTGAAGTTGAAACAATGAGTCACACACAATGTCGTTACACGTTCATGCACACACACACAGTGCGTACACACACACACAAGCACACATTTAACGTCCACAAACCGGGATTGAAGCGTCTTCTTGTATAATTGTTCTGACACGCGGCTGTGGTGATGAAGTAAAGCCGAAGTAAATCTCTGTAATTTATTACACACATGCACTGTTTTAAAACATTTTAAACTTGTAAAACTCACTCTTGATCACATTTGATGATGATTGATGATCCTAGCAAACTGAACAGATCTTTTATTCATGGTTGCTTTGAGCACGTCCTGTCTTGTTGATATGATTATAAGCGTTACCACAGAGACATGTTAATACACAGCTGTCAATCAATTCGGTGGGCGGGGGGACCGCACTCCTACGTTAAGTTGCGGTCGGTCTGAAAGCCGCTCCAATTGGTCCACCGTTTTTATGTTGTTAAATTTAAACAAAAAAAAAAGGACTGAGTGTGTTTATATCACCCCAATACGACGGTATATACACTATACCTACACACATGTCTGTTCAAACAGCTTGAAAAGTAGATTTTCCACCATAGGTGCCTTTTAAAGTTCACATCTTATGACTTTTTTCTCTGATTATTTATGAAACTAAAAAATATGAATAATAACAAAAACAACAATTACATTGTATGACTCGAGTCAATAAATCTGATCTTACAAACTAAGCACAAATTTTGTATTTTGCATAAACTGTTGTAAACCTTTTAAAATATTTCTTGTATTTAGGAATATTTTGCTCATTTCTACTAAATAAAAAATACCACATCTACGGTCTTACTTTATTAGTAAGTTCAACCCCAAATCAAAAAAGTTGGGACAGTATGAAAAATGCAAATAAAAAAAAAATAAAAAAAGTAGTGATTTTCAAGACAAGGAAACGCTTAGAATTGTAACTGATAACAAATAACAAGACTCTGCAACTGGAGTGAGTGTGTGTGCTGTTTATGTACCGTGTGTAATCAGTTCTTGAGCAGCTTCAGCTGTGGGAAGTAATCAGTGATGATCTGGAACCGGTTGTGTGTGATGTGAGAGTAGTGCATGTTTGGAGTTGTAGTCCATTAGATGACGGATTTGTAGTCCAATAGTGAGAGTGCATGTTTACCAGCGATCTATGGAGAGAAGATCGCTGGTGATCGTGACAGAGCCCCCCCTCTAAGGAGTGGCTTCCAGACACTCCTACCATAGTTCAGGCAGGAGGTGGAGCGGAGGCGGAACAGGGGGAGGGATGGAGGGTCAGGACCATGCAGTGAAGGTGTACCTGGGGCATGGAGTTGAGGAGGGCCTGGAGCGTAGAGCTGCGAAAGGCCTGGAGAGCGGAGCTGCAGAGGGCCTGGAGCATGGAGCTGGAGCTGCGTGAGGCCTGAAGAGTGAAGCTGCTAATGAGGCCTGGAGTGTGGAGCTGCGGAGGGCCTGGAGCGCAAAGCTGCGAAAGGCCTGGAGAGCGGAGCTGCGGAGGGCCTGGGGCGTGGAGTTGCGGAAGGCCTGGAGCGTGGAGCTGCGGAAGGCCTGGAGCATGGAGCCGCATGAGGTTTTTATTGTGGAGTTGCAGAAGGCCTGGAGCGTGAAGCTGCGGAAGGCCTGGAGCATAGAGTTGCAGAGGGCCTAGTGTGTGGAGTTGCGGAGGGCCTGGAGCGTGGAGCTGAAGTTGGTCTGGGGGCTTGGGTTCAGCAGGCACAGGCAGTTCATATAACCCTCATGGGTCAGGAGGCTTTGGTTCAGGGGGCACTGGCATTTCAGATAACCCCAGTGGGTCTGGAGGCTTGGATTTAGGAGACACTGGCAGTTCCTTTAACTACAGTAGGTCAGGAGGCTTGGGTTGAGGAGACACTGGCAGTTCATTTAGCTCCAGTGGGTCAGGAGGCTTAGGTTCAAGGAGCACTGGCAGTTCATATAACCCCAGTGGGTCAGGAGGCTTAGGTTCAAGGAGCACTGACAGTTCATATAACCCCAGTGGGTCAGGAGGCCTTGTTTCGGGAGTCACTGGCAGTTCATATAACACCAGTGGATGAGGGGACTTTGGTTCAGGGAGTACTGAATGTTCATATGATTTATGCAGCTTTGGGACGTCACACGGCTCTAGCAGTGCTGGGAAGTTACAAGGCTCTGGCAGCCCTTCCTGAAACTCAGGTAGTAATTCTGGTCCTTTGTGGAACTCGAGTGATGGCTCTGGCCTTTCGTGGAACTCCAGTGACAGCTCTGACCTTGCGTGGGATTCAGGAGGATATGTGGATCTGGCGCCCGCCATTCGGGGTATTCAAGTGGGTTTGGCGCCCGCCATTCGGGCAATTGAGAGGTATTTGATGCTTGCCATTCACAGGTTTCTGGTGCCCGCCATTCGGGGAATTCAGAGATACCTGGCGCCGTCAATGGCTCTGGCAGCTCTGGCAGCGGCGGCGACTTTGGCAGCTCTGGCGGCGGCGGCGACTCTGGCAGCTCCCGGCGGCGACTCTGGCAGCTCCCGGCGGCGACTCTGGCAGCTCCTGGTCGTGACTGAGGATTTGGCAGCTCTGGAGGTGGCGGTGGCAACTTTGGTAGTAACAGCTCTGGTGGTGGCAGTAGCTCTGGCAACTCTGGCCATTCTGGTGGCTCAGGTGATGGCATTTTAGGAACAGGAACTTAGACTGGAACTATAGCAGGAACAGACATGGAACAGGGATTCATCTTGTGAGCTGGTGGCAGATTGGCGCTTACCCATGCATGAGCTGGAGGGCTGGTGACGGCCACTTTGTGAACTGGAGGACTGGAGGCGGCCATCTTGTGAGCTGGGGAACTGGAGACAGCCATTTTGTCAAGTGAAGGACTGGAGACAGCCATCTTGTGAGCTGGAGGAGGCCATTTTGTGAATTGGAGGACTAGAAGTGGCCATTTTGTGAGCTGAAGGACTGGCGGCAGCCATCTTGTTAGCTGGAGGTCTAGGCTGGTGAACAGGGGACAGGAGTATAGGAGATTCCAGCATAATTGTATTATTGGAGGGAACAGCAAGCCCCGTTGTCGGCGGGTCTTGCCGTTTATTGCCCCCCCAAAAAAAACATTTAGGGGTTTCCTCCACCTCGCCTACGGTGAAGGAGGACCCACTGAGTCTTAGTGCAAGACCAATAAAAAAAAAAATTCTAGTGTCCAATGGAGTTCAGGAAATGCAATGCATGAATAAAGGGGTTCAGAAAGTCCTCGACAGAAGAAAATCATTAGGCATGAGTTGTCCAGAGATGTTAAATGGGCTACCTGGATAAAGTCCTCCACATACTCTTCGATTGACCTGGCTTCCTGACGGAGACGCATGATCTTGACACCGGCTGGATCCATGTTGGGCAGAGTCTTCTGTAACCATGGATAGACGCTGACAACAGGGTGCGGATCCAAATGCAGGTTTTTATTAAAGGGATGGTCAGGCAAGCAATGATCAATACAGGAGCAAACAGATGTATGAAGGCAATCCAGAATCGTAGTCAATATAGTTGGCAGATGGTCACAAGGCTGGCAGCAGACAGGGAGAAACAGACAATCAAGGCGAGGGTCCAAACACGGCAAGAACAAGACAAGGAACCGCTTAGAATTGTAACTGATAACAAATAACAAGACTCAGCAACTGGAGTGAGTGTGTGTGCTGTTTATGTACTGTGTGTAATCAGTTCTTGAGCAGCTTCAGCTGTGGGAAGTAATCAGTGATGATCTGGAATCGGTTGTGTGTGATGGGAGAGTAGTGCATGTTTGGAGTTGTAGTCCATTAGATGGCGGATTTGTAGTCCAATAGTGAGAGTGCATGTTTACCAGCGATCTATGGAGAGAAGATCGTTGGTGGTCGTGACACTAGTAATCAGGTAAATTAGTTAAATAATGATGTGATTTAAAACAGTTGATGTCAACAGGTGATAGTAATTATGATTTGGTACAAAAGCAGCATTTACATTCTAAGATTCGAGTCAACAAGTCTGAACTCACAGCAACTAAGCACAATTTTAGCATTTTGCAAAAAAAATCTGTTTTAAATTTATTAAAATATTTATTCTAAACAAGAATGTTTATTTGCTACTTTCTACTAAATGAAAAACAAAACACCATAGAGTATAAATGCAATTATAGTACAACAATGGTCTTACTTTATTAGTAAGTAAATGGCAGCAATAGTCAACCTTGCATTACTTAATAACAAAAAAAGCTTGGGATAGGCATCTGTCTATCATTATGACATAAGAGAAATTGGATTTACATTAGCTGCAATACTCCTGATCTTATTTCCTAAATTATGATATTTTACACAAGCTTATTTCTCACAACTGGAAGTAACAATATAAACTCATAATTGTGAAATTCTATTTAACAGTTATATTGAGATTCTTTTGAATTCTGGGTCTGCGTCCTGTAATTTTCATTTGGTTGCTTGATGGTTCAACAATGAAATTTAAATATACAGTATAATAAAAAATCATGGTAATTTGTAATTTTACAATACTTTTTTCAGTGTATATAGTATTGAATCTTTCTTTTCAGAATTGAGTTAACATCTTTTCTGACATGCATGTTCTTAGATGGCACTAGAGGCAGTTATCTCTTTTTTTTTTTGTTTAATGGGAAAAAAAACACTTTTTATATCATCCTGTATAAGCTTAGGTGGATCAGTAGTTAGCACTGTCTCCTCACAGCAAGGTCACTGTTTCGAGTCCCGGCTGGGCCAGTTGGCATTTCTGTGTGGAGATTGCATGTTCCCCCTGTGTTTACGTTGGTTTCCTCTGGGCGCTCCAGTCCGAAGACATGCAGTACAGCTGAATTGGGTAAACAAAATTGGCCATCGTATGTGTTAATGTGAGAGTGTATGGGCGTTTCCCAGTAATAGGTTGCAGATGGAAGGGCATATGCTGCTTAAAACATATGCAGGAATAGTTGTCGGTTCATTCTGCTGTGATGACCTCTGATAAATAATGGACTAAGCCGAAGGAAAATTAATAAATGCATAAGCCTAAACTGGGGACATTCTACATTGATGTAATTAATAAATTAAATAAATAAATAATCCAATCAATAAATTTTATAAATACAATAAATAAATACATAATGACAAATACAATAAATACATTTTATGATTATACAATAAAAAATTTTTAATGATAAATACAATAAATATTAAAGTAATGTTAAATATAATAAATAAATAAATTAATAAATAAATTTAACAATACAAAAATAAATAAATTTTATAAATAAAAATAAACAAATAAATTTAATGATAAATACAATAAAAAAATTTAATGATAAATACAAAAAATAATGATAAATACAATAAATTAATACATTTAATGTTAAATACAATACATTAATAAAATGATAAATACAATACATAATTTTATGATAAATACAATAAATAAATTAAATGAATAAATGTAATGATAAATACAATAAATTAAAATAGAAATACAAATTATGTATAAAAAAAAACTAAAAAAATAAATACAACTGAACTTTTAACTACACACAGAGCGCCAGTTCTGCACTGTCAGTTCTCAGAGGTAGATCAAAAACTACACACACAGAGTCGCAGAGGTAAACCTGAGGCACTGAGCCGGTAATAGAGCAGACATAACAGCATGCTGGGTATTCCCTCAAGATGTCACATTAGATCAAACGCCGAGCAAGCCAGAGAGAGCGAGAGACAGAGCGCTGGCCTCAGGTGTACTGGCCACGGCTGTCTGCCAGACTCTGACGCGTGCCAGGTGAAACGTGTCATCCACAATGTCTTTACTCTAGTGAGGCAAAAAAAAAGAGCTTCCCAGCGCAGACAGGCTGCAGGCTCTACCTGTCTGTGTTGGAGCGACGCTGGAGTGGATAAGTGGTTATGTAATTTGTTGTTGAGCAGCAAATTACACGCTCTGTAACTTCTACCCGCCCAGCCAAACATGGGGCAAATGGTGGTGTGTCCTGTGCAATTACATGCGAGGCATAAATATACGTGGTGCAAATGCAAGGTGTAATTTGTTAATGAGTGATAATAGTCTGCTCACGGCCTGCACTGAGTTCACTGCAGGTCTGCTAATTATTTCATTTGTGATTTGTGATTAGGCATGATTACCTAGCAAACACTCATACACAAGGGTTTGCTGTGGGGAAATTCATTCAATCTGCTGTTATAAAATGTCACTGGATGAGATGAAATCACGGTAAAATAGTAATGTCAATTGAACTGTAACACTACGAATGGTGTCTGTTATGAGTTACTTGTACATACTTTAGCAACAATAGTAAATAATACATACAGTTGAAGTCAGAATTATTAGCCCCTGTTTATTTTTTTCCCCAATTTCTGTTTAACGGAGAGATTTATTTCAACACATTTCTAAACATAATAATTGTAATAACTTATCTCTAATAACTGTATTATTTTATCTTTGCCATGATGACAGTAAATAAATTTTACTAGATATTTTTCAAGACACTTCTATACAGCTTCAAGTGACATTTAAAGGCATTTAAATATTTAAACATTTAAATAAAATAAATTAGACTTTGTCCAGAAGAAAAAATATTATCAGACATACTGTGAAAATGTCCTTGCTCTGTTAAACATAATTTGAGAAATATTTTAAAAAGAAAAACAAAATTCAAAGGAAACTAATAATTCTGACTTCAACTGTATTCATGTTAAATAGTCTTAAATCAAACCATGATTCTAAAGCCATGCTTGTTCATTAATAGTAGTTAAATATAGTTACATCCAAGTATTTCCAGGAATTGTATTTTCTTTAAATACAATGGTTTTAAATTTAATGGTTAGAATAAACAAAATCTGAAAAAAGAGTGAATATCACATGTAAGTATCATAATTGCAAGTTACAAACAAATCTCTTAATAAAAAAATACAGATTCGATTTGTTATTTAATGCAGGGATCCCCAAACTTTTCAGCCCGTGACCCCCAAAATATCAATGCCAGTGACTCGCGACCCCCAATATTTTCTGAGGTGGTTATAAATATACAAACCTTAGCTCACAAAATGGCTCACAGTCACCAATAGGCCCAAGTCTATTTTTCGTTTAATTTTGGAGAGCACCACTCAGAGATCATCCTCCATGTTTAGTCGTGGCCTGTATTTAATTTTAATGTACGTGAGTGCCGTAAAGGTGTCAGCAAGTTTACCCTGGTGCCATGAAATCAATCTGCTGTATCCAACCCTATTGCTGTGTCTTTAATCTAACGTAATGAGACGCCGAGGGGTCGCAATCTATTGGAGAAAAAAAAGTGTTTTATAACCATTATATAACTATTATATTTTATAACTACTATTGTTTTTTACCTTCTATAGCATATATTAGGGAACCACTGACTTGATGCATCATCAACTTAAAAAATAGGACATTTATAAATGATCAACCTAGGTTAATGGTAATTTATATACATACAATTGTTTATTGTTAATATGCTTTTGAAAGTATATTAAAAACATTTATTTATGCAACAAGTTATGTTAAAATTAGTGCTGGGCAAAGATTTATCATGATTAAGTGCATCCAAAATAAAAATTTGTTTAGACATTATGTTTGTGTGCTGTGTATATTTATTATGTATACGTTTACACATGTATGCATATGCTTGAGAAAATGTGTATAATTTTTTACATATGATACAAATTATATATACTGTAAATTGAAATATCTATGCAAAGTTTTTATGTATGTGTATTACATGGTTTCCACTACATACATTCTTACACATCGGGGCGCCACACCAAAATTGATCCCACCACAGCTACATTACAGCTTCTCATTGAAAACATTCAGTCGTTTTTTTTTTAATAGCAGGTTATAATCGCACCAAAATGTATTAAGAGGTAAGTGAATTATAACAGCGCAAACTTTTTTGTAGTAGTGCAGTGCGTAATTTGTTTAACCCTTAAGGTGACATGCTGACTGACTGACTGACTGACTGACAAGTGGGTGATGCGTAAGGCTAACAAACACGACGTAGTTTTTAGTTAAGATGATCATTCATTCATTTTGTTTTCGGCTTAGTCCCTTTATTAATCCGGGGTACCCACAGCGGAATGAACCGCCAACTTATCCAGCACATGTTTTACGCAGCGGATGCCCTTCCAGCTGCAACCCATCTCTGGGAAACATCCATACACACTCATACACTATGGACAATTTAGCCTACCCAATTCACCTGTACCACATGTCTTTGGACTGTGGGGGAAACCGGAGCACCCGGAGGAAACCCACGCGAACGCAGGGAGAACATGCAAACTCCACACAAAAACGCCAACTGACCCAGGCAAGGCTCGAACCAGCGACCTTCTTGTTGTGAGGCGACAGCACTACCTACTCCACCACTGCGTTGCCTACTTAAGATGAACACAGTTACCATATATATACTTTATAGATTTATGGTTATGCATACAACGACTTCATCTTGCTGGAGTTGATAGCCATTTCACTACTTCAGGACGCATTAATGCCGCTCTGTATGTCTATTGGAGACATAAATATTCCTAGCAAATTTAATAAATGTTGGAGACATATTTGTTACATAAACGCACTAAATCGCACTTCAACCGCGTTTATTTGAGAGTGCACAAGAAAATCTGCACTTGAGCAGCGTATATTTGAGGGGGCATGCAAGAAGTTGTATGCACAAACAGAGGAAATCAGCGCACAAGCAAAGAGATTCGCATGCTCGTATTACATGAATGTGATCTTGACTTGGTAGTTGGTAGATCCGTGTAAAAGGCCTGCCTTCACAGCTGGAGAAATCCTAGAGGAAACCGTATTACATATAATAAATATATATAATACATGTCGGGCTGCATGGTGGCTCAGTGGTTAGCACTGTCGCCTCACAGTAAGAAAGTCACTGGTTCGAATCACAGCTGGGTCAGTTGGCATTTCTGTTTGGAGTTTGCATATTCTCGATGGGTTTCCACTATATACATGATAATAATAATAATAATTCCTTACATTTATATAGCGCTTTTCTGGGCACTCAAAGCGCTTTACACATAAGGGGGAATCTCCTCATCCACCACCAGTGGATGCACTATAGATGAATTGAATAAACTATATTGGCCATAGTGTGTGTGTATGAATGTGAGAGTGTATGGGTGTTTCTCAGTGCTGGGTTGCGGCTGAAAGAGCATCTGCTGCATAAAACGTATGCCGGAATAGTTGTCGGTTCATTCTGCTGTGGCGACCTCTAAAATAGAGACTAAGCAGAAGTAAAATTAATGATTAATACATGTCAAAACAAACATTTATTTTCTATGCAATAATAACGATTAATCCTTACCCAGCACTAGTTAAAATAAAAATGTAGTTTTTGTTTAACATTTTTTCCATTTTAAAAATATACAGACAGGTAATGCTTGTAAATAATAATAATATTAATAATAATAATAATAATAATAATAATAATAATAAAAATAATAATAATAATAATTATTATTATTATTATTATTATTATTATTATTATTATTATATTATTATTATTATTATTATTATATTATTATTATTATTATTATTATTAATCTTATAATTGAATAGCTAATTAGATTATGATATTCATGCAATAAATGCATGATTCCAAATAGAAGTAAAAATCCTTTGTATTCATCTGTACATGGGGGCTTTTCTTATTGCATGCATACTGTAGGTAAGAGTGGCTTTAGGTGGTCTGCTTTGTGTCATTTCTGAATTTTTACCTATGTGTGAGGTTCTAGCCTAATCATCATGTTGTAAATAACTTCTGAAAACAAGAAATCAGCTCATACAAGAAAAAGAGAGAAGGAGAGAGAGGAAAAAAAGAACCAACAAGCCCACAGTTAAGACTGTTCTCACATGCATAAATGGATTGTGAGCTTGCTCGGGGTGAGTCCCTCCAGGGCCCTTTGCGCTCTTGAATGATGGACTATCTTCACAGCAAACCTATAAGAACATCATGTCGAATGCCACGGGCCACATCCGCAAACACGCTGCCAAATACCTCCAGAACCAGCAGATCCTGTCAATGTGAATCCTCAGCCTGCAGGTGCAGGGGCTATTTTTTTGCAGCAGATATGTGATTATACATATGATTATACTCAATATCTGATCTTTAGCATGAAAGTATTTCAGTGAGTTAGACATCTGAGGCTCCGACTTTTGCGCTCTTCATGTTTAAAAGTTGAAAGCTATGAAGCAGGCTGGGCATTAAGTATTTAAAGAAGGAAATATTGATGCCTGAACTTGAATATATAGAGGATACCGCATTAAAGTTTTATTACAAGGAATAAAAGTACCTAAAGCAAGATGTTCGTACAGGAGAGGCGCCGATACCGGGATTAAATGATTAATGAATTCTGGAGGAATACTTGCGAATCTTAAAAGCCCACGCTGCATCTGGTGAAATGGTTAAAAAGAAAGAGAGGCTATATCTTCCATGCCGAGTGTCAAACACACAGATAGAGCGGGTGAATCGGTTCAATTGTTCTCAAAAACAAACATCTTCATTTACTCATTACCAGAAAAATAGATCCGATCGGGCAAATTCCAATGGGAAGCGAGTATTAAAATGCCCTACTCAGACTGATGATGAACAGAGAAATGAAAGACTAAGTAATTTTCTCATTATCTTTACCTGGAATGTTACTATGACATTGACAGGCAGCAAGAATGGCAATATCATATTATTACTGTTGTTAATACTGTGGTATGTTGGAACTAGTTACACGTTTACAGGTTTGAAGTGAGCTTTATCTGTGTGGTCCCTCTCTGCAACCACCTGCAGTGTTCAAAGTGGACATGGTAAGTTTTACAGATGGATTCGGACGTGTAAGAAATAATTGATGACAGGCCATTTATTACCAGAATAGAATACACACCCACCTTTCTAATAATTCAATGGACCCGAGTGAATTAGCCCACCTAAAGTTTATAGCCCACTTTAACATGTTGTTTTTTATAAAATCTGTCAGGTTTTTTTTAGGACTAGTTTCTTAAGAATATCATCTGAAGCCTTAGCTGCTATTTCCAAAACATAAATTTAGAGTTAGTAACAAACTCATTGCCAGAGGAGAAAAAAGAGAGAGATTAGGTGAGTGTGGATTCCCTAAAAGTCTCAACAGTGCTCAGCAGGTGGAGAAAAGGCCACAAGAAAGACGTACTTTCCACAGAAATAAAATATAGAAATATAAAAAAAAAATGTGGTTAAAACTACAAAAAGTTTGTGATTTTTATGGGAGCGACTCGCACATGTTGTGCAAGCGGCACACGCCTGAGATGGGTGCATTTTCCAGCCGCACCTAGGTGACAAGCAGCAGTAAAGAGATTGTAAATAAAAAGGATGCAAGGATGACACCAGAGTGGCTCTTTGGTTTCTTTTCTTGTGCATCCCAGCCACTAGCTCCCCATCTGAAAATTTGAAGTGAAGTTTATTTATAAACTAATTTCGAGAGGATCACGTGCTTATGATTGCTAGCGGCGGGACCCACATTATCCAATTCACTATGCACCAATCAGATGATCCCTAAGCTACTACAAATACCCTGTGTTTCACATCACCGCTATCTTCGCTTTGAAGAATCCCCTCTTCCACCCCTACTCCTCCTCTTTCCTAGATGGATGACACGGTGGCCCAGCGCTTAGCGCTGTTGCCTCACAGCAAGAATGTCAATGGTTCTAGGCTTTACCAAACCAGCGGGTATTTCTGTGTGGAGTTTGCACGTTCTCCCCGTGCTCAAGTGGGTTTCCCCCGGGTTCTCCGGTTTCCTCCCACCGATTAAAAAACATGCAACCTAAGTTGACTAATCAACACTATAGACTTGCTCCCTACCTAGTACCTATCTCGTTAAAGAGAACTACGATCTGGTCTTTAATCACTACAACAGGGGATTTCTCGAGATCTACCTGAGCTCGATCTCCCCTCTCGCCTTGCAACAGGAGGGAGCCCCGGGCTCGAGGATCTTATGAGCTAAGGGCTCTCTCCCGGGACAGCATGCCAAACAAGCTTTACAATTAATCATCAGCTAAGTGTGAACTCTTGAAAGATTTTTTAGCATAGGGGTAATATAGTCATTCAACTTCATAATTTGTAATGTTGAAATGTGTATTTGAATAAAGATGGTTGGTTCCTTTACTTGAAAGCTCAGATTTAATTATCATAATTTTTGTTTACAGAAATTGAGGTTTAATGTATCATTATTATCCACATCTTACAGGTATTGATCTACCTTTACTATTGCAAACAATTTGTAACATTTTATTTATCAAGCTTAAGAGTCTCTTTAACACTTATGTTTATTTTATTATAAAGAGATGAGATATTTTGTTTAAATATATTTGTTTTGACTTAACTATTTGCCTTTGTAATGTTGGTAAATTAAAATAAAGTGGTTTAACAAAAAAATATAATATTCCTAAATGTGTTATTAAAAAATATTCAATAATTATCAATATCGAATGATATCATGATAAAACATAAAACATTATAAAACATGAAACATATCATGATACATTTTTTTGCAATATCACCCAGCTCTAATGAGGCTCTTGCCATTTTAACACCTAATACCATTTTGTTATAATGCGTGTATTTTATATAGCGCATTTATTGTGTATGGCCATACACCCAAAGCGCTTCACAATCATGAGGAGGGTCTCCCCACTCTACCACCAGTGTGCAGCATCCACAAGGATGATGCGACCGCAGCCATAGGACAACAGCACCAGTGCGCTCACCACACACCAGCTATTGGTGGAGTGGAGAGACAGTGATTGTGCCAATTCGGTGGATGGGGATGATTGGAAGGCCATGATGGGTAACGGCCAATGAAGGGAATTTGGCAAGAACACTGGAATCATTACACCCTTACTCTTCACGAGAAGTGCCGAATTCACGAGTCACCATAGAAAGTCAAGGTGAGAAAAAAAGACCAACGCACATTACAGAGGGGGAGTTGGAGGTTTAAATGCGGGCGTACGAGGCATTAAGGCCGATTATAAAGAAAAAGCAATACAGATCTGCATCAACAATGGAAAAAATATTAGATAATAAATAGATTAAAAAAATAATAATGATAAGAGATTATTCATTATTTTAATAAATTGCACATGCCACCCTCCCTTTATTGTAACGAAAAATTTAATGTAGGGTAACTCTAACATCCTTTTTGAGTATGTTGTGTAACCATTCATGCATTTAATTGTCCTGCCATTCATTTATTAAGGCCACAATAATAATGTGTATTGACCATATAAGGCTTACAGAAATTGTTATTCTTCTGGAGCTCGAAGAACTATTTCCAAAGTCAAAATTTAACACAGACACATTCTTTATAAGGTAATGTTTGATTACTGGAGCTGTATTAACCACTCTAGATTATTCTTTCTGTCATGTAGCTAACAGAAAGGAGGCTGAGGCCTGTCTAACTGCTGTGGGCCACCAGATAGAAGAGCTGCTCTGCCCCTTAATAAAGGCTAATCAGTGGTTGAATTATTTGACCTTAAACCACACAATCTGTCACAGTTGTAAGTGATTGTTATCAGGTAAATTTAGGTTCTTTTTATGTTTTTTGTTTTGCATGCAGATGAAGTTCCTTCTGCCTCAACTAACAAACAGTGTAAGAATTTGTCTGCACTTTTCTATATTTGAATTTCACTATTGTATCACAAAACAATCTTTATTTATTTTAATTCTAAAGTAGCTGTATAAGGTCCATCTTCAAAGACAAATAAAGTCACATGAGCATCACCTTAAGGTGAGAAATGTACAGGACAAAATGTTACATGTTGAAAGGTGTGTGCGTATAAAGCAATGTAAAGAAAATCATTCCTTTTATTTCAGGAAATAAAGAAATAAACAGTGTTTCAGACCAAACTATTTAATTAATTTGACAATTAATTTCTCTTAGAACTCTTCCATCTCATTGGTCTGCTTGGGTCACTGAGGGTTTCTCTGGGTCAGGCTGAGTGCAGGGTTGGGTGTCATCATATACAAAAAGGGGTATTCTCTGTCCTCCAGCAAGTAACCAATGTAGTGCCCAGTAATGATTGAGGTGTATAATACAAATATAGTAATCACAATTAAAAAAACATTGTGTAAATCAAATGTATCCTGTTGTAATGTGTGTCATAATGAAGACTCCCTGAAAATTCTGGTATCATGTACACACCCTGGACATTCAGCCTCAACCTAGTGATGAGGTGGGGTCATCACATATGAGCTATAGTTAGTGGAAGCAGTAATGAGTTTAATAGTTGTAACACCAACAGATTAAGGACAGAAAATTGAGTTGTTAATATTAAAAATGTTAAAAATGTTTCATATTGTCAGAGTCCTTTATTGACTGATGGAGCTTTAAAAGAGGCTGCAATTAATGCACACAATAGCATTTGGAAACCCTGAAAAAAAATATATTAAAAATATGTATTAAGTGTGTGTGCAGTGTGAATAAATGTATACATATGAACGATTACATCTTTAAATATGGATATATTTACCTACAAAAGACAAAGCCGCCACTTCTTATAATATTATATATACTGTAAGCTGCAGAAAAATGTGATGGGTGCAGAGAGAGAGAGAGAAAGAGAGAAAAAAATCTATCCGCGAGATTCGAACTCGCTCCGATGTGAGCACTGATGTAGTGCAGTGTGGGCACTGACCACTACGCTATTTCCGCGCTCTGAAACATTTCTTTAATAATACGCAGTGTTTTATGGACGAGGAACTGTACAAAAGTGTATAAAACAGTTCAGTGCCAGGCATACTGTACAGATATTCTACACACTAGGCTATTGCCACATTGTACAGTAAAATACCCTGATGCACTGCGCGGTAGCCTCTGTTAACCATGGTAAGTGCAGACCCGCGGTTTGTCACTTTTGATTTCAAAAGGTTTGTTAAATACATTAAAGATTCTTTTGAAAAACGACAACGCTCATTAAAATATTACTTTGCTTATGAAAAAACCTATGCACTAATAATCCTCTCACGATGAAAAAACTTGTATATGTGCTTCTACGTCCATCAAAATTCTCATCAAGAGCCCGCAATGCTCAGTAAACTCTCTGAAACAGACAAAAGCTGGAACATAACCTTGTCACGATATGAAATGATCAAGACAAAAAGGATCCAAATGCAAGTGATAATTTAATATAGTCTGGAAGGTGAACACAAGATACAGAAAGTTAAGCAGCGTTGATGAGGGACTCGACACTGCTCTCACACCAGGAGCCTCTAGAACCAGCCCGAGCCGATCCTGACAAAACATAGACAGAACATGAACACGGTGTAACGAACTGACAATGATGAGTTAGCTATCCGCTCAATTATAGGTGAGCAAAATGCCATCAGCTGGAACTGCTGATAATCACGCTGATCACGTGATGTAAACAAGTATGCATCAGAGCACATGAGAATCATAACACCGAACCACGTGACAACAACAAACATGAATGGACAGAGCGCATGTATCTGCCAAACGTGACAAACCTGCTCCGGAGCAGGTTATCTTCAGAGAGTAAGTTGCTATGGCTACTTAACATACCCCAGAAGTTAGCTCCAATTTTGGAACCAAAAGCTGAGGTTATCCACTTACTTACTCTCAAACTTACCCGGGTATGTCACATAGCCCTGTTTATCTTCAGTGAGTAACCGGTCTTGGGCTGCAGGGTGATATGGCTGTGTTAATGAAAGTAAATTTACATCTTAACTCTTTAACTTACTGTAAGCTCACTACTCTAAACTCATGCTTCTCCCAACTGTGGATTTCTCAGAGACAAACCTTGCAACAATATTAATATAAAGTCTGTGTGAAATCAAAATGTTACAATGTTTATTTTGTTAGCGCACATTGTTATTCTTTAAGTGAACAATTGATCTGTGAACTTAATTCCCTGAAAAAAAAATTGTTTGGTAATCTTTCATCAAAGTCTGACCATTTACTTCCACGTTTGGAGTGGTGGTCCTTTGTTGATGTCAGTTTGAAGACTTCAGCCAAAATATTCACTTGCTGTTAGTTTGGAACAAGAAAATGATGCCCAAATAGAAAACCCTCCCCCCTACTTAATATTACACTTCAGGTGGAAGCACATCAACACACTGAAACAGAAGTCTCAGCAACGTTCCAGTTCATGCAGATCTAAAAAATTGCAGTGCTACCAAATCAGGTGTTTATGCCACCATCTGTATTACTTACTGTGCCACTGTTCTCAAAATCTTCTCTCTGGAGAGCTGACAAGTGATAAAATTACTTCCTTGAAGTTACCAATGGACTTGTGGGAGGGCTCTTTCTGAAGGGATTAAGGTGTTTACTTTCATTTTGAACGCCACATAATGTCATCCCATTTCTGAAATGCCATTCAAAGGGTACAAAAATGCAGTTTCCATGAACGTTTGAATGCCTAGTGAATTACACACGAATTTTCCTTACAATTTTTTAACAGATTTGCATTTCTCAGATGACCAACAAATGCTCTTGTTTGTTATGTTAGCAGTAAATTGTTAATATAGCAAACACAAATGATTAAGGACTAAATTCAATCCCCCATCTCTTTGTTTACAAGAGTCACGGTCCAGACTAGAAGGAGGCTGCCGGCCTCAAACTCAAGTCCTATGAAAATACATGAAGTTAGAGCAAACGCTGGCCAGAGACATTAGTGGCAGTTTTTTTTCCTCCTCAAAAATCTTCCGAAAGTTGACATAACTTCAGGTCCTGACTAACAGCCCAGTGGGAAGAAATGAGTTTCAGTGCAGTTTTGGACTGTTTTCCTTAAACTGAGCTGTGAGCAGTTTGGCAGACATTTCTGGTGCTCTTTCGGAGGTCCTTTGCCTATGTGAACACGAGTGATGCATCTGCCAAGGGTAGCAGCGAGAAGTCTAAAATCCTGGAGCGTAAGATGCAAGGCCTACATTAGTTATGTGAGCTTAGCCAAGGCTCTGTTTTTCTCCCTGGCAAAAAGTTGTTTTTATCAGGCCCCTGTCAGGCTCATTTGATAGCACACTCCTTTGGTTTTACAACTGCTTTGGCTAAAGAAAGACAACCCACTGAGCGATGGAAATGGCGCATACCCAGACGGTATCTGCGAAGACCGGCAGGTCACAGCCAAAAATGTATTGCATTTTACCTTTATCAGCTTCAGACTCTGATTATACAACAGCGATACATGTGCAGGAGACATCTGATATCCGAGATATCCAAACTGGACGGAGCCCAGACTTGTTCTGTAAGAGCTTTGCAAAGGCATCCAGCTACAAAATCGAGTAGATGAAAAATAAAACTACTTCCAAATCTGTAATTGTGTGCTGTTGAGAGATTTTTGTGGAATGTATAAAGTGGTGAATTGGATGATGTTTGCAGAATGGGACAACACCCACAATGCCGTGCTGGGACTCGCGCTGGGCCATAAGACTCAGATCCAACTGAAGAGTAACAGCATCGTTAAGCTGTCCAACTTGGGACAGTTAGGAATAGGCAATGCTCCAAATATGGAGAGAGAACAACATTCTCTGGTTGACAACTTCGATCCATCATTTTATGAGCAGAATTTCAATCCAGAGATGTCCTTATTATTGGAGTTTGGATTTGTTATTATATGATGCATCACTGTAACCAATTTCAGATCTAGATGCAATTCTGAAACGTGAAACAAAAACAAACTAAATATTATTTCATGTTATTAGTATTTTTATTTGCTTTTCAGTTTAGGGAGAGAAATTCTTTGGGCTAATAATAATAATATTTAATATATTTTTATTATTATTATTATTATTGTTGTTATTATTATTTGCTAAATGAAGATTGATTGTAAAGTGACACTGAGCCTTCCAACGTGGCTATAAAAAGCTTTACTATTATTATCTATTTATTTATTTAAATTTCAAATGCATCTTGTATCTTCAAATCTGAAATAATGTCAGCAGAGGAGCAGTGATGTGAACACGCAGCATAAAGCCAGTGTCTCATAATTCCTCTCACCAAAGCTGGACGTCAAAAGCAAAAGTTAGTAGCAGTTCCAGCCTGAACTGAGTTTAACCAGCAGCAGATGGAGTCTAATCCTAAGGGTTTCCCTTTGCTTCCGGAGTCACCCACGTCCACAGGTGCTCGCCTCTTCTCCCCCCCATTCGCATTTCAAATCCACCCCCTCCATTTCCTGTAAAGCAGGTGCACTGTTAATCCCTACTGGGGGTCAGTATGGCAGCAGGCCTCCGGCTAGACCTCCACCTGCTCGTGTTGAGCAAGACCCATCCACAAATGTATTCTCTTATGGAAATAATCATACTCTGATTGAGGCTGAAATAAAGATTCACACAAACGGAGCGTCGCAGTGAGACTGACCTTTCTTATGTACAATGCATAATCTCTCTGCCATGCAAAAACAAGAATAAATAATGATTTGAATTATTGAATCTTTAGAGAAAGCTTGAAAGTCTGCCGCTTGTGTTTTTGAACCGCCAATCAAGCAGCGAGTCACTTCACTCCCTACTTCCTCTCCGAGTGATCACCTCTCGCCGTCCTGTCGCTCAAGCTTCAAGTATTTCTGAAGAAAAGGGGGGAAAAGTCAGCCAGCGCCTCAAAGACGCCATGTGTCAAAGAGCCGGACTTTTCACACTTGAAAATGTACATGCAAATTTTATTTAAAATTTGATTACACGCATCCTTCTTCCGCATGCTAAGATAAAACAGCATAGCTGACTTGCAGTACGGTGGCCCATATTTTCATCTAAACCAGTGGAAAGAAGTTCACCAGCTGGAGAGTGGCAGAGCTAGAATGTGCAGTCACATGTTGGGATAAGTTACAGATCTGTGAGATTACCACAGATGGTCCGGGCAAACAATTAAAATGAATCAAACATGTAACGGCAGCCATTCGCTCTCCTTTCAGCTTGAAATTATCTCATTCGACTCCTAAGTAACCAAGATTATTTTCACTTAGTCCCTTCATGCGTCTTGATTGATTGCAACCGCTGTTACATGCTGCATTTTGCATGCTTGCATGCTTACGTTTTGGAGGAGCTGACGTCTGTGGAGGTTTTAAAGCTTTTGGATGCCAAGACCCAAAATATGATGCTCATCTTGTGAAGGAATGACCTTCATAAATTATAAATCTGTTTACTTCAACAAATGCTTGTTTATTCTCGTTATAGGGGAAAAGTGTGTGATGATAACCACCTTATTTTTGCATTAGTTTTCCTTGAATCCGCAATATTCATTAGCTGCTATATTCATAACTACAAAAGTTGTGCAGCAAATGGTAAAACTATTTGTAATGCAATCCAGTGTGCTTATGGTTATGATAATGAATTAAAATAGAGATATAATACAACTAGTTTGCAAGAGCTCAAAATAACTGAAAGCTGATGAAATGCACATTTAAGATACAAATGACTGTGTCTGCTCTTATGGTAAAAATAAATAGAAACAATAACTGGCTATCATGTTACTTTAGTAAAGCAAATATATTATGCACAAAATACAGTTGAAACCAGAAGTTTACATACACTCTAAAAAAAGGAACATAACCATTTTTATTAAATATCTGATGGTAAATTATACTAAACGTTTACTATTTTAGGTCCGTTAGGATTACCTAAATGATTTACATTTGCTAAATGCCAGAATAATGAGAGAATCTTTTTTTTTTTTTTTTTTTTTTTTGAGAATATTTTTTTACTTTCTAGACAGTCAAAAGTTTACATACATTTCCTTGGTATTTTTTTTTTTTTGCTTTGCTTTTAAACTGTACAACTTTGGTCAAATGTTTTGGGTATCCTCCCACAAGCTTCTCACAATAGTTTGCAGGAATTTTGGCCCATTCCTCCTGACGGAATTAGTGTAACTGAGTCAGATTTATTGGCTCTCCTGCTTGCACAAGATTTTTCAACTCTGCCCACAAATTTTTTATAGGATTGAGCTCAGGGCTTTGTGATGGCCACTCCAAAACATTCACTCTGTTGTCCTTAAAGCACATTTTAACTAATTTGGCAGTATGTATAGGGTCATGGTCTGTTTGAAAGACCCATTTGTGGCCAAGTTTTAATTTCCTGGCTGATGTCTTGAGATGTTGCTTCAGTATTTCTACATAATGTTCTTTCTTCATGATGCCATCTATGCTGTGAAGTGGACCAGTCCCTCCTGCAGCAAAAGAGCCTCACAACATGATGCTGCCCATACTTCACAGTTGGGATGATGTTCCTAGGCTTGTAAGCTTTTCCCTTTGTCCTCCAAATGTAACACTGGTCATTATGGCCAAAAAGTTCAATCTTAGTTCCATCAGACTACAGGACATGTCTCCAAAAATTATTATTTTTCCCTGTGTAATTTAGCAAATTGTAATCTGGCTTTTTTTGTTGATTCTGGCTTGTTGATTTTCCCATGTTGTCACACAAGGAAGCAGTGTGTTTGAGGTTTTCCTTAAATACTATTCTACAGTTGTGCCTCCAATTAACTCAAATGTTTTCAATTAGCCAACCAGAAACTTACAAAACCTGACACCATCATCTGAGCTTTTTCAGAGGCATAATAATCTTATTGTATGTAAACTTGACTTTCAAGAAAAGTTATAACAATTTCTCAAATTCATCATTTAAGTAGATTACATATAACAATGCCACAAACACATTGAATTCATTTCAATTGAATCTTTCTCACAAGTACAGTACATGAATCCTATGTCCCACACCATTCAATTCACAACCAAATTAATTCAATCTGAGGTACTGTAGTGTACACTAAAACCAAAGCCTACTGGCCATAACTGGCTGCTTGCAAAACAAATAATCTTATAACAAAAATGACCAATATTTACACAGCAATATTAACACATTACTTTTATCAAACCACGTTTGTAATAATCTTACAAATGATGCATATATCTGGTGAGTATTTTTTAAGTTATATGTATTGTAATTAATGTTATGTGCAACCCTGTGCATATTTTAATCAGTTAGATTTAACACAATTTGTGAAACCCTTTCAAAATAGACTTTGTACAAAAGCAGCATTAACTATTGTTAATTTATTTTAATTTAACCATTTAACAAATATCTACATCCAAGTCTAGAACAAAAACAAGCTTATTCTATTGCATATAATATTATTATTATTATTATTAGTAGTAGTAGTAGTAGTAGTAGTAGTAGTAGTAGTAGTAGTAGTAGTATTAAAAACAAAATATAAACATTTATTGCATTTACTATTATTATTTTCATTTTACATGCTGTCTACGTTAATACATTTTATACTCTTATATTTGTCTTATACATGTTATCATTATGATATCATTTCTGTGTTAAATATGTTATGTACCCTTTTTTAGAATGTGTTACAGGTGACATATAATTGTTGTTGTCATGTTTAGAAAACTAAAACTACAGCTTATACTGAGTTACTAAAACAATTCTTGGTTCATTAGATGCACAAGGACAATTCCAGTTTCGCTATGCTAGTAGTTAATCAATAAAATCAGAAGTTCTGTTAATTTCCTTAATTTTTCCACTTCACATTCAAGCCCTTACCGGCGTGTTATCTAAACCACAGGTATCATGTCTTTCTGAGACAGTTTCTTAAGCAACCCTCCCTAACCCTCCCTCCAGTTTTTTCTTTTGCAATCTTTGTACTTTCTTCACCGCTGTCCTCAAATGAGGTAAAAGGAGAAACAGATAGAGGTGAAACTGCTACTCATGTGTTTCTGTATTGAGAAACTCAAAGACAGCATTCCAGTTAAGGTTCAGCCTCCACGAAAACCCAACTGCACTATCAGCATGATTCACTACCCAGATCTCTGCGCTCAGACTTTGCCAGGTACATCGTCCGGCCGACTGGATTGCGACAGGCCACTCTTGGCTCAACCTTAGTTCCCTCTCACATAGTTTCATGAGGAAATTAAAAGGGAAGAGGTGACTCTAATCAGAGGTTAGATTATTTTTAAACATCTGGTGAAGAATGTTGTGCAAAACTTGCAAACTCAAAGAGGGAAACAAAAGTTAAGTCTCATGCAAAGGAAGAAAATATGGAGAAAATAAAGGTGAAGAAACAAAGGTTCGGTTTCAGAAGTTAAATGTCAATTTTCATATTTTCAATGAAAGTGCATAATGAAAGGAAAATCAGAGAGAGAGTTTTAAAAATGCTCTCATTTAGAGCCTTATTTATCAATAAAATAACAAATTTAAATAATTTCAGATGATTATATTAATCTTTAAACAACTCCAATGTTTTAGGCAATATTAGCTCTAATAATATTAGTTTTTCAATCACAATATCTGTTATTATTTTGGAAAAAAAAACACAACAAGCTTCACTCTTATCTTGCAGTTCTCAGCAATGCCCTACTTATAGGGCTAAGCCAATAAAACGACATCGATGTTTAATGATCGAACACCATTGTCAATAACGATTTTGCCAAATTTCGGTATGAAGCTTTATTAAAATGTGGCTGCTGAGCGTGCGCCTTGGAAGGAATGGCAATAAGCTTAGGGTTATTTCCAATCGAGGCGCACAGCTTGGCGTGACGCAAGCCGTTTTTATTTTCCAGGTGCACCTAGTTGAAAACATTTCAGAAAGACGCGTGCGCACCACGATTCATGTAAGTAGAACTAACCAAGCTGCTTCACACTTTGTGTGCAATATACACATTTTGGTAATAATGGCAGACTCAGACAAACACAGAGACACCAAGCACTGCATTGCTTTTTCATTCTCTTCATAAATACAACCTGGTATGGGAACCACAGCAATGGTTTGTTCGTTTGTCATCCTCTGAGAAAACAGTTGATGGTCGCATAGTTATGAGAGACGCCAAAGGAGTGCGAGAACAAAGCCCATTGAAAATGTAAAGGAAACCGAATCCACGCACAAATGTGAACAGACTGCAATTGGGTTTTGCCACCTCAGGTCAGAATAACAACACATGCAAAAACTTGTGCAGTGAAGAGATTGTAAATAAAAAAAAGGATGTAAGTATGTCACCAGAGTGGCTTTTTGGTTTCTTTTCTTGTCCCAGCTACTAGCACCCAATCTGAAAGATTTTTTTTAGCATAAGGGTAATGTAGTCATTCAACCGCCAACTTATCCAGTATATGTTTTGCGCAGCAGATGCCCTTCCAGCTGCAACCCATCACTGGGAAACACCCATACACTCTCATTCACACACATAGACTATGGACAATTTAGCTTACCCAATTCACCTATACAACGTCTTTGGACTTGTGGGAAAAACCGGAGCACCCGGAGGAAACCCACGCGAACACAGGGATTTATAAAATATTTTGTTTTTGGCTATTAAAACTATTTGCCTTTGTAATGTTGGTAAATTAAAATTAATTTGTTAAACAAAAAAATCCTAATATTCCTAAATGGATGGTAAAAAAAATATTGAATAATTATTGATACTGAATAATATTAAACATCAAATGGTCATATATTTTTTTCCTGTAATCACCCAGCCCTACCTACTTGTCGCAATATATAATAATATACATAAATAAATTATATATGTCATCTACGTAGGTGGCTAAATAAATGCATGGTACCTCTGGTAAAACAACATCTACAATATATTCCCAAAAAAGATGGAGCAAGTAAAAACTCAATAAGAAGGTGGAGACTATCAAAGAAGAAAAAAAACAACAAATCTCTATGAAAATAGTATCAAGTCTTTGCAGACTTTGGTAAAAAAATATGATTGTCATTGTCGTAAGCGCTTGATTACACAACCACAACGGCCCGCTGCTGAGGTAGGTTGTGGTTCCCTCAAAGAAAAGTCACTACTCTCGCAAACCTTTACCACAAAGTTACAGCCTTATTATGCCAAATTACTGCATGCAATCTTAGGCCTTAAAGGTAGCTCATCATGCACTGATGAAAAACACATGAACAAGCACAGGCCTTCATTTCACTATTAAGAATGATTACAATCGCACCAGGGGCCAGTCCTGTAAGATCTGCCAGTCATTTGCGTTAATTACCCAACATTATCAACAAAGGAACTGCGTTTGTCCAAACCTGTCTGATTAGGAACTGAGAGACACCGGCCTCAAGGGAACGAGAAACAAATGTTCGCCCTTGATTTGTGTTTGTGTAGTTGCCTTAAAATCCCCTAAAAGTCATAAAATTTGCATGTTTTTTTCTTCTGGATTAGCCCAGACATGGGTCGTCCAGAAGAATGTGTTCAAGTTTGTCCTGTTCCTTTGTTGACATTAGTGCCGTCAACTTGGTAGCAGCGATTAGAAGCAATTGGCAGCTTTTTTGATGTTTCATAATATATGATAATTTATACAGTGGGAAATCATGCACACATAAATGGCACCAGATATAAGTTGTCTGTCTGAGGCACACTTGTTTACATCAAAAGTGCAGGGCAGTCTGATTTTACAGGCATTTTCATAATTGGTTAGTCCTTTGGTTCTGTGATTAAATAGGGATGCACAAAATAATATCAAAATAAACTCATTATTGCAATATGGCATATAGTGTAACTGCTGTCAACTAACTTTAAAAAAGTGTGCTACTGATTTTAGTGAGAATTATAAAAAATATCCCTGATACCAATAGTGTATATTTTACACTAAACATGCATGTTAATTACCATTAATACATTCTTGACTAACAACGAACATTATGTTTTAGTCCATTTTAGCTCATTTTCATGAAATATTTATGAATTCTTCAAATCAAACGTTGTTACTGTTCGAATTCCTGTTATCTCAGATTAATAAATGCTTTGGATATATTTTTTTCATGTTAAATAATTAACTAATGTTAACAAAGGCTGTCTAATTTTAAGGTGTGACTAAAAATCACTATACATTATTTGTTTACACTCACTGGCCACTTTATTAGGTACACCTTACTAGTACTGGGTTGGACCTCTTTTTCCTTTCAGAACTGCCTTAATCGTTCATGGCGTAGATTCAACAAGATACTAGAAATATTTCTCAGAGATTTTGGTCTATATTGACATGATAGCATCACGCAGTTGCTGCAGATTTGTCGGCTGCACATCCATGATACAAATCTCCCGTTCCACCACATCCCAAAGGTGCTCTATTGGATTGAGCTCTGGTGACTCTGGAGGCCATTTGAGTACAGTGAACTCATTGTCATGTTCATGAAACCAGTCTGAGAGGATTGATGCTTTATGACATGGCGCATTATCCTGCTGGAAGTAGCCATCAGAAGATGGGTACACTGTGGTTATAAAGGGATGGACATGGTCAGCAACAATACTCAGGTAGGTTGTGGCATTGACACGATGCTCAACTGGTACTAATGGGCCCAAAGTGTGCCAAGAAAATATCCCCCACACCATTACATCACCACCACCAGCCTCCATGCTTTCATGTTGTTGACTCCAAATTCTGACCCTACCATCCGAATGTCGGTGTAGAAATCGAGATGCATCAGACCAGGCAATGTTTTTCCAATCTTCTAGTGTCCAATTTTGGTGAGCCTGTGCAAATTGTAGTCTCAGTTTCCTGTTCTTAGCTGATAGGAGTGGCACATGTTGTGGTCTTCTGATGCTGTAGCCCATCTGCCCCAAGGCTGGACGTGTTGTGCATTCAGAGATGTTCTTCTGCATACCTCAGTTGTAACGAGTGGTTATTGAGTTACTGTTGCCTTTCTATCACATCAAACCAGTCTGGCCATTCTCCTCTGCATCAACAAGGCATTTGCGCCCACTGAACAGCTGCTCACTGGATATTTTCTCTTTTTCGAACCATTCTCTGTCAACCCTAAAGATGGTTGTGCATGAAAATCCCAGTAGATCAGCAGTTTCTAAAATACTCAGACCAGCCCGTCTGGCACCAACAACCATGCCACATTCAAAGTCAGTTAAATCACCTTTCTTCCCCATTCTCATGCTCAGTTTGAACTTCAGCAGATCGTCTTGACCATGTCTGCATGCCTAAATGCATTGAATTGTTGCATTGTGATTGGCTGATTAAAAATTTGCGTTGCAAATGAGAAGTTGGACAGATGTACCTAATAAAATAGCCAGTGAGTGTACATACTCAATCATCAAAATAGGGGGAATGTGACTGGTACAAACTCACATCTTTCAACCACTGAAAAAGATGGTGTGTAATTTAATTATAAATAATTTACACAAAAAAAAAATAGCAAACTGCAATACATCAAAAATTCACATTCAGATGGTGATTCACTCCTCCAAAATATAGATTTTAAAGCCATCTGGTAAAAACTCCTGCAGTTTTTCTTTTATCAACATCATCATTGTCTGAAAAAAAAAATGTTGCAATGTAATTTTTTTTTAAACCCATTATTTATTTATTTGTTGGTTTAACTAAACGGGTAAAATTAACAAAAAGTCACCTCTTAAACTTGTTTTAGTTACACTTTTTTATATAATTTGTCAACACATTAAAGCAGCTAAAATTATAGACTGCCAAGAAACATGTGGGTGGGAATTGGGCTTGAAGTATTAGAGCAGGGTCGAGTACAAAACGCAGTGTTACAAGTTTTAAGCCCACAGATATATTTTAGTTCTTCCTGTCATTAGTAGTGATATCTCCCCCAATGCTAATGGATCTGTAAAGCATTACCATAAATCTAACCTCCCCCATAATATCCGAGTTCTTATGGGTCACTGACTCGCTAGATTCTACTTGATGCCTTCACACCGTGTTAAAAGATACAAGCCCAGTAGCCCTGCGCAAAGCCTTTCTAACGCTACGCGCTAACCTTTCAGGTTGCACTGCTACCTAATAAGACATGTACGCACATGACGTGAATAGGCCCCTTGAAAAACACATTCAAATATGAGTAATATCGCTTTGACAGCAATCTGCATAAATTCAAATGCAGCCTGAAGCACAAACTGGCCTCTGTTTAAAATTCAGAATTATCCCTCTTTTAGCACACACACTATGGCATCTGTCCTCTAGAATTACCGCCTGAAAAAAACGGCACCTCACGCTCTCTCAGATGGCAAGTTTTGACGAAATCGTGTGGACTGTGACAGATTTTCATCATGTAGAGGTGTCTGAGGCCACGTTCAGGTTTCAGGCAACGTATAAACAAGATATATTCAAGCACGTTAATTTATTGGCTAATCTCGCTGCACTTGTTAACAGGGCAGATATTCTTATGCACTAAGGAGGTTTATCAATTTTTAATAACAGCTTTGAAATTTCATAAGGGAGAGATGATATCTTAACAGAGAGGGGAGGAAAGCATGACAGTCCTCATTGATGTTGTTTTTATTAGAGAAGGTGGACCACAGAGAGATTTAGACCACCGAGAGATACATCAAACGCACACGAAAACCCCTGCTGAATCAGCTGCACTCTCTGGAGTGTTACGAATACACATGAATCACAGCTAACCGAGCTGCTCTGACGCTCGTTATGTGATTATTATGGCTTTAAATAGATTCTAATTAATCAAATTAATTACACAGCGTTGAGTAATTTACTGAAAACAGATTTATGAAAATCAATATTTTACTTTCACTTATTGTATTCCTTTCAGTGTTGTTTTAGTTCTGTAGTTTTTATTAGTAGCTGTATTTAGTTTGTACTTTTGTTTTGCATTTATATTTACATTTTATTGTCATTTACTTATTATTATTATTATAATTTGTTTTGCGCGAATCGATCGAGTTGGAAAATCTGAACTTCAGCTGACATTCGCGCTGCGTTAACCAGGAGCTTGCTCTTGTAGGGGCATGATTATAACGTAGCGCCTGTTGTTGGTGTCCTGGGGGAAAATCTTCTTGCCGACACCGGACAACAGCTAATCAAATTGGGCTCGTAAGCTGAAAGCTTCCATCATCCAGGTACAATTTCTGGAGAAGTTTATGAACTCACAGAGATCTAGCTCTACGCCGTTTTTCAGCCTTCCTAAAGCACATGAACACAGCTATTCTCTCAATAAAATCCATGTTAGCCATTTAGCAAGGAAGCTAAAGTCACTGGGCAGACAGATGCCCTGCCTTAGGCTTAGTCCCTTTATTCATCAGGGGTCGCCACAGTGGAATGAACTGCCAACTTATCCAGCATATGTTTTACACAGCGGATGTCCTTCCAGCTGCAACCCAGAACTGGGAAACACCCATACACACTCATTCACACACATACACTACGGCCAATTTAGTTTATTGAATTGACCTATACCGCATGTCTTTAGACTGTGGGGGAAACTGGAGCACCTGGAAGAAACCCACGCAAACACAAGGAGAACAAACTCCACACAGAAATGCCAACGGAGCTAGCCGGGATTAGAACCAGTGACCTTCTTGCTGTGAGGTGACAGTGGTGACCACTGAGCCACTATGTCATCTTTTTAAGACTTTATCCCCCGGTTTCACAAACAAGGTTTAAGGCTAGTCGTGGATTAAATTGCATGTTTGAGCTGTCTCAACTGAAAATAACTTGCAGTGAGATGTCTTAAAATATGTCAGTGTCTTTTTTTGTCTACAGGTGCACACTAGTAATGTATTTTCTAAGGCTGTTTTTAAAAAATGTGGCTTAAATAGCCTACTTTAACTAAGGTCTAGTCCTGGCTTAAGCTAAGCGCTGTTTGTGAAACTGGGCCTATATGTTCTTTTTTGATTTATTAAATGTCTAAAAGCCGTATAAAATTTGTAAATATTTTTATTTTATTTCAATTCTAAAAACATACATATGCTGTTTTTTAAAAGTTGTATAGTAATTGGTGTTTAGGAAAAAATTCTTATTTTTATTAAATAATTAAATAGTTGTGTTGCTTAATATTTAATATAAATATAACATTTTATTTTGCAAGATCTTTTGATGAAAAAAAAAAAGAATTTGAAATCCATAATTGTATGTAACAACGTGATATAAACAATGTAGCATTATATTTTTTAATCTCTAACTTTTGAACACCCTATATATATGTTTTTGGTATATAAAGTCTCTGTGTGTTTGCTTCTCAAGGATCCACCAGGACAGAAGGTGAACTCTGAGAAATGTGCAAATATTTCTTTAATTGCATTAGTCTGCAGATTTAGTTCATGTGTACTTAAAACTTGACAGGAAGTTAAATACGGTGAGAGGCAATTAAATGAGCCCGAGAGGATGATGGGAGTGAATTCTGTCTGTGTCTCCCCAGGGGTGGAGGTATTTGTTGCTGTAATAGAAAGCGTTTGGTCAGCAGTGAGCAGCTGAAGTGAGCAATCAGGTCCGTGGCAGATTACCTTACCCAGACGACAGGCCTGCTGGGAGCGTCCTGATCTAACGGCACCTGACACGCCTCCACACGGCTCCCTGCATGTTACTCGCCTGTGTGTGTGAGCGCTTTTATCTGAGAGAGAATAGAGTCTGCTGGTAGATGATAACTGGTGAATCACTGGTTATGGTATTATATAATGTGAAAACAAAAAAAAAATCACTCCATGCTTTACCTAAATCTACCATCACAGTTAAAGTGCTCTGTTTACTTAAAAAGGAAGAAACGGTAGTGGTTAAGCCTTCTTAATCTTTTTCCTCTATCAAAACATTCGTGGCCTTCAGCTCGACCCCTCGTGACCCAAGCATGTGTTTGAGGAAATGGCCCTTGTGCATCCCGAACTATAATGAACTTTTCATGTGGCCTTGAATGGGAAGGTCATTAATGAGACATCAATCAAAAAAAAAAATAACTCATGACACTTCACATTTTTAAAAAGTATGATTCTAGTGTAAAACAAAAAGGTTTAACGCTGAATGACTTTTTTCTTAGCACATTAACAGCACATTCATTTTTCTAGATAGTACTGACAGACAGACATGCCAGGACAGATGAACATTCCAGGAAAGTCAGACGACTGGACATTACAGACAGAGGAAAAGGTCCTCTGAGCAGGTCAGGTTTTAAAGCAGACAGCACAGAGATGGACAGACAGGAAAGATGTACAGACAAGCATACCAGAACAGACAGACAGATGGATGGACTGACAGACATACCAAGACAGCCGGACACACCAGAAAAGTCAGACAATTAACTGAACATACAGTAACCGGACAGACAGACAGGCATACAAAGACAGATGTTTAGACATACCAGAAAAGACAGACAGATAGATGGACAAACATATCAGGAAAGATGAATGGACGGATATACCAAAGGGTTTAAACTTAAGGTCAAAAATCAATTTCCCTGACTTTCACTGACTAAAAGCTGAATCTCCATGATATCTAATAAGCAGAAAAAAACAGGTTGCTGTTGTGCTTGTTTATTAATAATATTAAATCATGTTAAAAAAACAACAATATTATATTATGGTTTTAGCTTGAATATTATTCTCCATGACTTGATTATCCACTATGAGAACAACATCGAAAAATGTACCTCAGATTCAGAAAATTACTGTTTATTTTATTTGCTGTTTTTTTACTGTACGTACAGTACATGTAAATTGTACAAATTTTACACTTTTCTATGGTCACTCTTGCCTCAAAATGATCACCTCAAAGACAAAGCTCTTAATTTATCCATTTATTTAATTATCTATATTTAATCTATATATATATATATTTAATCTATATCTATCTATTTAATTAAAATTAATATTATTCATTTAAAATGTACACTATTAGCTCTTAAAATGTATATTAATATACACTTGTATTATAACAGTTACATTATATTATCTGTGTTTGACTTAAGTGACTGCCAGTTGATAAGCATGAAAGCAAATGGAAAAATTGAGCGAACAAATAGTCTAAACATAAAAAGAGCATTAAACAAAGTGAAGAAAAAATATGGTACCGAAATAAAATATATTTTTTAATAATGTAAACAAAATGTAAAGCAACTAACAAAAATCCCTGATATTCCATGACTTAGACAAAAAATCTAAAAATTCCCTTCTGTGTCTGAAGTACACTTTTTAAAACTCCATGATATTCCAGAAATCCCGTGACCAATGGGGGCCCTGATGCCAGTTCAGACAGACAGACAGACATAACAGGACAAACAGATTGGATGGACATACTAGGTCAGATGCACAGGCATACAGCACAGACGGATGGACGCTAAAATGAACATACCAATACAGACAGACAAATGGACGGACTGACTGACAGACACACCAGGACAGATGGACACACCAGGAAAGACAGACAAATGAATGAACATACCAGGTTGGACAGATACAGGTGGCATACAAAGATGGATAGATAGATGAACATATCAGGAAGGATGGATGAAAATACCAGGACAGAAAAATGAACATACTGTACTTGAAAAAACAGGTGAACTGATACAGTATAACAAGACAGACTAATGGACATAGCAGGTCAGATAGATAAATGTATCAGGTAAAAGAGGCGAACATGATGGATGGATGGATGGATGGATGGATATATGTACAGAAGGAAGGAAGGAAGGAAGGAAGGAAGGAAGGAAGGAAGAAAGGAAGGAAGGAAGGAAGGAAGGAAGGAAGGAAGGAAGGAAGGAAGGAAGGAAGGAAGGAAGGAAGGAAGGAAGGAAAGATAGAAGGAAAGATGAATGGATGTAAAAACATGGATGGATGGATGGATGGATGGATGGATGGATGGATGGATGGATGGATGGATGGATGGATGGATGGATGGATGGATGGATGGATGGATGGATGTACAAACATACCAGGAAGGAAGGAAGGAAGGATGGATGGATAGACAGACGAAAGGATGGATGGATGGATGGATGGATGGATGGATGGATGGATGGATGGATGGATGGATGGATGGATGGACAGATGGACGGATGGATAGACAGATGGATGGAAGGATAGATAGATGAAAAGATGGATGGATATGCAAACATACCAGGATGGATGGATGGATGGATGGATGGATGGACAGAAGGATAGATAGAAGGAAGGATGGATGGATGTACAAACATACCAGGACAGGTGGAAACACCAGGAAATATAGACAGAGATGAACAAACCAGGACAGACAGATCGATGGACATACCAGGGTAGATGGATGGACATGCCAAGACAAACAGATGGACTGACACAAAGGGGCAAAGAGACGGAGGGACAAATCAGATGAATGGAATTTTGTTATACTTGTTTTGAAAGCTACAATATCAGTCCAGTCTGCATACGTGTTGTGGTCCGCATTGTCCAGACTTCCAGGAAACAGGAAATCCAGGAGTCAAAGAAACCCTGTTCTTCCCTTATATTATAGACTGTTTGTGCACTTTCTGACAACGCCGGCACTGTCAGAAAGAGGCATATGTTCGGCTCACTGCACATAATTTGCTTAGTGACATTGTAATCTATGCAAATGATTTTTAAGCTCAACACAATAAAGCCCTCTCATTTCGTAACATAAATAAGTATGCATGAACAGACAATTAGAATATGATAATGTAAATATCAATCAAATCGTGGGGAAAACATGTCAAAGCTAATTGCCCATCTATTTGATTGCCAATAGCCACAAGCACTGTTTTTCTCATACAGTTTTATTCATTTTGAAGTTTACCATGTAGATGAACTTTGTGCTGGCCATTTGTCAGGTCTCGATTAATATGGTGCGATGTGTTGTTGAACAGGGTTCCAGTGTGAACTACAGGAGCGCCCTCAAATGTGCATTCTTGATTCTCAAGAATGCACACAGCATCTTAAATCAAAAACCAGGTGTCAGCAGTTTGTCTATGAGGATGTCATAGACATCCTCATAGACATTATGTCATTATATATTCTCATGTGACTTAAAAAAAAGCATTGTCCAGCTTTTTTAATTTATTAGTTATTTTTGAGGAGCTCACTGAATCAAGTAAAAAATGACCATGACTGACAAACGTTGAGAAAAGTTACAGATTATTTACAGGAATCAGAGAGAAAAATTTAATACCTTTTTTAAGACTCCTTCCATACATTTTAGGACCTTATAACCACTTCAACCGGAAACACTGGTGAGATTTTAATTTACAGTATATTTACTAAATATTAATGTAAGAAATTAATCCAAAACTAAAACATTATTCATATACTGAATAAAAATCTAATAGCTAATGCAGCAGCTTGGCACCTATAGAACTGCAGAAATAATGGTGTTGCCTTGGTTACTGCAGTAAACAAAGCAGCATGATGTCAGGGAGGCAGGATTTCATTGATTTCATAAACTACACAGCATCCTGATATTCACAGATTTAATTCAGGCACAACCATAGATTGAATAATCAAAAATTATATACAATTTAATACCTTACAAAATAGCATTTAAGACTTTTTAATACTTTTTAAGGGCCTTAAATTTCTCTACATTGATTTAACAACTTTTAATACTTTAAGACCCCGCGAACACCCTGAGTTAGCACAACATTAAATGACATATTCAGTTTTGTTTTCTGTTTTCATTTCAAATGCTTCTTTAATTATTTTTAACTTTTGCCTCTGTCTATTTGTCTAATTTTGTTCTTAAAGCTAAATTGTATTTCCTTAATTCCACACAGTGTTGGGAGACCCCAACTTATTTGACAATTTCAAGCAGATGCCCTTAATTATCTATGGTCACTATGTGGTAAAGAGACATCAGAATTCCCAGTCCATAGTAGCTCTCACATAAAAAAAGAAGTGTGTTTTAGATTTGAAGGCCACTGTAGGCACAAATCACAAGCCACTTCTAAAGTTAAAATTCATGAAATACTGTTTCCGGGTTTAAGCCTCTGCTCATCTGAATTGAGCAGTTAGCCATTTTAAACAACTGTTTTGTTAAATGAAATATTAAGCGAATCTTTTATTCAATCATGACATTCATTATTGTCTTTGGGCTATCTGCATCTCAGAGACCACATTTAAATGATTTATAAAAAAGATTATTAAGAATGGATATAAACATTATAACAGCACACTGTGTGTGAGTGAATATTGGTACCATTTGTTGCGCCACCCTGTATAGTCTGACAGAGCAATTGGACGTGTGACTTCAGACTTAACAAGCTGATGCAGTTTAACAAGTGAATATTCATTGTAACCTCACATACTGCACACATTTATTCATGGTTTGTCTATATTTGTACATTATCTTTTCATTGACAATCTTAGAGGAAGAAATTAGGAGGAGTGCACCAATTTCAAACAAAATTGGAAAGCATGCACTCAAATTGTAATAATATATTATTACACTTTGTGTAATAATATATTCATGTACAATATAGCAATATAACAACTTTTTATTTTGAACCGTGTGATCTAGGATTGTTTATACAAAACTTTTCAATAATGCAAAGTAATTGTTTTACACTTGTAGTGCATCACTGTCATGTGCTATTTATAATAAATAAGGCCGTAGCGACACAAACATGGGTATTTTCAAAACGCAGTTTTATCTAAGCTGTTTGTCCACAAGAAAACGCAGTACAAGTTGATTGAAACCGAAATTTTTATTTTTTTTTTTTTTTTCGGCTTATTCCCTTTATTAATCAGGGAATGAACCGCCAACTTATCCAGCATATGTTTTACGTAGCGGATGCCCTTCCAGCTGCAACCCATTATTGGAAAACACCCCATACACACTCATTCACACACAAACACTACGGACAATTTAGCTTACCCAATTCACCTATAGCACATGTCTTTGAACTATAGGGAAAACCGGAGCACCCGGAGGAAACCCACGCAAACACAGGGAGAACATGCAAACCTTCTTGCTGTGAGGCGACAGCGTTACCCACTGCGCCACCTGACTGAAACCAAAACTTTCTAAAAACTTTCCAAAAGTCCTTGTGTGGACACTACAACCAGAGTTTTTGCCTCATGAAATCATGCTGTTTTCTTCTTTCTGATTGGCCAACATGCCTGGGTTCACACCAAACTGCAGAATGAGGCAAAATCCGTGACAAAACATGTCACATATTCTGTGTCGTTCGCACAGCGGGATGGTAATTTGGCTCTGTTTTCACATTTGCATTGAGTAGTATGCAATGTACTTGTGCAAATACTTAATTCTGTGTTTGGTGTGAACCCAGCATAAAATACTTCCATCACCATATATTGGTTCTGCATGCCCTTATCATACATCACAGTGTGTTTTCATGTAGACAGATTTTAACGATGGTGGGGAATTAAAAAGTAACTGTGCACTTACAATCCTTAACTGAATTAAGTGCACTTAACTGGGACTAACAATACTTAAATAACTCCACTTACCAACCTTTGGACAAACTTATGATACTAATTGATTCAATGTTGCTGTACCTGGTCAATGCACATTAGTATTGGATATGAAAAAGTAGTTTAAACATAAAAAATTAATAAATAAAATTAAAACTGTACCATCAAAATAATGGCTGCTATGAGGTTAAAGGTACACACCTGACATTTCCTACTTTTCCTGCTTGTAATTGGCCATGCCTAATGTTTACATTTTTAAAGCCAGTCGAAGTGTGGTATTTACCCTTATATAAATACACAACGCTGTCAAGGATGCAACAGCTGTCGAAGATTTATATGCTGCATGCCAACTAGTGCCGCAAACTTGTATCGTTCAAGTGTAAATGCCCAGACCGCAAGGTACCTGCAGCATGTCACTCAATATATTTGTTATTTGAACAGACGTGGGTTGACAGCATGAAAGCCAGCAAGAAACATGCATAAGTGACTTGTGACTATATTTTTAGCTCAATGTTGTCCATTTACCATTTCAATCACAGTCCTGATTCACAGAGGATACATTTTCATAGCAAAGGAAATGTTGCAGCATGAAAACCCGACCAAGAGAGTGTATGTTAAATATTTAAAAATGTAATGCTTAACGTACTGTAAATCGTGCCGTCATTTGTATTTAACAAATCAAGCAGTTCTCGTTTTCACATATAACCTTATGATTCATCGGAAATCGAGAAGCCTATAAATTACACGAAACAATCGAGTTCCCCAAATCACCACTTAAGTTCCCTAAAGACTTGTTCCATTCTGTCGTTTCACATTCTCTGTCAAGTTTTTCCTTTTAAAACACACACACACACACACACACACAGACAGAGAGAAAGAGACAAGCAATGCAGCACCAAAATGTACACTGTGATTTTCTCATTGAAAAATTGCAGTGAGCACCTATGAAAAGCTTCAGAATTGTATTTCCCCACATCATTTATTTTCTTTGGGCTGTCGAGTCTTTCTCCCATACTTCATGCTCTGGCTGCGGTGAGCTGAGAGAGAACAGGACACGCCTAAAAAACCCTAAAGTGTCTCTGGTGGCCGGTGTCAGTTGTGCACAGAGATTGTGGTCCTTGGCCTCGACCCAAGGATTAGGTGTTCCAGGGAAGAGAGATTTCTTGGCCCTCACCAATCCCCAAGAGTGCTTTGGGAATTGTGTGTTTGTGTATATGTGCCTTTTCCCTCCTCCATTCCCACCTCCTCTGCACTTGAGTTTTACGCCATCTTCTTCCTCCTGCCCACGATAGCACGCGGATGGCATAATCAAGGCCTGCCCTGGCTTGGTGGGTTTTAAGAAGACTGACAAAATGTAGCTTGGATTGTGATGGACGACAAATCTAGTGATATAGTCAAACAGAGCTGGAGAGCGAGAGGGGGGGAGTGAACGGTGGGGGATCTTGGGCAAAGGAGGTAAGACAGGATATGAAAACAATGGACTCATTGTAAGAGATGATAGAGGGATGAGAAACAGATCAGTGGAATGCAGCACCATCTACAGGCTGATCATGATCACAAGAGGACACGCTGAAGTGGGTGGGATGGCTTTCCTTTTGAGAGTGGATATCAAATGTGATTGGGAAGAATAAATGATGAATTCATTGTAGTGACACGGATGAAATCGCTTTGATAAGAGATGGATTATGATGGTTTTATATCTGCAACATGAGAAAGAGTGAGTCACTTTGAAACCCTCTTGATGTGTTTCCACATAAAAGGCTTCAAAAAACAAGAGAGAGGTGACCTAAAGTGACAAAATGCATTCTTCTCCATTTCCTGCATTTTTACGGGCTGCACAAAAGGAGCTTGAATTTCAAATGGAAAAGCAGTATGAATGCCAGCTCTGACGCTTCCGTTTCGCTCCTAAGTCTCTCTTTCTGTTCTCCAGGTGACCGGTTTTCTAGCCCCACCACCTTTCCTGTGCCAAAAATGCCAACTGTAACAACAAAGAGTGGCAGATGCCAAGGGAATCCCAGACGAATGACCTCCATGAAGCCGGCCTACCAAAGAGAAGCAAATATTTACCCTGCGTGTTTGAACCCATGGCACGGTGCCATGACTGTCCCTCAGAGCGCATACCGGGCCTTTAATTCTACTCCCTGGGACTCTTGGGTATACCCTACGTGACACCAGTTAAAGGCTTCTCAATTATCGATGATTGCATCGTGGAGAGAAGGAAGTCCGGACAAGGTATGTTTGGGAAAAATGAAAGCAATTTTCCAGGTTCAGTACTAGTTAATGTCAATCATAAATTTGATTATCACAAAAATTCACTTTCCTTAAAAATAAATAAATCAAACATTCATAAAGTGTTACAAAGGTCACTGCTGACGTAGCATAACCACAAGGTGCAAGCATTCTGCATGTTCATGTATTTATTTGTGACGGAATTACTTAAATGTAATAAATTATTACATAAATATTAGGGATGCTCCGATCGATCAGCTGGAGATCAGTATCGGCCGATAATCATATTTTATGACTTGATTGGTACTCGCCAATCTGGCCGATTTTATGAATCAAAATTTATGTTTGTTTATGAGGTTACATACAGAGGAACCGTGCTAGTTGGAGAGCAAAATATTGGAATGGTCTTGCATGTATTTAGGCCTTTTTACATGTACGTATAAGAACTGAGAACTGTATTTGACTATTGCAAGTTCACTAAAACTTGGCTAGACATTTTAATGAAATAAAAAATTTTTAAATAATTATTTTTAAAACTTGAATATTTAATAATATACCTTTTTGTAATATACTTACTGCAATAAAGAAATATGTATTTATAGGTGTGCATTTTAGGTTCTTATGAATCAAATATGCGCTCCAAACTATTTCTTCATTGAAACATGTTAAATTCTTCTTCCATCATTTGCAATATATCTAAATTGCTTTGTTAGTCATTTTTCTTACCAAAGTTTTATCTATTTTCTGTAAAGGTGCTTCTGACCATGACATGATCACACTAAATGGTTATAAGAGACATGTTTAAGGTATTATATGCAGCAACATCCTTCATTAATTCTCTTAGGTAAGGAGAAAACTCTACTTAAGGTTCATACTTATGAAAATGTGCTTTATTCATTATAAAGCTTGAAGCATCAGAATCTGTACTCGGTCTCGTCCGATCACCATGACAAGGAATCAGTACTTGGTATTGGCTGCAAAAATCCTGATCGAAGCATCCCTATTAAATATAATTATAAATCCCATAATGCTACATGAATTAAGATTTACATAAGGTATTATAGTTAACTAAAACCATAAAACTAGTCATTTTATTATGTGAAATAAAACAAAGAAAACAAACACACACACATACACACACACACACACACACATATACAGTTGAAGTCAGAATTATTAGCTGCCCTGAATTATTAGCCCCCTGTTTTTTTTTCTCCCCAGTTTTTATTTAACGGAGAGATTTTTTCAACACATTTCTAAACCTAATAGTTTTAGTAACTCATTTCTAATAACTAATTTATTTGATATTTGCCATGATGACAGTGAATAATATTTTACTAGATATTTTTCAAGACACTTCTATACAGCTTAAAGTGACATTTAAAGGCTTAACTAGGTTAATTAGGTTAACTAGGCAGGTTAGGGTAATGAGGCAAGTTATTGTATAGTGATGGCTTGTTCTATCAATAGACTATCGGAAAAAAAAATTAGGGGCTAATAATTTTGACCTTAAAATGGCTTTGATAAAATTTAAAAACTGCTCTTATTCTAGCCGAAATAAAACCAATAAGACTTTCTTCAGAAGAAGAAATATTATCATACATACAATGAAAATATCCTTGCTCTGTTAAGTGAAGTTTTATGAACTAATTTCGAGAGGAGCACGTGATATGATTGAGCACGACTGACTGCTCATCTGTAATCAGTAATAGTCCAATCAGAGTGATCCAAGTTTGCTATAAATGGATCGTTTTTTTTTCTACGGCTCTATCTGCGTTTTGGAAGAATCCCCCCTTCCACCCCATCTCCTCCTTTTTCTCCCTTTTCTAAGGGGGAGCTCTCGAGACCTACCTGATCTCGGATACCCTGATATGCTTATTGACAGCGCGGGAGCCTTGGGCTCAAGTATATCCGAGCTCAGGGTTCTCTCCCGGGACAGCATGCCAAACCTGCTATAAACGTTAAGCATATCTAAGTGGGAACTCTTTAAACATAATATGGGAAATATTTAAAAAAGACAAAAAAATTCAAAGGGGGGCTAATAATTCTGACTTCAACTGTATTATATATATATATATATATATATATATATATATATATATATATATATATATATATATATATATATATATATATATATATATATAAAACAAACATAAACCACATATAGTTGCCAAGGAAATTTCAAATTTTAAAATTAAGTCAATTTGACATAAATGATTCTAAAATGGCATTAAATTAAACTAAAGATATTTTATGAGAATCAATCTTATAATCTAAAAAACAAGTTAAGAATACAAGTTTCTGCTTGCAAACCACCAAATTCTGTATTATACACCTTTTTGTTTAAGCAAATATAAAAAACAGATACATTTTTGTGCAGAATGTTATACAGCAAATCCTGTCAATTGAGCTAAACTTGTATTCCATCCAGAATATTCCTGTAATCTTTTTTACTTTTATTAAGCTATATTTTATTTGAATCAAGCCATTTCAAATTTCTCAAACCCAATTTTAAAAAGAGATCTTATTATAACTAGAGCTAACTTATTTCATTCAGGTCCAGCTCATCCCAGAGCTCAGCCACCCTGAGACCAGCGTCTCCTTACGGGACACAAACTTCAAAGTTCATTTTGGAGGGACTGATCTGAAGAACGCGAACCAGTCTCTGATAACCAACACAGCAGTCGGGATCAGTGGAGAAGCCACCAAATGAGATCTCCTGGGCATCAAACACACACAATACATAAAATATGTGCATATCATATTAATGTGCTGTTCTATTCTTCTGTCGAGGTGAAGCTGGTTGAAATATGCTGACTTTCTTGACTGAGCATGATTTACTTATCTGTCATCTTTAAACAATATTACACAAAAACCACATATTAGTTGTAGTTTTCCTTGAGTATTTGAATAAAATGCGAGACAACGCATATGACCCACCTGTGTACTCAGTGACCTCATAACCCATCATCCTCCATCAGATTACCATCAAGAAATGAGCTCTCAAATCAGACTTTAATCCCTCAGGAGAAAAAAACAACAGCAACATGCCACCATACTGTATAGGACAGATGTGCAAGATCTCAACCTGGAAGAAGAAAACGACCACTTTGTTGCTGTGTCAGCCATCATTTTAACGAAATATCTGACTTAATCTGATAAAAGGGCCCAGATTAGGTCCACCGCAAATTGAGGAACTATGATAAACTTTGAAATGTCAGTCTGGATTAGGGTATTGTCCTTTAATCTGACTCCCACCGTGCTGGATCGTAATCCCTGTCTCCTGTAGGAGCAGTTGTCAAACACATGATGGGAAAAGGGGGGGGCAAAAACAGAAATGCATGCAATGTGTTGAGCTCTATTGAAAAATTAAATATCAGAGGATTGAAGCAGATATGGAATCAATCACTAGAGCTATTGACTTTATGGCTGTACTAGGATCTAGGACACACTAAACGATTTTCAAACCTTTTAAATTTATAACCATGGGAGGCCATAGACTTAGGGACCATTTCAATTTATTTTAAACGTTAAATCCTCCAAACACACCTGCAAATTGTATTAAATCTCACAAAACCAAAATAGAAAACTCAAAAATGGAGGACAACCGATCTGACAAGTGCATGTCTCCAGCGCACTTTTGTGACTTCCATGTTTCAGCTATAAAAGGAAAAAATAACCACTTGGTGACCCTTGCTTGCTTTCATTGGCTATGAGATCATGAGTCATAAATATCAAATATGAGTGATATTTATAATTTAGGATCTGGGAAGCTCTGACTTAATCAGCAGCAGTAAAGTAATCATATTGACACCAATGTAGACTAACCATGCTTTGTATATAACGATGTTCTGTACTTTTTTTCCACTTATCTCTGAATGCATCAGAATACTTACGTGCCAATCGTAAACTACATATGTCATCTTTTTTTCACCCTCTTTCATCCCCAATCACAACAGAGACCCTCTCAGCATTTGTTTCTAGAGAAAATCAGTACATTTGCTTGGTTCACCCACTGTGCGTGAAAATGGACATGTAATACTGCCGCTTGGGAGGGGGAGTCATTTAGAGCAGCGAAAATATGCATTTGTATTTAATTCATGCATCTCACAGTATTACAATTAACAATATTATGTTGTTAAATAAATTGGCTTCATTGAATAAATGCTTTGAAATTGGGATATTTAAATGTCAATGGCAGTTAATGACCAACTCTCCGCCTGAGAGACTGCAAACACTGTTTACCCATTACCCTCATAATGTACATGAATTTTATGTTTTAACATTTTAAAGTAAACTGTCAGGCTGTAATAAATAAACATGATCTAAAACTTGACTGTAACCAGAGTTGGGCTTAATGCGTTCCACAGTAATGCGTTACTGTATTCTAATTACATTTTTAGGAACGCAGTAATGTAACGAATCACATTATAAATTAGTGTAGTTTGATTACAGTTACTAAAGTCAATGTAAATGCGTTACTTACGTTACAAATATAGATTTTGGAAGAAAAAATGCTTCTTTTAAATCACATGTTCTGCTGCAATGTCAGTTAATAAGCCTGCGCTTTGTAAATTGCTGAAGAACGCAAGCTGAAATTGTTCTTCAAGTGCAAACACAGACATTACTTTGATTTCATTGAAAATAAATATTGCTGTGAAATGCAGTCTAAAGAACTTTCGACTGCCTTTAACTCGACCAGCAACTTGTTCAGCACTAGAACAGAAAGCATTTTACGACAATACTCGTCACCAGGGAGGACACCGGCGCCCAAAAACACGGCGGCCCAACTCAGCCTAAACAGGCTAAATTACACTTTGTGCAGGATCAGGAGTGAAGGTATTTTCTGAATGTAAAGAGAAGCGCAGCTGCATACGAGCTGTTCACATATGGTGTCTTTTTTCCCAGAAAACCGCAAGTCACGAGGCAAGAACTGACCGATCAGCTTCATACTTTGGAATATACACATTTAGGTAGACTAATTACCTCAGACAAACACAGAACACCCAAACACTGCAGTACTTTTTCATATGTCAATGGTTATAGGTATCCAGTTTTCTTCTAAATGTCTTCTTTTGTGTAAAAAGACAAACAGATTTAGAAAAAGTGAATGATAAGAGAATTTTAAGTTTTGGGAGAACTCTTTAAGTCTTTTGATTATGTCAAGCTGCTGTGATCAACCCATTGTAATGTTTTTGAGTTAATATTAAATCACTGAAAGAGCTGCAGTTTGTTTTGTATTTTTATAGGTATATTTTATGTTTAAAAGTAACTTTAAAGTAAAGCAATTAGTGATCTGGTTACTTTTTACATGAAGTAATTAGTAATGTAATCAGATTACAATTTTCCAGTAGTAGTCAATAATTTGTAATCTATTACTTTTTTAAAGTAACTTATCCAACAAGTTTGTAAAACTTGATTGTAACTTTCTTTACGTACAAAATTTACTCTTATTATTTTTACATGTATATAACAGTGCTTGTTGCAAACAGTGTAACAAACCTTGAACCAGGCCATATGTTGGGGGCACAAACTAGAATCAAATTCTTGGCTAAAATCTTCAAGTATGCGGCACATGTCTTAGCCGGATCTACCAGCTATACGGATGTTTTATTCTGACAACAGGGATTTAAAGAGAAATTGAAAACATTTCTTCTGTGGTAAACAAAAACTTTTCACCGAAAAAAAAAAATCCGCACCAAGCTCTCGATGTAAAAAAATGTATGACTCCAGGAGTTGGCATGCGATGGCAGTTCTAGCCTGCTCAGCCCACGCCACCTCTAAAGACCCTTAAACCAAAGCAAACGTTTCAACAACATTTCCATCCATTCCTACTCTAACAGTGTGATGAGAGCAGGTTAAAGCTGTAAGCCATCAAAGTCTGCCGAGCAGCGTGCCCTGTTTGAAACTCATATGGATCCCCCATAAACACTCTGCTGCTAATTGGCTGCACATGTGGCGCTGAGTGCATTTTAGCATGCATTAGTGTATGTGTGTGCCATAGCGGGTTAGAACGTGCATGCGTGTGTTGGCATACACCATGGCTTATCAGTCTGATCAAAGACAGCCTTTGCTTAAACTGTCTGCAATATGAAAGGCACACAAAGGCAAATGGTAAATATCTGATCCAAAGAGTAATTGGTACCTGTCTTGGAGATCTGGCTCTTTGATCGACTCTCTTTTCCTCTTCCGTACTTTAAATGTGGAAATATATTTATTGGTGGCTCCCCCACATCCGATCGTCGTGCGCCATCTGGACAGGGTGCTAAATGATGCTCACCGCCAAACGTGTTCTCTGAGCTAATAAAGCTGTCCTCTCTTCTTGTCACACTGCAAATTAGGAATACCTGGTATAACGATGCAAACTGAATAAAAAGAGAAAACATGTTAAGGTTTAAAATGATTAAATAAATCTCTAATGATATGCTTTAGTGCCAAGACTGTAACTAACTCAAGCAAATACTACATTTAATGCATATTTCATGTAATGGTAATACTGTTACATGGCATCAGTCTACTACAGCAATAAACTTTGCCAATCAAGAAGGTATTAACGATTTATAACTTTTTTATGCATCTCATTATCCTGTTATTCTTTTCCAATGTCTTCGATAGTAAATCCGTGAGGTAGACTTGCAGTTATAGTCAAATTTAAGTAATATGGTACATGAGCGGCTGTGCTACATTATGAATACTGTCAGGATGAAGAGCAGCTTCTCTTCCATGACTGTATTCTCAAACCGGAATTCCACCCGGATCTTACTGTTTATATAAAAAACATTATATCACAATGCATTTATGAAAGCCCAAAAAGTAAGTATTTGTATTATTACTTTTTAAAAATGTTAAATCATTAAATGCCATCCTAAAATGACAGTCACATTAGGGCAATATTATTTAGGCTATTACGAAAACCATGGTTATTAAAACTGAGGTAATGTTGTTTTCATATTCGCACATTTAGTCTTTCTTCTTAATAATATAATTTCAGAAAAATATTCTTTGCAAATTCTAAACAGGGAAATCATATTAGCAGACAGTAATGATAATTAAATATAACATTGTTCACAGTCAAACAGTGCTAATGGTGTTTTATCATGAAGTTATACTTAGCCTACATGTTATTTTAGGCCGACTGTTTACAATATAGGGACAGTCATAGACATTATATACAGTAATATCTGTTATAAATGTCTATGGGGACAGTGTCAATAGTTGTCATTACTCAAAAATGAACGAATGTCCGAAGATGAAACCAACTTTGCCTCAGTGGTCATTAACATGTAGTTACGTTGATTATATGTTCGTTTTTTGTTGTTGTCGTTGTTTGGTACGTTCCTGTTTGTATAACCATATTTACCACAAAAATGGTTAAACAAGTATGTGTAACAAGGCTAAGGTGAATTTGTGTTTATAATGAGCATGATAAGTTGGTTATATTTTTATCAAAGCGGTGGTTATTTTTTATATTTTAACGCATCCTCTGACGGGGTTCATATTAAAATAGTGAAAAAATGATTATGACTTTTCGTCAGGCACATTTGTTTATCAGAAAGAATACGGGTTAACCTATAATAAGCGCATTTAAATTCGATGAATTTACATTACCATAACTTACCTGAATAATAACATTTATATTTATCTCCTCTTATGACATCTTGGGAGAGATTGGCAAACCGCGGTCGCGGGCTTCCACGCACATGCGCGAAGGAATTCTTTCTGATGTGAAGGGCGTGGTCTGAAGATTAAAGGTAAATGACTCGACACAACACGAGCAAGGGTCGCTAATACGTCATTAAAAATGAAGTTAATTTTGCTTAAATATACTACATATGACCGCAGCAAAAGACAAAAAAATGGTCTAGTAATTGATGAGGTCACAAGTGTAATTAAAGCCACTGAACTCGGCTAATCTATTTAGAATCATACTAAAAGGCATGACCCTACCCTGACCCCTTAAGTAAAATTATATATATATATATATATATATATATATATATATATATATATATATATATATATATATATATATATATATATATATATATATATATATATATATATATATATATAAAGAAATGTATGAATAAGATGGTACAACTTACAATACATCAAGTATTTGCCAGTAAATTAAAAAGTTTTGAATTGTTGTGAGGTTACATTTTCAAGGAATAGTTTCAACAATACTTTTTTTTTTTCTTTTTAAAGGCCAAAAAAGGCCTTCAACCCTGTAAATAGGCCTTCAACTTCAACTGTAAATAAGTTAACAAATAATACAAACACTAAAATGATAATTTATATAAAAATGTTCTGTGTAGCTATATTTATTATGTTGCTAAAGCCTAAAAATATCCTTTTAAATTTACGATTACTCATGGATACATCCACAGCTTTGCAGATTATACCTGCCTGCATTCAAATTAGAAAAGACTATTGACCAATCAGCATTCAAATAGCCAGTGCATTAGTGCACTCTCACATTCACACACACACTCATATACTACAGCCAATTTTGTTTACCCAATTTACCTAAAGCGCATGTCTTTGGACTATGGGGGAAAGCGGAGCACCCAGAGGAAACCTTCTTGCTGTGAGGCGACAGTGCTAACCACTGAGCCACCATGCCACCAGGAGTAACATATAGGCCCAGTTTCACAAACAGGGCTTAGCTTAAGTCAGGACTAGACCTTAGGTAAATTAGGCTATTTAAGCCACATTTTGTAAAAACAGCCCTAAAAAATACATTACTAGTGTGCACCTGTAGACAAAGAATGACACTGACATATTTTAAGACATCTCACTGCAGGTTATTTTCAGTTAAGACAGCTCAAACATGCAATTTAATCCAAGACTAGCCTTAAACCTTGTTTGTGAAACCGGGGGATAATGTATTTTATTTTAAATACCTGATGATTGAAACCATTCAATTTAAACAATTTACTTTATTATACAATTAATTTAAACTGACACCAGAAAGTGCTGCAGGTTTCATTTAACAATGAGCATTTATCCCAACATAAGTCTAGGGCATAATGTAATAACTCAGTTAAATTCTCACTTAAGTTAGATTTACAAGCATTATATTTTAAGAGTAAGTCAAATACAATACATGCTTTCATCGCATCCACTATTACTGATAGGAAGAAAAAAAACATGTAAATGCATCCTGTTTGGATGATTAATATGATGACACTGCAAGCCACTTAAACTTAAATGAACCTTCTGAGGTCATGTGACAAACATGGTGTCTTGCTGGGACAGGGTTGAGAGAGTCACGACTTTTCACCCTAGTACATCGTTGTGTTGTCTGTCATTTTGAACATGACTGAATGACTGCTATTTACATAGCCTTAGGGAAAAAATTGTGTGGCAGGGGCCAGATCACATGCGCAGGGACTGCTGAATCGAACGCCTGTTCTGAAGGGGGATTTCTGCCACTGTATTGAATCTCTTAAAAAACAACATCCATAAACTCATGCTTGTCTCTAAATAAAGACTGAAACTGTTATGTCAGTAGGCTTAGTGTAGGCCTACGGGATTGTTTTGTTTAGGAAACAAGTCTCACAGTATTTTAATAGAGAATTATGGATTTTGCTCAATTGAAATGCACTGTAAGGTGCATTAAATAGTCCCCCCGCCTCCCTCCTCCCCAGTTATTTAGCTATAAGCAAACCTACAGATATATATATATATATATATATATTAGGACTTTACTGTTGTTTGGGGCCAATTTCTATGCTGAATCTTCTATATTATGAATGTAACATGTCCCAAAATTAAATAACAGTTGGTGCACAGGCAGTGTATTGACAGCACACAGGCCAACACAACCTCAAATGTCACCTATAAGACCATAAGCCACTTTAGGGATTTCAGTGATGCGATAGCTCACATATCATAATCAAGCAGAGTCTGGATGATTACAAAAGAACCAAAGGCCTCAAGAAATCCTTCTGTCCTCTCAATAACAAAAGGACTGCTTTTTCTCCTGCTAGCTGGCCACGTTCTGTTTCACGACAGAAACAACGCCTTAATAGCCTTATCAGTCTGGTTGGAAAACACAGGCCCCCGATTCTCGCACCGTACATCAGAAATGTTGCCCTTCAAATGCTTAGAGAGTCTGGAGTTATTTAGCTCTGGTCCCCAATTCCAGGCCCGTGCCAAACCCAGAGTAGCATTGGAGGATTGTGTTTAAGAGCTGGCACAGGATAGCTCGGATACTTGTGTGCAAAGACACTGCCAGAAGGAGGGTGCCAAGAGGGCCCATCTCATCTCCAAGCTGTAAGCAACTGGAAAGTTTCAACCATTGTGGCATTACATTTTGTTTTGGACCGGGATATTTTAAGGTTCTGCGTGTTTTATTTCTTGCACCTGAATAAAATAAAACGTTCTTTATTTATACATGTTGGAAAAATAGCTGCGTACATATTTTAGAGCATAAAAATCTACTTGGAAACCTACAAAAGTGCTAGGCTATCATTAACAGGCAATCAAAGATGACACAATCAAACCTCAAAGCTCCGTCGCTGATTTCTACTGGAATATATCACTGCTTGATCTACGCAGGTTCCATTACCTCCAATGTATATCAGATGGGGAGGAAATATAATCAGCATTTGCAGGCTGAAGCGCCGTGTCCCATCCAGCTTTGGGAGTCTTCGAATAGAAGGAATAAGTAGTGGCGAAGCAAGGCTGTGAACCTCTCATTTGCAAGAGCACAGAAGTGTGTGGCTTAGGAAAATGGCTGTAATAGCAAACACGTGTGCCATGTGTAACATGTTAGTGAAGTTGGGGGGTCTTTACAGAGTGGAAATCTTGATAGCTGCTGATAAGAGCCTATTCTTAATTTAGTTGACTATACAGGAGGAAACTACACATATACTAGGACCAGACAGATGAAACGAGAGGCTTATGTACAACAGCCTTGCTTTTTGTACAACAGTTCAATAAACTGTAAACCAATATTGAGTATAGCTTATGGTTAAGACAGTAATGTAGATGATGACAGTAGCAGCTACTTTGGTTGCTACCGATCCAAATAAAGTCACAGCTGAACAAAACACACACAGTAGGGGTGTTTGGTTACTGAATGACTCAGTGTTTTTGAAGGATGTGAAAGATGGTTTGACGGTTGAATGATTCAATGACTCACTTACTCTTACCGGCTACTTTTTTAGGTACACCTGTCCAACTGCTCATAAATGCAAGTTTCTAATCAGCCAATCATATGGCAGCAACTCAATGCATTTAGACATGTAGACATGGTCAAGACAATCCGCTGAAGTTCAAACTGAGCATCAGAATGGGGAAGAAAGGGGATTTAAGTGACTGTGAGCATGCCATAGCTGTTGGTGCCAGACGTGCTGGTCTGAGTATTTCAGAAACTGCTGAGCTACTGGAATTTTCATGCACAACCATCTAGGGTTTACAGAGAATGGTCCGAAAAGGAGAAAATATCCAGTGAGTGGCAGTTCAGTGGGCGCAAATGCCAGAGGTCAGAGGGGAATGGCCAGACTGGTTCCAGCTGATAGAAAGGCAACAGTGACTCAAATAACCACTCGTTACAACTGAGGTATGCAGAAGAGCATCTCTGATCACACAACACATCCAACCTTGAGGCAGATGGGCTACAGCAGTAGAAGACCACAACGGATGCCACTCCTGTCAGCTAAGAACAGGAAACTGAGGCTACAATTTGCACAGGCTCACCAAAATTGGACAATACAAGATTGGAAAAATGTTGCCTGGTCTGATGAGTCTCGACTTCTGCTGCAACATTCGGATGGTAGGGTCAGAATTTAGAGTCAACAACATGAAAGCATGGATCCATCCTGCCTTGTATCAAGGATTCATGCTGGTGCGGTGGTGTAATGGTGTGGAGGATATTTTCTTGGCACACTTTGGGCCCATTAGTACTAATTGAGCGTCGTGTCAAAGCCACAGCCTACCTGAGTATTGTTGCTGGCCATATCCATCCCTTTATCACCACAGTGTACCCATCTTCTGATGGCTACGTCCAGCAGAATAACGCACCATGTCATAAAGCGCAAATCATCTTAGACTGGTTTCTTGAACATGACAGTTCACTGTACTCAAATGGCCTCCACAGTCACCAGAGCTCAATCCAACAGAGCACCTTTGAGATGTGGTGGAACGGGAGATTCGCATCATGGATGTGTAGCCAACAAATCTGCAGCAACTGCATGATGCTCTCATGATGTCAATATGGACCAAAATGTCTGAGGACTATTTTCAGTACCTTGTTGAATCTATGCCACGAAGGATTTAGGCAAGTCCAACCTGGTACTAGAAAGGTGTACCTAATAAAGTGGCCAGTGACTGTATAAAAGACTTGTTCTGTTATAATCTTCATTTGCAAAAAAAGTTGGTTGAATTGGTAAAAAAAAAAGTCTGTATAGTAATGAACTCTTTGAAGTATTATATTATAAATCAGTTTTTATTGGTTTTTACTTTGATTTTTAATAACTTATGAAACAAAGTCATCTGTTTTTCAAAAGTATCTCTTATGTAAGCCAATTATGTACATTATACAATTGGGTTGAGCAAAAAACAAAAATGAAATTTTACAAATATATGAAAAGCCTTTATTGTCTTTTAGGTGATCATCCAGGCAGGAGATTACTTTGGGAGGTGTTACGGCCATTCAGGTCTGTTTTATATCAAATGCTGGAACTAATATGATTATGAAAGCTATACCTAAATAAGTGAATCATTTAAGGCATATTCTGATTTGCCAGGGTTACACAATCAGGAGGTTGTTTCCATTGTACAATGTAAGATAAGATTTCAAAAACAGAGTGAACAAAATTAGAGTAATGACTACTGGAAAGCCTGATTGTGGTGGAGATTTCATGCTCTGACCAAAGTAATATGACACCTCAGTGGTCTTAAACAAGGTTTTAACGCTTAGCTGGTGATAAAAATCTTACTTTTTAATGCTGTTCCCTCTAAAAAAAAAAATCTCTTTACATTTCCAAATATGTAAGAAGGGCGTATAAAATTGACCACAATGTAAAGATCATTTGATGTGAAATTATTGGGAAATTATGCAACTGAAGTAATGGTTGGAGGCTTAACACAGGAATGTTTCACAGAAGTATACTTTTCCTAGAAATAATACAGTAGCTTTATTTGTTTAGTTTTTTCCCCGAATTAAAAAAACTGCTTTTATGTAATACTGCCCACCCTCTCTCTCTCTCTGCTTTTTAATGAAATTAATTGGGTAATACTTTAACATATTCACTATACAACAACTTTTACCCAAAATGTATAATTTAAAGTTATCAAGATAGTGTAAAAGTTGAGCTTACATGGATAGTAATAATGGGTGGAAAATATATTCAAATCAAATCACTTTTATTGTCACATCATCAGCTGCACGTGTGCTATGATGAGTGAAAAGCTTAGGTGCTGGCCCCAGACAGTGCAAAATACAGATAGTGTAAATACAACAACAATGTAAAATTGGCAATGTTGACAGCGATATGTACAATGAATAGGTGTACACTTAGTTGTAGGCAGGATTGTTTTAGGTATGAATTGGTTAAAGTGCAGTGCATGCTACATCTTGATGGTGTGCAGTGTGGGGTATGGAGGAGTTTGTGTGGGGTGTGTTAAGTGTTCATCAGCCTGATAGTCTGAGGGAAGAAACTTTCCTTCAGTCGGCTGGTGCGTGACCGGATGCTGCGGAACCGTCTGCCTGATGGTAGCAGAGAGAAAAGTCTATGGCTTGGGTGGCTGCATGGAGTCGCTGATGATTCACTTGGCTTTCCTCATGCACCGCCTGGTGTAGATATCCTGGAGGGAGGGAACCTCACCTCCTACTACGCGTCCAGCAGTTTGCACAATCCTATGTAGACCTTTATGATTGCAGCTGGTGTTCTCATACCAGGTGGTGATGCAGCCAGTCAGAATTCTCATCACAGTGATGGTGTAGAACGAGCGGAGGATGTGGGGGCTCATTCCAAACTGCCTGAGATGCCTGAGGAAGAAGAGGCATTGTTGTGCCTTCCTCAGCACTGCGTCTGTGTGAGCAGTCCATGTTAGATCCTCAGCGATGTGTACTCCAAGAAACGTGAAAGTGCTGACTCTCTCCACTGGTGTCCCGTGGACATGCAGAATAAGACATTAGTATTTTGCTAATACAAATTAATAAACAGACAATAAGCAAGCTTATAAACTATAAAAAGTCAGAATTGGGCCATGTAATAAAGCTTTAGCATGATTTTATTTTAATTTTATTGCACCATTTAATTGATATGGGTTGTGTTTGGCACGAAAAAAAATAAAAATAAAGAAATTAAATAATTAATAGCAGCAACAGTTATCAGCATTAAAATAATCAGTCATGTTCTGCAGCTAATGTTTGAAGTATGTTGAAGAATGGCTATAATTGCTTGTTTATCTTACCATTTGTTTTAAAAATGCCACAAAAATACTCTGTAGATCCTTTAATCATTTGCACATGCAAATATACAGTATACTTGGGTGTGACTGAATAACTCAAATCTTTGTACTGTGTAATTGTATTTATTTTATTTTTTTTTTGTTATTGATTCACAACCCACAATCAGCTGTCATTGAGAAAGTTCAGAAAAAAGCCTTGTAAATATAAGTAAATAAGAACTTCAATGTCACAGTCATCCTTTGAATTTCATTGTAACGGCTTGTTGTTTATTGTCAGTTTCTCAGCAGCAGCAGCAGCTCTAAACTAACATGGCTCATTGTGTGTTCATCTACAAGTTGAAGCCTCCATTCTTCATAAAAAGAGAGAGGATGCCACAAGGACAGCAGCACGTTGGTTTGAACGGATTTGTGCTATTGCTAAGAGACCACTGGTCGAAGCCAAAACCCCTTCCTTCCTTCCGACCAGCCTTAGTAGAGAACAGCTTAAGCTGCAATGAATTAAGAAAATGAGAACCGGAAAATTGCACTTTTAATTTTCTGACCTTGTTCCATTTCCTGCACTAATGTCCAAGCACTCTGGGAGCCACATCCCTCCTTTGTTTTTATGACTTTTATAGACAACGCTCCACCATGTAAACCCTATTTTCAATACAGAGCCTCACAATAAACATTTTTGTTTCAGTTTGGATCAATGCGCCTTGGTTTCCTCTGATCACAGGGTTTCCAGTAGAGAAAGGATGAAGAAGTGGCTCAAATAAAATCTTTAGGGACATCATGGTGATTTTGGCAGATTTTTGAGCACCATAACAATATGATTTTAATGTGGCAGAATATGGGCTATTATAGGCTGTTGTGAAACCCCATTGAGCTGTACAAAAAGTGAAAGGAAGTATGCCAGAGAGTTATACTTTGTATTGATAGTTCCTTTTAGACATCCTGTTTGCTATACATGTTTACTGACTCTCACTGTTAAAGTGAAATAAGTTAACATCTACTTATAAAATTGCTTATATAAAGTATTTTCAAAGGCAGAGTGATGAAGCCAATTATGATATAAGGATAGTTAGGAGGCCATGATGGACAGAGGCCATCTGGGAAAATTTGGGCAAGTTACCAAAGTTAAACCCTTACTTTTTTTTTCGAAGGACATCCTGGGACCACAGGACCCCGGTTTAACGTCTCATCCAAAAGACAGCACTCACTGAGTAGTATAGAGTCCCCTTCACTATTCTGGTGCATTAGGATCCACACAGACCGCAGGTTATGCATCCCCTTCTGGTCTCACTAACATCATTACCTGCAGCAACCTAGCTTTCCCATGTGGTCTTCCATCCAATGTATTGACTGGGCACAGCCCTGCTTAGCTTCAGTGGGTGACCATGTGAGAGTTGCAGAGAGCTAGCTGCCAGCAATTAAAATAATGCAAAAAATATAATGTGTAAGAAATAATATATAGAGAAATAAGTCTGTATAACAGAAAATGTACTGGCAGTTTATTAGTTTTTGTACCATAATACAGTATATAACACCACCTCAGACAAAATATCACTTTAAACTATTAAAAATGTTTTTAAAAAGTCACTTTTCAAGGTCAAAGGTTGCTGGAAGAAAGATCAAGGTCTCAGAATGCAATGCAAATGAATAAAGAAATGGAACATATAAAATAAAATTAAAACATGAATCACAAAATACAGAAAACTACTAATATGGATATTTTTACAGTGCATATTACAGAAAAAACACATGTATGAGTCTCAAAACATGCCACTCTTCCAAACTTTTTTTATTTATTTATTTTAAAGTTCATTTATTTATTTATTTATTTATTAGAATCCATTTTAATGGTTAAAATATATTTTTGTAATCAAAAACGTCCAGTTGATTTTAAATCATTAAAAACCAAAGAGTTTTGAGTTGAATCAAATTAAATTAGCACAATAGAAGGTTCTGTAAACTCAAAATAACAATAATAATAATAGACTTAAACTGAGTGAGCCGAGGTGGTTTCTGCACAAGAACAAAATTGTGAGAGACATGTTAATGCTTAATTTTTTTTAAATTTGAGGTTTTGTATGAATTCTATTGTGGTGCGGTATGCTACGGAGGATGAAAAAAATTTTAATTGCTTGTGTATAAAAAAAATATACATATGCTGATAATTATGCTTAAACATGAAATATACTGTTCATGCAAACAACTTGTAGGTGTTTTTGAGACCTTTTTCAACTCCAGCCCCTCTCTTGCTTCAACTTCGATTTCTGTCTGTATTGTCTCGTGATAATGAAAATATTATTATTATTAATAATAATAATAATAATAATAATAATAATAATAATAATAATAATAATAATAATAATAATCAAGAAAATGATTACCCAATCAAAAATAAATTAATAATGGAAAACAAAGTTTTTACTTGAATAAAGTTAGTTTACTTAAATAGTTTGATGCAATCGGTTCCCACAAATGATTTGGTTTTCATGGCTGCATTTTACAGTCCAGACAGACAGATATCGCTCAAAGGCAGCTTTAATTGACCATATTTCAGTGACTCCCCAGTGCTGTTATTAGCAAGAACCTACAGTACTTGAATCACCATTAGTCAACAGCTGGCTTACAGCATTTAAACCAACCTAACGGAGATCTCATGAGAAAATAAAACTGTGTCAACAACAGCAGTCACATGCACTACTAAGCGACGACACTGGATGGCTGTGGGGTATGTGGAGGCCTTATTAATCACAATACTTCTCATCATAGCTTTACTTTTATAGTCCACCATTTTTTTTGATGCGTTCTTGTTTTGTTGAATTCTCGGTGGAAAAACAAGTCGCAGAACAATAACTTATTTGATTGCAGTGAGCGTGTTGATGTTAAGCTGGCTTTTTTATTAGCGGCGCGCTATTTAGTGTAGTGTGTGTGAAAAAGAAAGGGGGAATACTGCATAACTGTCTTGCGTTAGTCTTTGGATGTAAGCCACCCTGTTTTCGCTCCACGCAGAGATTCATCGCGCCCTCAAGGAGCCTTATTTAGAGTACAGATGCATCTCATCTGCTGGGTCTCAGAAGCCATGCCACATGGGAGGACACGAATTTGTTTTAAGTAGGAATTTAAGTACACACATAAAGAAAACACTCTCTTAGTGCCTTGGCCTTGCAACACAAACTTTACAGATTTAGCTGGAAAATAAAGTGCTGTCCCGTTTCAAGTCACGCACCGTTGCATGAAAAAAAAAGAAGAAAAAAGTTGCATTTCAACACAGACAATGGCACATATGAGCAATTTTGGCAGTTCTGTATTGTTTGTGTCAGTGGAGTGAAGTCATTTATCTGAGATAACCTAAGGAGACCTCATTTGGTAGCGCTGATTGACCATTCAGTCTTATCATAGGCCTTTATGTTTTATCCCAGTTTAAGTATCACAAGTCATTGTCCTTGTCTGATTTAATTAGCGGCCACTTTATTTGTGAGTTAAATGGCCATCTCTTCCTCTTTTCAAATATGAAATGACATTGTGACAAGATGGAGATTTAAATCGGCTTCTCATTGTGTCCTGCTCGTAGGGACGATGCAGAATAAATCTGAATAAATTACTCAGATAAATGAATATTCATAATAATAAGTTAATCTTTCTTCTCTGTGAAAGGTGAAATGATTGCAAATGACATATTGCAGATACAGACACAAGTTTGTGTCTTTAAAAATATATGGATTTATTTACTGCTATATTTGAATAAACCAGGATGTCATAGCTTCCATATTTTTTTCCTACAGCAATGTGGAACAAAAATGTTTCTTTAACCAAGATGAAGATAAATCTTTTGCACGTTTAATAAAAAATATTCAGTAAAATTATTACCCAAACAAAATAATGTTTTTTTTATTTTTTTTTTTTTAATTAAAATGTAACCCTATTTGGCGGTCTTGTTCTTGTGCAAATTCTAACTGCAAGATGAAAAAGAAATGATATAATAATGGAGTTTAAAAAGTTACTATAATTATAAGTACATATGAATAAATTATTTACCTTTTAAAATGAATTAAATATTTAAAAATAAACCTATTTTCAACTAATGTCATTGCTATTTCATTATTATTGAGTTAGTGTAGTTTGAATGTATTTTTTTTATACAGTGTTCTGCATAATTGAGTACACCCCTTTTTGAAAATTAATATTTTTATCAATTTCTCAGTGAATATAGGCAATGTATTTTGATGCATTTAATCAAAACAGATTTATTAAACAGATATATTTATTAAAGGTTTAGTCTTTTTTTAATTATATTTTAGTCACCAAACATATTTAGAAATTAAAAAAGATAATACAAATAAATTCAAGCAAAGTATTGCAAAAAATATTACAACCTACAAAATTTCAACTAAATTTTTCATTTGTTTTGCTTCTCTTGATTTTCCCTCTTTTATAAATTTGTATTTAATATTTTTCTATAACATAAATTTGGCTGTACTAGTTTCTGGACCGTTATCGTAAGTTATTTTGTTAGATAAGCTCCAGATTTGGCTTCAGTACTGACTAATCTAATGTAAATGCACAAATATAAAATTGTATAGCTTCCTATTAAAAATATGAATTTAAAAGGTAAATTTGTGATATGCTGAGCACTGTATTTACATATTGTCTGTTTTGGTTATGTTTTTACATTATTATTATTATTATTATTGTTGTTGTTGTTGTTGTTGTTGTTGTTGTTATTTTTAAGGTTTTAGCTTCAGTTAACTAAAACTCAGATTATAATTTTATAATAGTTTATTTTTGATTGTTATTTCATTTTGATTTTGGCATGTTGGTAAATTGTATCCAGACAATTCTTTCAGTTTTATTTAATTTCTTTAATTGGCACCCCTTTATCAAGATTTAAAATAAGTCTTTTGTGTCTCCAGAATGTGTCTGTAAAGTTTTAGCTCAAATTACCATCAGATTATTTATTATACCTTTCAAAAAATTGGATTTTCTGCTCTGAATACATTGTAGCTGTTTTTGTTGCCTGTGCCTTTAATGCTAATTCTCCCCACCCAACGGTCCCACTTGCCTGTCAGTGTGCCTCGATCTCCGGCTGCATCAGATAAACAGCACAGTGACAGACATAAAGAAAGCAGATCTCACGTAATGGTTGTGAGAAATACTACAGTAAGAACTTTTCCAATGATTATTTGATGTATTTGTTGTAGAGTTAATTCAAGCTTTTATGCAACAATGAGTCATACTTTGCACTGTTTTTGCACGGCAAATGTGACAGGATACACATTAATATCCACTGCTGTATGGATATCTGTTATGTTAATGTTCAAAATAAACCAAATTTAACGTCCACTTTTATAATTGTACTGACACACGTCTGTCCTGATAAAGTAAAGACTGTAAAAATCACTGTAATTCATTACAAACATGCACGGTTTTAAAAATGTTTTAAACTTGTAAAACTGATTCTTGATCACATTTAATGATGATTGATGATCACAGAGAGCTGAACAGATCTTTTAATCCTAGTTGCTTTGCACACGTCCTGTCTTGTGGATATGATTATATTATTACTACAGAGACATGTTAATACGTGGCTGCATGTCAATCAATTTGGTGGGCGGGGAAACCACTCCTTCTCACGTTGCGGTGGGTCTCAAAACGTCAGAAAATAAAAAAATACACTTATTGTCTTTATATCACCCCAATATAACTGTGAAGACACTATACCTACACACAGTTCTATCCAAACAGCTTCCAAATGATGATTTTCATTATAGGTTCCCTTTAATTGTTTATTACTCCACACTGCACTGGAATCAAATCAAGTTAAATTAAAAAAAGCTTAAAAGGAAGGGGGAAGAAAGATAAACATTTGAACTTAATAATACGAAAAGTGACCTTTGACCCTTCTTCCTTCTCGGGGTTATGAAGCGACTGATCTCCACACAGTTGCTGCAGCAGGGCTTGTAGGAAGGACACACTGTATGCTTCTGTGCTGAACAGCCTCTGGTAGAACGTTTGTGTGCTGGAGAAAGCTCGAGGACGCATCTGAAGTGCTTTGATAAAGTGCTTTGAGAGAAAATGAACTCCCTCATGGATTTAATGACATCAAAGAGTAAGTCTCTGGCATCGTAATAAATTCAGACCAAACTCATTGAGAAAGAGAGGGAAATTGAGCCTTGATTATCACAGCTTTTGTGTGACATTGAAAAGACTAAGAAGGCCAAGGGAGGAAGGGGATAAGAAAAACCCACTTGTCCTCTCTCAAACTAGCCCACAGAAGAGAAAGAGACGAGCCGTTTGAGGACCGTCTGAACGCTACAGTCCTCTCAAAATGAAACTTTTCTGCCCATTTGACACAGCTTTTAGAAGCATGTATATGAGGCACAAAGGGAAGGCCTCACAGTGGCCATTATTTATTTAGAAAAAATAAACAATATTGCATCAAGAGATTTGTGATCTGTGTCCACACTGCTTTTTTAAAGTCCAAGCTGTGGCATTCAGAATTATAAATTGCCATTTAATATATCAAATGTAAGGGTTTTACATCTTTAATCGCCCTTTTATTACTAATGTGTGCTACTATACACACTCTCACTTTACTTTGGCTTATTTTATTCTTCATCAGGGGTTGTTACAGCATAATGAACATTGTTGGGAGTAACGTGTTAGAAAAGTAATGCATTATAACTACTTTTTGCTGTAATTGTGTAGTGTAATGTAAGGCATTACTGATCACTTTTCATTAATATTTTACTCTGTACGTGTTGAGTAGCATATGGGTTACAACACAATTTTTGTTTAAAATTTAATTGTTCAAAGGAAAAAACAGCAAGTCTATTAAAAAGGAGAATATTATTAGTAGCCGCTAGGGTGCATACTAAAAACAAACAAGGACGTACACTACCTGACAAAAGTCTTGTCTTCAATCCCAGTTGTAAGAGCAACCAATAATAACTTGACTTCTAGTTAGTCATCTGTTGAACTGCATCCCAATCATCACAAATACTGCAGAAGACCTATTGGAACCCGGTTAGACCCGATATTCTCACAGAAATTAGTCAAGTTTGATGAAGGAAAAAAAATCATGGTTTGGGGTCACATTCAGTATGGGGGTGTGCGAGAGATCTGCAGAGTGGATGGCAACATCGACAGCCTGAGGTGTCAAGACATTTTTGCTGCCCATTATATTACAAACCGCAGCAGAGGGCAAATTCTTCAGCAGGATGGCACTCCTTCTCATACTTCAGCCTTCACAGCAAAGTTCCTGAAAGCAAAGAAGTTCATGGTGCTCCAGGATTGGCCAGCCCAGTCACCAGGTATGAACATTATTAAGCATTAACATTATTGAGCATGATTGGGGTAATATGAAGGAGGAGGCATTGAAGATGAATCCAAACAATCTTGATGAACTCTGGGAGTCCTGTCATTGCAGGTGACTTTATTAGTAAGTTATTTGAGTCATTGCAGAGATGTATGGATGCAGTCTGTAACATCCCCGGCTCGTCCTCACTCACCCAATCCAGCTTCACCACTTCACACCAGTCCCATCCAATCCCGAGAACCTTCCCCTGATTATTAATTACCCGCACCTGTTCACTATTAGCCCGGACACTATATAATCTCACCTCCTCCGTTCACTCATCGTCCGGTATTGAAGTCGTATGGTTGTCTTCACCCAAGCTCCCTCGTCTTCTCTTCTTCCATGGATGTTCCTCCTGAGTCTTCGTAATCAACGCACTGATAAAGGGAAGTGTCTTTATTGTCTTACCTCATCTGAAGATCTATATTCACCTGCCTGCACTTTGTGCACACTGCCACCAACGGAGGTGTGAGGAGTGTTAACCCCGTCTTGACTTTTGCCAGGTTTACCTGGCGAAGATGTATGAGGTGTTCCTCGGATGATCTTCCTTTGCCCAGCACTGTGTGATACCTTTTATGATTTACGTTGAATAAACTAAATGAAAAGATAACCATCTCTGACTTCTTTGTATACCAGCGTGACAGAATACCGGACCCAACAACAACAACAACATGGAAGCTAACGCTACGTTAACCGGAAGTGAGTTGCCTTCCGCATCCATGAGCGCTAGCTCCAACCTGGTGGTGACACCGAGTACTCCACTAGCTCGACCAATGAGTTACTCTGGGGATCCGAGCACCTGCAATGGGTTTCTACTACAATGTTCTTTATATATTGAAGCCAACCTTGTGCAATTCCCTAACGAACTTTCCAAAGTTGCATTTGTTATCTCCCTTCTCTCAGGTCGAGCGTTACAATGGGCAGATGCGTTGTGGAGTACTCGTAGCCCAGTGATAACCACCATCCAATCCTTCGTCACTCACTTTAAGGAGGTATTTTCAGTTCCACTTACCCCTTTATCAGTGCACGACGAACTCATGAACTTATCACAAGGGAGGATGTCTATTCACGAATATACGTTGCAGTTTCGGACACTTGCCGCCAGCAGTGGGTGGAACCCAGTGGCGCTTCTGGCTGCTTACCGTAAAGGGTTGAAACCCTCCCTCCGTAAACAGATGGTCATTTATGATGACAATGCGAACCTTGAATCCTTTATCAAGAAGACTATTAGTGTGTGCCAGCACTTATCTGCTTGTTCTTCTCTCTTTGATGATTCTCCATCACCGCTCAAATCTCCCACGATTATGCAGGACCCAGAAGAACCTATGGTTACGGACTCCTACCGGCTTGATGCCACGGAACGTCAGCGACGTATTCAACATCAGCTCTGCCTTTACTGTGGAGAATCAACTCACCGGATAGCCACCTGTCCCATCCGCCCACCTCGACTAGTGGTGAGTAAAGTCATCCTCACACCCACAGTATCCACCATACCTCATATTTCTGCAGAGTTGGTAATCCACGATCAAACTTTTCCCGTACATGTTTTGCTGGACTCCGGAGCCGCTGGGAACTTCATATCCTCCACCTTCATCACCCGCTATAACATTCCTTCAGTGAGGAATGAAGTCCAGTACCGCATCACCACCATCCAGAGCTCACCACTAGGAGAAGGAAAAATCAATCGCCGTACCAAGCCTCTCACCCTTCGTCTGAATCAGAATCATCAAGAGAAACTTACCCTCCTTATTCTTCCTCGTGCTAATGTGGATGTCATCTTGGGACGACCGTGGCTTATTCAGCACCAACCCAGTATTAACTGGGAAACTGGCGATATCCTCGAGTGGGGATCCAGCTGCAACAGTAATGGTCATATTACCCCCTCTACTGGTCACTCCACGTCATTACCCCTGCAGAGTACCAGCATACAAGCCACTTCTCCTTCCAGCCATCCCATTCCCTCAGCATATCATGAGTACCTTGACGTCTTCAGCAAAGAACGAGCCACCCAATTACCCCCTCATCGGTCCTGGGATTGCTGTATTGATCTGTTGCCCGATGCCAAGTTGCCACACGGAAGGATTTATCCTTTGTCCCGTCCTGAGCATGAAGCTATGCACAACTACATCAGTGAAGCTCTCCAGAATGGGTTTATCCGACCATCTACGTCTCCTGCCGCCTCCAGCTTCTTCTTTGTCGCCAAGAAAGATGGAGGACTCAGACCATGCATAGATTACCGAGTACTTAATGCTGCTACCGTCAAGTTTGCCTACCCTCTGCCTCTAGTCCCTGCTGCTTTGGAAGAACTGAGAGAGGCTAAGGTATTCAGCAAACTAGACCTCCGGAGTGCATACAATCTCATCCGCATCCGCCAGGGGGACGAGTGGAAAACGGCCTTTGTTACACCTTCCGGCCACTACGAGTACCTCGTCATGCCCTACGGACTGGCAAATAGTCCCTCAATCTTCCAAAGTTTCATGAACGAGATCTTCAGAGACTTCCTTCATCGTTTCACTATTGTCTATATTGATGACATCCTTATTTACTCCCGTAATCTTGAAGAGCATCAAGCCCATGTGACCCAAGTACTTCAACGTTTGCGTCAAAACCACCTATTCCTCAAACCCGAAAAGTGTGAATTCCATCAGACCACGATATCCTTCCTCGGGTATGTCATCACCCCACAAGGAGTGAGTATGGAACGGTGCAAGGTAGACGCAGTATCGAATTGGGAATACCCGAAAACCATAAAAGAACTTCAGCGTTTTCTGGGATTCGCCAACTTCTATCGACGGTTCATTAAGAACTACAGTGTCTTATCAGCTCCTCTCACTTCCTTGCTCCGAGGAGGAAAGAAAGTACTCACCTGGACCCCTGAGACGTACCGAGCCTTCGATCACCTTAAGTCAAAGTTTGCCACAGCACCCGTTTTACGTCATCCGAATCCCAACCTCCCATTCGTCGTTGAAGTGGACGCCGCAGACACTGGAGTAGGTGCTATACTCTCACAATGGTCTGGTGAACCCAAAGCCCTCCATCCTTGTGCGTACTACTCGCGGAAATTGTCTACTGCAGAACAAAACTATGGGATCGGTGACCGCGAGCTATTAGCCATCAAACTGGCACTCGAAGAGTGGCGTCACTGGCTTGAAGGAGCCCAACACCCCTTCACCGTCATCACTGACCATAAAAATCTCCAATACATCCGAGATGCTAAACGTCTGAATGCTCGCCAAGCTCGTTGGTCTCTCTTCTTCGCTCGTTTCCATTTTACCATCACCTACCAACCTGGGCACAAGAATGTCAAAGCCGATGCCCTATCCAGACTTTACTCACCTGAGCCTCGTAACGATTCCCCTGAAACTATTCTTCCTCCTTCCATCTCTGTGGCCCCCATATTATGGCAAATCGATGAAGAGATCCGATTAGCCACCTTAGAAGAACCAGTTCCCCCTGGTCTCCCTCCAGGCTTGTGCTATGTACCCACGAGATTGCGCATACCACTCCTCACTAGCACACACACCTCCCTCGGCTCAGGACACCCAGGTAGCAGGCGAACCCTCTCGCTTCTCCGAGAAAGGTATTGGTGGCCTAAAATGGCCCATGATGTCACCCAGTACGTTAAGGGTTGCTCGGTCTGTGCCATCACTACCACTCCACGCCATCTACCTGAAGGGAAACTGCTGCCGTTGCCCACTCCCCGCCGACCCTGGACACACCTTGGTGTGGATTTTGCCACCGATCTACCCCCCTCTCAAGGATACACCACGATCTTGGTGGTTGTAGATCGGTTTTCCAAATCCTGCAAACTAATACCTCTCAAAGGTCTTCCCACAGCCCTTGAAACAGCTGAGGCCCTGTTCCATCACGTCTTCCGAAACTATGGTCTCCCCGAAGACATCGTGTCGGATAGAGGTCCACAGTTTATCTCCAGGGTCTGGCGGGCGTTCTTCCACCTTTTGGGCACCACCATCAGTCTATCTTCTGGCTATCATCCGCAAACCAACGGTCAGACCGAGCGTAAAATCCAAGAGATTTCCCGGTTTTTACGCTCCTACTGCCATGCTCATCAAAACACCTGGAGCCAGTATCTTCCGTGGGCTGAGTATGCACAAAATTCTCTTCGTCAATCCTCTACTGGACTAACCCCTTTTCAATGTGTCCTAGGCTACCAACCATCCTTGTTCCCCTGGAATGGGAAAGCATCAGAAGTGCCCGCGGTTGATCACTGGTTCCAGGAAAGCGAGAGGGTCTGGGACTCAGCGCACGTCCATCTTCAGCGGGCAGTCCGGAGGTACACTGAGCAAGCCAACCGTCACCGACTACCTAATCCCATATACCAACCAGGAGATAAGGTATGGCTCTCTACCCGAGACATTCGCCTCCGGCTGCCCTGCAGAAAGCTGAGTCCCCGCTACCTGGGACCATTCACTATTCACTCCCAGATCAATCCTGTCACCTACCGTCTGAACCTTCCACCACAGTACCGTATAGCATCATCCTTTCATGTTTCCCTCCTCAAACCCTACACTAATCCTGTATCTCCTCCCTCTGCAGAACCCGAACCACCCCCCCCTCCCGACCAAACGGAAGTCATCGGTGATAACATCTACCAGGTCAAGGAAATCCTCAACTCCCGGCGGCGGGACGGTCAGCTCCAGTACCTTGTAGACTGGGAGGGCTTTGGCCCTGAGGAGAGATCCTGGATCCCCCGCGATGACATCTTAGATCCATCTCTCCTCGAAGAATTCCATCAGAGATATCCCGATCGTCCAGCTCCACGAGGGCGTGGCCGTCCCCGCCGTCGATCTAGGGTGCCAGGAGTCACCCGTGGAGGGGGGGGTACTGTAACATCCCCGGCTCGTCCTCACTCACCCAATCCAGCTTCACCACTTCACACCAGTCCCATCCAATCCCGAGAACCTTCCCCTGATTATTAATTACCCGCACCTGTTCACTATTAGCCCGGACACTATATAATCTCACCTCCTCCGTTCACTCATCGTCCGGTATTGAAGTCGTATGGTTGTCTTCACCCAAGCTCCCTCGTCTTCTCTTCTTCCATGGATGTTCCTCCTGAGTCTTCGTAATCAACGCACTGATAAAGGGAAGTGTCTTTATTGTCTTACCTCATCTGAAGATCTATATTCACCTGCCTGCACTTTGTGCACACTGCCACCAACGGAGGTGTGAGGAGTGTTAACCCCGTCTTGACTTTTGCCAGGTTTACCTGGCGAAGATGTATGAGGTGTTCCTCGGATGATCTTCCTTTGCCCAGCACTGTGTGATACCTTTTATGATTTACGTTGAATAAACTAAATGAAAAGATAACCATCTCTGACTTCTTTGTATACCAGCGTGACACAGTCCTCCAAGCTCATGGGAGTCATCCACAATATTAATTCTTTTTCCACTGCACCATGACTTTATATTCTATACTGTACATTATTTCTGTTAAGTAACAAGACTTTTTTCTAAGCAAAGTCAGACCTTACTGTCCTAATTAAATAATTAAAAATCAAGGCACAATCATATTTTATTTTGGTAAAAATGAACATAATCTAGAGGCCTTTGCCTTTCATAAGCCACTTCTGATACCAAAGGATTAACTAGAAGTCAAGTTATTATTTGTTGTTCCTAAAACTTGGATAAGTGACAAGACTTTTGTCAGGTGGTGTAGTGTGGAGTCATGGGAGTTGTAGTCTTCATATCCAATAGGACTCAGGCAAAACCATGTTCATCTTGAATCAGCCAATGTTTTCTGCATTGGTGGGTTGCTCAACCATTTTGAGTGGGTTGAGGTGTTCTTGTAGGATTCCTACAAGGAACATGCCAGACATTCTGCATGTACATGCAAGACTCCTGTAGGAATTATACAGGGAACACACAGGATTCCTGCATGTTCCCTTTAGGATTCCTGTACAAGCCCTGTGTGTTCCCTGTAGGATTCCTGGAGGACTCTTGCATGTTCACTGTACATGTACAAAAACAATAGCGGTGAACAACAAATATTATGAATAATTCAATAATAAAGAATAAAACAAGTAAATGACATGGTGAGAATGTGGTGAAATCTGAAAATGTGGGCGCTGGCCAATCGGTGCTTTTTAAAACACTGTCGGTTGGGTTTAGGAAAAGGGGTGGGTGGTCAGTCAGTCAGTCAGTCAACAGTGGCCTCTGGTGGATTTACACAAGAAGAACAGGCATAAAGGGCACTCGCGAGAGAATTTTGAGATCTCCAAAAGCGTGCACAGTGCCCTCTGGTGGATTTGTGAAAATAAAAACTGCAAAAAACATAGCTCCTGGGATGTATTTGGTGCTCTCCAGATATGTATATAGGGTACATAATCAGAATAAGCCTGGGTTGTATATAAATTGTTTGCAACAATTTTGCAGAAATAATTTTTTTCAGTGTACACAATTTTTGTTAAATGATTATATAATCTAGATTAGGTGTAATAAATTACTACCCAGCACTTATACATTACGTGTAGACTGTTAAAAGTAATTAGTTGACTTTACGTAATTTAATTGAAACTGTTGCCTTAAAATTATTAAGGAAATTAACTTCATATATAAACTCTAAAAAAATTGAGTCAACATAACAGTTTCAAGTCACAATGGGATTACTAATTTTTTTAAAGTAATTCATCGCTTTTTACAAGCGTTGCTGGCTGCAGTTTGCTTAGTGTCCACCGGTGTCGCTAAATACAATGGTTTCTGAATTTTACATTTAGCAAATATTACTCTACTTTTCCAATATAAATCATATTTTTGTCAGACATACTTTTATTCTTCTACATTTCTTAGCAACAGAAAAAATAACTGAGTTTGCACACACAATTGGTCTGGCATCAGTACCTTGTCGCAACCATTCCTACCTCATAAGGGGACATAATTCCACCTCCATTCATGCCAAATTAAATAAATGCTTTCATAGTGGTATCCAAACACTTTTCCAAATACCTCACGGACTCTGCCTTCCACACACGCTGACTCATACCTAACAAATATATGACATGGAAACACTGGATATAAAATCAGAGGGGTGAATTATGAGAGGTAAAAAAAAGACATTAAATGTAAAGGGCAGGCAAGTTTGTCATTACCTCAGCACCTTTCACAGTTTGGGTTTGGGGTAAGAGCTGTTATTCGAGAGATTTATGTGACATGTTTATTTATAAAGGCAGATGAGTGAATTGGTGCCTTCAGAAATTTACAGATAGTTCATTCATTCATTTTCTTTTCGGCTTAGTCCCTTTATTAATCAGGGGTGGCCACAGCAGAATGAATCGCCTTTACAGATAATAGTTTATTTTAAAAGTTTGTTTTTTTCAATTGTATAATCAAATTTTATTTATTGTCAAAAAAAGTAAGAAAACTATGAAAAAAAAAATGCAGATCTGACTATAGTTTGCTTAAAATGGCTTCACCACAGTTGTTAAACATTTTAAAATCAATCTCCATGAATAAGTGACTTACCGATTGACAGAAAATGACTGACGCAGTGGGAGAAGTCCGGAAGACAGTGGGTGGTTTTGCTCATTTAAGCTGAAAATTTGGGTGGAGGATAGTGTTGACCTTTATTTGGACTGAATTTATTTAATTGCGGGTTAACATTTCAGATTTGGAGTCAATAGGATTTTTATTAATACTTTTTTCTGCCATGGAAGCATGTCTGATGACAGTAAAAACATTTGTCATTTGACCAAACTTTCTATTTTAAATAAACGCTGTTTTTTCTATTCTATGATTCTTAAACACTAAATCAGCATGTTAAAATGTTTGAAGCACACCATGATATCAGCATTAAGATAACATTTGCCATTCCATCAATCATGTCATAACATATCCTGGTATAAAACGTATAAGAAAATAATCTGAGAATTACCAGATTCTGTAACTGAATTAAATTCCTTTGAACTTCTAACTCATAATAGATTAAAAAAGCATGACCCATTAAAAGTAAATTACAATGCAATTATGATCATGATTTCATTTAACAAATAAAAACAACAGCATACATGTACTGATTTAAAAATATATATAATTATATATACAATGTTTTTTGTTGTTGATTTTTTGGGGAGATGGGGTGGGGGTTTACACCTAAAATTACTCCTTGCATACTTGAATTAATAATGATATTTATTTATTTATTTATTTATTTATTACTATTTGTTAATTTACTAGTCAAAACAAGTCAAAATGGACCTGAATCTATTATGAGGGTTAAACAGTTGCTTTAAACTGATCTTCTTACAATAATTATTCATTCATTCATTCATTTTCTTGTCGGCTTTGTCCCTTGCGGGGTCGCCACAGCGGAATGAACCGCCAACTTATCCAGCACGATTTTACGCAGCGGATGCCCTTCCAGCCGCAACCCATCTCTGGGAACCTTACAATAATTAAAACCATATAATTTCATCAGCCATAGACATGTAAACATTTTACAGTGGCATCTTTGTTGAGTAAATAGTTTCAACAATGAGCTTCTGTGATGAAAGCAGAATATGAGTCCTTATATGTAGTAAAATGTCCTATAAGTATCAGTGAATGGAAACTTTTTGGTAACTTGGAATTGATCGGGTTCACATAATTTTAATATTAAAGTTTGACTTATGAACCAAGCAAAAAAACTGCTACAAATGTATAAATGTTCATATTTTAGACTTATTTGATTTATTATGAAACACCAGTTCAATCAACGTTTGAAGACTCTCCTGATGAGAGGAACAAGCAGACCGATGAAGGCTCAAAGCTTCATCTTCTTCTCAGCTCCTTTTTTTCCATGTGTCTATATTTCTTTCGAGTCAGCAGGTGGTTGATTTGACGCAGTTATGTTTATGGTGGGCCACACCTGAACTGACTGGAACACCTGACATCAATTACCCTCTTTTCAAGAGTTCATTATCCAAACATTCCACAGGCCTTTTCCATTAAGAGCTTTTATTGTTCCTGCAGAGTCCAGGTTCTGCTTTAATTAAACACACCTGAAGCAAATCATCAAAGTCCTGAAAAGCACAGGCAGGTGTGCTAGAGCCAGAAAAACTATAATAATAATAATAATAATAATAATAATAATAATATAATTAATAATAGTTTTATCATTTTAATCACACATTTACACCTTCAGACAATCCATTGAGGTTCAACTAACTCTTTTTAAAAGCAAAATGACAAATCATCGTAAAAATGTCTTAAAAATGCGTAAGCCTGTTTCAAATAAGGATTATAATGTTTTGATCTAAAAATAATATTTAAATGATTAACTGTATTGTTTTCATGACATTTCCTGTCATATATTCACATGACGTACTCACAGATAACAGATTTACTTTTAGGAGAGCTTCAGGGCGTTCGATCAATGTTCAAAATAGAACATGTGCAATGTTAACAAAGTTAAATGATGCTAATTTTATGAAAGAACATTCATTCAATCATTTTCCTTTGGCTTAGTCTCTATTTCAGAGGTAACCACAGCGGAATGAGCCACCAACTATTCCAGCATATGTTTTACGCAGCGGATACCCTTCCAGCTGCAACCCAGTTTTGGGAAACACCCATACAGACACACACACACACACACACACACACACACACACACACACACACACACACACACACACACACACACACACACACACACACACACACACACTACGGACAATTTAGTTTTATTCAAATCACCTATTCACTTCACACAGAAATGCCAACTGACCCAGCCAGGACTCAAACCAGAGACCTTCTTGCTGTGAGACGACAGTGCTAACCACTGAGCCACTGTGCCACCAAAAGAATATTTATTTATTTACTTACTGTAATTTCACAACCATAATGCAGATAAAATGCATATTTGAATACTGTATTTTGTGCAATTTGAATTCATATAAAAGCAATTAAACAATTGTAACTACTTTTATTTTATTCATGTATCAATAATTTAGATTTTGTTTTGTCAGTTTTATAATTTAAATGTCTTTCATTTTTATCGATTTAATAAAAAAATTACTTTTTTAAAATGAATTTTTAGTTTAGTTAAACCAATTGAAATTGATTCCCTTACTGTAAAAAATCCTGGTTGCCTTAAATTTTTAAGTTGAATCAAATAAACTTTGAGTCCATTGAACTTATATTATGTTAAACTGACTTAAAACAGCTTGTGTAACTTATAAAATTAAGTTAGAGCATGATAAACTTAGTTTAATAAGTTACAATGAACTAAAACATATGCTGTCATGACTAATTGATCATATAATTTTTGACAGTGTTGTTGATTAATTGGTGAATGTAATGAGTGTGTAATTTATTGATACATTAAAGATTGTCTGAACCTCAAAAACTCTCTCTGTCTTTCTCTAGCACACACATAGCCTACATATATCAGTGAGATGAAAAGTTTGAGCATTGGAAGGTCACTTTAAGTAAAAAATTTAAATAGAAAAGAGATTGTTGGAGTTAGAAGATCAAAGTAATTTGTTTATAAATATTTATAAAGATGCATACAGTAGACTGAACAGAGAATAGATTAGATAAAAGAATGAGAGTGTTAGTAATAGAAGTGCTGATGAAAAAGATTTTTAGAATGATTTAAGCCTCAACTGACAAATCAGAAATATATATATATATATATATATATATATATATATATATATATATATATATATATATATATATATATATATATATAGATATAGATAGATAAATTAATTAAATACATGAAAATAATAAACTGGAAAGAAAAAATCTCTCTTTATATATATTTTTTAAAATTCAGTCAAATAAATATTGATGGGAAGATAGTGATGGGAAAAATGTGCTCTCTACAGTTTGAAGGAAGAGCACAAAATGACAAAGTTTCACCATAAGCTTCACAAGCCTCACACTCACAGCAGTCGCTCTGGCTCAACTCAATGGCTCCACCCAGCAGTAAACGCTCTCCAGTTTTTCATAGCGAATGCAGAGCAGGAAATGATATAATTGTTGCATTTTTCCCATGCCCATTTGCCCTGTGCTTGACCTGCTCCTCTGACTGCTGGGAATGGTCACTCAGTGATTAGAGCTGCAAGCGTCTGAGCTTTCCTCCGCAGAGATCTCTGTGTAGGGGGTGTTCAGAGACCCTCACAGCGCGAGAGGAATTGTGGGAAAAACAGCTTTATGTGGTGCTGCCGCTATAAATAGAGCATCAGGAAATCTGTTTAACAATCACTCATGGGATGTTTAATGAGTCTATAGTTAGCAATTCCAGCAGAGAACAAAAAGACATTTTTAATCAATCAACCACATTGCATTACGAATGTGCAGCGTGATGTTCGGTGCGCACACACACAGACACACAAGTTCTTCAGTGGTTCTTTGGAGTGGTTGAGGTGGCACAGTTGCCATAAAGAATGTTTTAAGCGCAGTTTGGATCTTTAGAGGTTCTTCAATGGTTCTTTGGCTTGTTTAAAGGGCCGTGAACCCCCCCTCAGAATTTCTACCTCAGAATTTTTTCAAAAACTGCTTCGTGATGGGCATGGAGCGCTGCGAGCAGAGGGAGGACTGGGCATGGCTGGCAAAGCAGGGGAAAAAGAGGGAAGCGAACAATTGTGAAGACACACGTGATTTTATCTTTTACAAAGTTAAAATGCAAATAAATAAACAATAAGTAATTTAATGCCCAGCTACATTTGTTATTCGTAATTTCATATAAATATAACCACAATTTGTTTTATCATCATAAAGATAATCGTGTTTATATAAACACTATAAATGAGGAGGACTTCTCTCCTCCTCAATCCCCAGGTCTGATTGCAGACACAGCCTGTCTATTTCAACCATTAGCCCTGCCGGCAATCTGGAGATTTTAAACATATGGGGAACACAGCAGCACTGTAATAGGTGATGTGTCTGAATGGTAACAAACTCAACTGATAAAAGTCAAAGTCCGCTATTCTCCAAATCTCGTACAGCTCTCCCAACAAAAATGCTTGCTGCAAACCAACAGTTTTGCTGTATCGAGCCTGACAGAATCACAAATAAAAACATGCAACAAACCCCGTGAATCATGGAAACAAACACATATGACCCGTGCCGTGCAGACGCGGTTTCACCCAGTCATTGGGCCACAGCTTGGCAGGTTTGCCTTGTCTTTGGAAAGCACTATCGACTGACTGACTGACCGATTGACTGTTTTCAAAAGCATGGATTGACCCGCCCACACACTTCTCTAAACCCAACCGACAGTTTTAAAAAGCAATCCAGAAAAAGAAAAGCCCTCGCCTGAATTTTACCACGTTTTCAGAATGAGCCTGTGTTGAATAGCATAGCATCCAAAGCATAGCATTTTTTTGTCCCTATAATTGATGTCATAGGACGATTTTTTTTTCCCAACATTTTTCAGAATATCTTGTGTGTGTGTGTGTGTGTGTGTGTGTGTGTGTGTGTGTGTGTGTGTGTGTGTGTGTGTGTGTGTGTGTGTGTGTGTGTGTGTGTGTGTGTGTGTGTGAATGTTCAAAAGAAGAAAGAAATTCATAAACCTTTAGAACCTCTTGAGTGTGAGCAAATGGTGAGAAAATATAGATGTTGTACAGCACTTAAAGTGCTTCACCTATGATTACGAGCCAATGAACCACTTCCAGTGCAATTTAGTGCCATTTTTGTTTAGAGTTTAGAGTCTTTTCACAGTGGATGTTCACAGTCTGCTTTATCTCATTGAACATCAGCCTGCTCTTGAGTCCATTAATGTTGCCTATAATAAGGATGCTCATCATGGGAAAGGCATCATCTAAACAGTGAAGTGTATTGTGTCCTAAATCCAAGCGACTGACATCATGTCATTTTACTGCTGAGGTCATATGCAACGCCCTGCACCGTGTTTCACAAGAGAAGACAGGGAAAGATATTAGGTGTTTCGGACACTCTGGGTGGAAGTCATATTTTAGGGTCTAAATTGGGTCCACTAGTTTTAAACCTTGGGAGAAACGGTGGGAAATGTCAGTACGACCTAAGTCTGCTGTCGTTCACTATTATTGTTAAACCGGCCCTCGGTAGTTCCCATAAACATTTATTGACTCTTAATAGGAAATTAGAGAAATGACTCTGTCTGGACCAGGGTCGGAAATTGATGAGGCTTGTGTCAGAAATGGCACCAAAATGAACAAAAATACCCTACAAAATCAAGATAAGAGAGGTCCTGCATGATTAAAGTAAATCTATTATGGCTCTCAGAGTTACATGTAGATCTGCGCATGTTGCATCAGATGACTTTTTGCTTTTTTTTTTTTTTTTGCAGAGCTAAGAATTATAACCAACCACACTAGTTTCTGTTGAGTTTATTAACGCAGTGGCCAATCAGAGGTGTTCAGGTTAGTCACAGTTGAAGATGTTGAGTGTGTGTGTACAGATATGATGTTCAACTTAATATGTTTGTTAAAATTCAGTTCATATACTGTAAATTCCAATGAATCATTTTTTTCCAGTGTAGCATGCATGTTTTCTCAACAAAATATTAACATGTTAACCAAATGTTAAATAAAAAATGTTGTACAATGTATTATATTATCTGATATACACTGATAAACATTATTATGATAACAAAAGTAACAAGTTTGGTCATTCGCTGTAAAAAAATCTTGCTGCCTTAATTTTTCTAATAAAGAACTTTTCTAGTCATCTCAACTTACATCAATCAAACTGACTCAAAATATTAAGTTGAACTTTGTATAACTTAAAAAATGTAGATAAAACCTGATTAAATTATTAAAATAAAGCAACATAAAAAGTTGCTTTATATAAATATATTTGTTGTCTTGAGTTTTTTTTAATTACATATTTTATAGTGTAATATTGCATTACTACCATGTAATAGTTCATGGTTTTTTAATGTAACAAAGATTTGACATTATTAAAAACCTTTTCAAACTAGTCAGAATTCACTCACTGCTTAAAATGGCAGAGCTTGTTCAGTGCAGTCCTCTATTTTCTCATTACAACAAAGAGTACCAGATGTAAATAAGAGATTAATTTCATATTGTTAAGAGCAACATGATTATAACAGAAATAAATGAGTTCACTTCACTTTTTAAGCTGTTTCCATTCAGAATTTTTGGGTTTTTCATGCTGCTAAGAGAATCATCAAACAGTAATGTTATATACTTCTTTATTTAGGAAAATTGACAGGCTTAATTTATTTCTCAGAAAATTTTGGAGTCTACAAAATCAAAGATAAAAATATTCAAGCACTTCAATTATGCTGGTAATTCTCTGTGCACCCTTATGCAATCTGGTAAATGATATAATAGTCTGATGGTCAAAATTAGGAGACTTCTTACCTCAGGAGGCTTTTAAACTCAGTCCATCACTCACCAAACTGTTACTTGACATTGTCACTACATGCAGCACGTTCTGGCTTGTTTCATTGCTGCTATATCTATGTGCATTGTTGCACATAGATTTATGTAACACTTTACATAAAGGCAGTGTTCATATTACTGTCATAGCACTTTTATACTCTTATATGACATGACACAACATGAATATGAATGAGATTTTATTATTGCTTATGACAACTGTCAGTCTCAGTTGTGTCATTTTGAATGCAAAGAGGTCATTATAATTGTATTTTTAATATTTTTCGGATCACTTTTCTTCAGGGGAACACAATGAATTTGCCGTTAAAAAGTCAGTAAAGTGTCAGTATTCTGTCAAATAATTTTTTTAAATAAGATAATTATCTTATAATATGTATGTTTATGTGCATTTGTTTGTACCCTATATTTGTTTATTTGATTATACATACATATTTTTTGTGGTTTTATTCTACTGTATATACACAGTACATTCACGTTGTATTATTTGAGAAATATGTTGTATAACACTCATTATCTTTTTATTTCTTTTTTTCCATTATCGTTTTTCCTCTCTCAATGCTAAATTAATAATAATTGTTGAGTTGACCTTGTGTTCAATATCTTTTTTTACTATTGTTTAGATATTTTTATGTGTCATGAGACCATAGTGTTCAAAAGAAGCTCCAGACGTTACTCTGATAAAGGCAAGTGTTTGCCAAAACACGTATGTGCAGTTTTAAGGAATAGCCATGACAATAAAGGCTTTTTAATATTTTTTCCACATTTTTTGAGAGCATTTTACTTTTGAGTGCATTTACTCTGATGAATCCCTTACCCAAAGAGCACTTGAACATTAATTAAGCTACCCCTAAACACTTTTTGTTTAATTTTGTAATTTTATAACAGCGTCATTATTATTATTTAATAACATTTTAATAACAAGCTCAATGTATGCCACTGTATTTGAGGTCAAAAAATATTAACAATGCTGTTACAAAATACATGACACTTATAATGGCCTCAAGACAATCATGTTTATGACAGATTTATGACAACTTGTTATGCCAAAGACAAAAACAGGTTATGATGTATTTGTTTATGTCAAGTTGTTGTTATTGTTGTAACAAATAAATCTCAAACGATGTCATCTTTGCATTTAAAATGGCAAAACAGAGCGAATGACACTTAATGACAGTTGTCAAAAGCATGCATAAAACCTAAGTCATATTCATGATGATGTGTCATGTCATCATTATAAAAGCTTCATGACAGTATTACAAACATTTCCTTCAGGTAAAGTGCTACCGTCTGTCTCCACATTATTGTACAGACCTCAGCATAATCATCACAAGTACATTCCTGTTTCATTTGAATATTTGTTCTATATTTTTTAAGTTTATCGTGAAATGTCCTGCAGTCTCAGACTCGATTTACTGCTTATAAATCATATACAGTATTTAACCGTCTACAGTACATGACAAATACAAAATATTCAATTTTGTTGTTGTTTTAACTGCAACTGAATAACTGAAACTGACATTGTGTTTTCATTTATCCAAAACATATTCAATAACGTCATGTGCTTTCAATATTTAGTTGATAAAGACCTGTGTTAAAGGTTTATTTGAATGATACGTTATACCCTATGATTCATTTATTTGATCTCATTGGAGTTTGTCATGCTTGAGATTCTCATAATTGAGAATAAAGATCCTCAAGAGCTCTGAAACATTTGACATACTGAATGAAACAAATCCAAATCACCAGTCATCATATTTCATAATGACCAGATAGCATTCTGGCTCCAACTACTTCAATTTATTTGGCTTTCAAATATCTTTTGTGACATTTATAAAGGAAAAAAAACACTCTGTGATTCTAATCCAGGTTTTCTTTCCAAAGGTGGATAAACAAGTCATGAATTCTGGCCAGCTACTCTGTAGAAATACAGACAGCGAGACCCACACACAGTAGCACACACACACTTCCTCGCAGAATGAATGAAATTTGTATTGGACCCCCCCCCCCCCCCCCCCCCCCCACCCCCCCCACCCCCCCCTCAAATATACACAAGAGTGAATGGAATAATTGGCTGCCTTTTCCTTTTATTGAGAGAAAGCACTGTAAACTGTTTATATATTTTAGTACATTGCCTAACTTGAGCAGTTACTTCATAGTTCAATTGAAAGTCAGCTGAAAGATTTGTTCTTCATCTGACCAGTTTTGAAATCTGAAATAACCAAACACAATTAAGATCATGTCCTAATGTAATAAAGATGTATGGAAAGAAAAAATAATTTTTATTTTAATAATTTACAAAATACTTTTACAAAGTGTCAGAGTATATCCTTAAATTGGGCTTTTTCTAGCAAGTATAGTTAATAAGCAAAATTTTTACTGTATTTAGTTTGCCAAGTTACTATTATAACTCTTAATATTACTAATAATATAATATGTTGGTTGCAGCACAGGCTCATTCTGAAAATGTAACTCTATAAACATTTCTGGAGATTGCAAATTACGTAGCCAGAAGTATGTATGGCTGCATTTAATTTTTAAAACGAACACTATGGAGCGGTATGACGCCATTCATTTTTGCAATTTTACCAACTGACCGCTTACATCCATATGGATGGCTTTCCCAGAGTTACCACTTTGTCCAGTAGCTTGCCTCGTACATCGGCGGACTTGAGATGCAGAGAGGAGTTGACCGGAATGACAGAGTTTGAGTCTGGCAAAAAAAATAATGTAAAATAAAAGCCAAAAAATAAAATGAACAAGTAAATAACAGGGTGGGAATGTGGTAAAATCTAAAAACGTGGTAAAAATCAGGGGACTTTTTTTTGGAAACACTGTCGGTTTGGTTTAGGAAAGCGGGTGGGCTCTCAGTCAATTAGTCGACAGCTGCCTCTAGTGTATTTACATGAGAACAGTATGCACGAATGGCACTCGTGCATACTCGAGATCTCAAAAAGCAAACACAGCAGTCTCGCAAAAACAAAAAACTGCAAAAAAAGTACCTCCTGGGACGTATTTGGTCCTCTCCAGACATGTAAATAGGGCTACGTTTTTAGAATGAGCCTGGGTTGGTTAAATTAAAAACAGAACAGAAGTATAACTTAACTTTGATAGTACAAATTAAAGTAATATACAAAGTTTTAAAATATGCATGATGTCATGATCACCAGCGATCTAACCCTCATAGATCGCTGGGGAACATTCACATTCACACGGACTACAATCTCGTCTCCATATGAACTACAAGTTCAGGCACCACACACACACACACCTGTTCCAAGTCTCCTTTGATTAGACTCACACAGCTGAAGCTGCTCATGTACTGATTACACACTCATACAGTTAAAGTCAGAATTATTAGCACCCCTGTTCATTTTTTCCCCAATTTCTGTGTAACGGAGAGAAGATTTTTTCAACACATTTCTAAACATAATAGTTTTAATAACTCATCTCTACTAACTGATTTATTTTATCTTTGCCATGATGACAGTAAATAATATTTGACTAGATATTTTTCAAGACACTTCTATACAGCTTAAAGTGACATTTAAAGGCTTAACTAGGTTAATTAGGTTAACTAGGCAGTTTAGGGTAATTAGGCAAGTTATTGTATAACGATGGTTTGTTTTGTAGACAACGGGAAAAAAAAATTAGCTTAAAGGGGCTAATAATTTTGACCTTAAAATGGCTTTTAAAAAATTTAAAACTGCTTTTATTCTAGCCAAAATAAAACAAATAAGACTTGCTCCAGAAGAAAAAAATATTAACAGACATACTGTGAACATTTCCTTGCTCTGTTAAACTTCATTTGGGAAATGATGTTTTAAAAGAGCTTTGTTTTAACATTTACCCTGTCTGCCGCCTGTACCGACTATCTACCTGTTACCTGAGGATGCCTGTGGATTTCCTTGTTTGTACCCAGTTGCGCCTGTTTTGATCCTTGTCTGTTTGACCATGATTCTTAATAAAACCTGCATTAGGATCCTCACCCCGTTGTCACTCGACTCCCTTGTGGTTACACATGAAAGATGTACTGTATGATATCAAAAAGGAATTAAAGTAATTAAGTGGCAGAATTTATACTAAAAATCAAGACTAAAAAGAGAAAAAGTTATAAAATTATAAAATATAAATTTTTTCATTTCACTTACACTTTACAATATTAAATTATAAAGAAATAAAGTTGAACAAATGAAACATTAAATCAGCTTTAAAAAATTGTTTTGTTATTTATATAAGAAAAAGAAAATAGTGCTGTTGTGATTGATAAAGACAGAATTTACACTATTTTAACATCATACATTCATTCATTCATTCATTCATTTTCTTTTCGGCTTAGTCCCTTTATTAATCCAGGTTCGCCACAGTGGAATGAACCGCCAACATATCCAGCACATGTTTTACGCAGCGGATGCCCTTCCAGCTGCAACCCATCTCTGGGAAACATCCATACACACTCATACACTACGGACAATTTAGCCTACCCAATTCACCTCTATCGCATGTCTTTGGACTGTGTGGGAAACTGGAGCACCTGGAGGAAACCCATGCAAACGCAGGGAGAACATGCAAACTCCACACAGAAACGCCAACTGACCCAGCCGAGGTTCAAACCAGCGACTTTCTTGCTGTGAGACGACAGCACTACCTACTGTGCCACTGCGTCACCCAACATCATACAGCAAATTATTAAAGTTACATACTATGCAAAACTTAACTGAATAAAAAAATGTAATAATAAATCTAAAATCAAACAGAAAGTGCTCAGGGGTGGCTTAAATAAAAATCTTTTTGGGTAAGTGTTTCATCAGAATAAACAGCTAAAATCAGTCCAATTCACTCGAAAAATGTGGAAAAATATTAAAAAGTAAAAAAAAAAATAAGTTTAATATATTTTTTACCATTTTTCAAGTGCCTTGGACTGAAAGCACTTTACAGTCAGAATGAGCAAAGCAGTCCAAAGCCAGAATGAATAAAGCAGTCCAGAGGCCAAAAATGGTAGCTGAGTTACAAATTTGACGTGTTGTCGTCAGTGTTAGGTAACAATGAAGAACCTAAAGTTGGGTGTCAATATATTTAAGCACTGCAGAGAGACAGCCTCAGATGTAGTTTGACATTATACCAGCACAATGCTGTCAATGCTGTAAACAAAAAACGATTTGCCTATTGACATGAATTTCACAACACTTAATCATTATGGTCTGACATGAGCCGAGTTAAGTTTGGTGATATTTCGGTAAACGGTCTAGCAGGAGTTTGCAAAAAAGTTTTTTTTTAAACAAAATCAATATGGCGGACAGGAAGTTTAGCCAAATATGGCACATTTGGTATCAATGTTCTCGGCATGACCCAAGGAATAAGTTGAGATCTTTTTTATGACAATAAACATATGCAGACTAACGTGGTTAGCAAATTTATGAATCATTATTGTTGGTTAGTGAATGGTTTGTAACACGTGACCACTAAGTGGCGCTGTTATTAAATTTATGTGTTGGGGTTATTGTGAGTTGCCAATGACAGACCTAAAGATCAGTGTCAATATGTTTAAGTATTGCAGAGTTGCAGCCTCAGATGCACATTGACATTGTGCTAACACATTTGTTGATGCCATAAGCGACAACTGTTTCGCTAATCAATATAATTTCCATAACTTTTGGTCAGCATGGTCTGAGGATGATCGGAGTCAAATTTGGTGAAAATTGAATCAACAGACAAGGAGGAGTTGGCAAAAAAACATTTTTGAACAAAATCAATATGGCGGACAGAAAGTTTGTCGTAATATGGCATGTTTGGTATCAATGTTCTCGGCATGACCCAAGGAGTAATTCGATGTCAATTTTACTATAATTAACCTATACAATCCACATTGTTTGCCATTTTGGAAGAGTCATTATTAATGGTTAGATAAGAGTTTATAACGCACGACCACTAGGTGGCGCTGTTGCTAAATTTATGTGTGGTGGTTATTGTGAGGCGCCAATGGCACACCTAAAGTTCAGCATCAATTTGTTCAAATATTGCAGAATTACAGCCGCAGATTTTTGACATCGTGACAGCACATTTGTCGGTGGCGTAAACAAAAAACGTGTCACATTTCAACATGAATTCCATACCTTTTTGCCAGCGTGGTCTGAAGAACATTGGAGTCAAATTTGGTGAAAACTAATTAGAAACAATAGGTTTTCAACCAAAACAAAATGTCGGACAGGAAGTTGAGTTCATTTTGGCATATTTGGTATCAATGGTCTCGGCATGATCCAGGGAATATAACAAGACACATGTCATGTCAATAAGGAATGTTTAGAAAAAGTTATTAGCATTTTTCAAAAATTGCTTATAACTATTGGCCACAAGGGGGCGCTTCTCCAGAAATGTTTGAGTACCTTCAGTGCATGGTGTCGAAGATGCATACCATGTTTTGTAATGATGCGTGAATAAGTTTGTGAAATAAACGTAGGAAAATCGAACATTATTCGACTCGGCATGCTCTGTCGGATGTGAAGAGGCCAGTTTTATGAGTTTTGGATGAAGGGCTGAGAAGATACAAGCAAAAAAAAATTATTTCTGTATCTCCGGACCACTAGGGGGCAGTGCTCCGAAACGCTGCAGATAACCTAAGACCATGGTTGTCATAACACACACCAAGTTTGGTATGAATCATACCTGTCAACATTTGGTTCATGAATTCATGCGCGCAAACTAAAAAGTGGGGGTGGGGGGGGGGATGCGCGCACACTGAAGAGCCCAGGGGGGAGGATGGGTTCGCGCGAACTGAAGAGCGGAGGGGGTGGGGGGAGGAGATAGATGTGGGCGTGCAAACTGTAGAGCGGGGAGGTTGCGCACGCACATGCACCTGGTTTCACGCCGGACTGTACCAAAATGCTGAGGACCGGGGGTTGTGGGGGGTTGAATTCCGGGAGTTTTTCAGGAGACAGAACAATATGGGAGATGGGTCTGAAATATGGGAGACTCCCGGGAAAAACGGGATTGTTGGCAGGTATAGTATGAATAAGTCAATGCCTTATGGAGATATCGCTTCAAGTCGATTTTCGCAAGCTCATGTGATTCAATTTTGGTGAAAATCGGATAAACGGCCTGGGACGAGTTCGACCAAACAGGTTTTGCAAAAAATTCAATAATGCGAAAAAAATTTCCATGACGGAAAATGACTTCATAGGGTGCGTTGGAATTGGCTTGAGCCAAGGATTCAGAGGAAAAAAAGAATTTTGACTGTAGCCCATTCGATTCAAAAGTTATATTGAAAAACATAAGTGAAACTTTGGACAAGTGGTGGCGCTAGAGAGTTTGAATTAGAGACTTCAGGTTTGCTGTGGTTCATGGTGATACTGCCCTGTATCATTGTGCCAAATTATACAACTTTCCCGCGTACGGTTATATGGGCTGCCATTCAAATCTGGCGAAGAAGAAAAAGAAGAAGAAGAAGAAGAAGAAGAAGAAGAGTAATAATAATAATAATAATAGGAACGCTAACAGAAGCAATAGGTGCCTTTGCAGCGTTGCTGCTTGGCCCCTAATAATAATGTTATAAAATTTTTTTAGATCAAATGTGCATAAAGAGAAAAAAAAAGTTTCACTAAATTGTGTTTTAATGAAGCAGAATTTTAATTAGATGAACTAAAATACATGACAAAGTACTATAGTAATGTACCCATACATTTTTATTCAAACAATATAATATAAATCCAGTTTTAATACATGCAGAAAGAAAAAAAAGCGTAACAATAATAATGTGACCTCTGAAAGTTTATCCGTATCTTCAGGTGCAAGTCGGACCAAGTCATGCAATAATTGTCTTCATTTGTAATGTTTACGTTACGATTACATCTAATCATCTCTCATCAGTAACACAGTTGTATACCACTTTTTACCTTTTTTTTTAAACAGCGCAGGATGTCTGGTGACTGTTTATATGACAGATCCCAGCAGCCTTTGTGTTTGAGATTGGCTCTATTGTAGTAGTTCAGGAGGTTTAGTTAGTTTGGTTTGGCAACAGTCCTTCATTTTAGGGTTTCAAACTACTGTTTAGGTTTAGCGTAAACAATTGCATTGTTTGGTGTCAACCTTATTTTTACCTCCTTTCTTTTTTGAAAGTAGAATCGTGTCAACAGTTGGCCCTAAAAGTCGTACTCTCATGAATTCAAACCAGCCTCTCATTGATACAGTAACAAAGCACGTTGAATGTTGCTGGCCGTTCGATTAAATCCTACAAACAATGTGGATTCTGGAATTTTCATTTGAGTTCTGACGGCTACTTATGATTATTGCATGCTTGTCATTTCAAAGACGACACAATTGTGTTGGGAGTTGGTTTTTAATTTCATAATAAATGTCTGATTTATTATACTCTCTGCTTTTGTTCCCTGTAATTATGTGTACATTTTATTTATCAAAGATGAGATTTATTTACAAATAATTAATGGATATTACAACAGCGTTTTTATTTCTTGGTGTGATTACGCAGACCATCGGAGTGATTTATGAAGTGGATATTTGAGTAAAGCTGTTGGCTTGTGGCTTGGGAACTGTAAGAACTGGATTAGACGCTTTTTTCGGCCCGTGGAAGATACAAAAAGAAAATACCAACAACCCAAGGTCCATAGTGGTCTTGTGTGTGTGTTATCAGTGGAGTGCCAGTGAGGTGGGGGATACCGTGGCATTATACAGTGGTACTGAGATGAATAATGCCAGGCTTAGAAGATGTGCCCAAGCCAAGATTTGAAAAGCTTTGAAAGCTTTACCAGTAACAAGAGGAGGAGGAGGAGGGAAATAGCGCTCTGATTGTTCTTAAGAAAAAACATTTCTATATAGACTGCTCTGTTTGCTGTTATATGGTAATTGTCTCCAATAGTTGCATTGATGGTTTATATTTAAAAGTCTTTGGAAGGGAAGCATCTACAATAATATATAGCGTAAAATAATCAGGGGCGGACTTAGTGGTTTAGGGGCCCTAAGCAATTCCAGGTACGGGTCCCCAGGATTGAAACTCAAAACATTGTCTTTCTCATTCGTTCATTCATTTTCTCTTCGGCTTAGTCCCTTTATTAATCAGGGGTCGCCACAGTGAAACGAACCGCCAACTTATCCAGCATTTGTTTTTACACAGCCGCAACCCAACACTCTTGCATTTACACACATACACTACGGCCAATTTAGCTTCATTGTCTTTCTTTATAGATATTTTCTTTCTCTGTAAATTAGGGGTTTTTTTTGTAAACAAACTGCATGTTAAAAAGTATTTAAATAAACATATTTAAAGTATATTTCATATATTTAAATATTAAAATGAAACTTAATGTAAAATCTTCTTAATGTAAAATTAAATGCAATAAATTCACAAATTATGTAGAGTTACATAGCCATTTATGGGATTAGATTTTAATATTATTAAAAAAAAATGTAAACAAATTTAATTCACAATCAATCAAACTGATCTTGTCACCATTTTTCATATAATTGCTGTTTGTGAATCGGTGGCCGTTACTTTTCACTGGGAAATGTTATTTGAACAGGCCCTCTCTTAACAAGCTCACAGCGCTCATCATCTGATAGATGTTTTGAACAGAAAACAGGATCGCGGAGCTACCTCGTACCAATGCGTTTTTTTTTTTTGCTTGTCTTTATTTCTAATTTTTTTGCTCAAATTTTCTCAAAACTCTCCCTCTTGCACATTCTATACCTCCACACTGATTGCTGACAGACTGGCAGTATCTGAAGCGCTCACACCCCACGCATGTGCAGTCCGGAAGGAACGGTCCACTATATATGGGCTCCCCCAGTTTTGAAAAGAAGTAATAAAGTTAAAAACCTTTACATTTACAGACCAATTTGACAACATATGTATAAAAGAGCTATATGATTAATATAGGCTTCTTGGCATTGGTGGGGCCCTATAATTCCTCGGGGTCCTAAGCGGATGCTTACCTCACTTATTGGTTAAGTCCGCCCCTAAAAATAATATAATATAGCGTCCATATCATTGCACAACACACACTATTATGTATACAAAAACAGTTTTGAAAGTGATTCTAACAATTAGCTGTTATCTGTCTGTCCAGATGTAATAAACGAGGCAAATTAGCACAACAGCAAAATTCCAAGCAGTGATGGGAGAAAAAAGTGATTTACTGACTTTGTATAAGTAAAAAAAACAACATCAGCTGTTGATTTTCCAACCCAGCCTCATTGGAAATTTGTGCATCATCCTACTATTTTCAGTAAGGTAAAATATGTTGCTACATGTACAATTCATTGCATGTTTCAGATTTGAAATCCACTAGAGGGCCCCGTCGACATGTTTGTAAATCTAAAATACACTACTTAGGGTACATTTTGTTGCATGTTTCAGATACAAATCCTTCTGTGAATGAGATAAAAAGTCAGGGCTTTTTTGTACTGATCACCAGTGAACCACTGACCTAAACCCGTCCCTTAACCCAGAGGTGGCCAAAGTATGGCCCGCGGGCCAAAGTTGGCCCATAGTAACCTTTGGTTTGGCTCACCATCCCATCTGAAAAGAGAGGAAGAATAATGGGGAATGCCTTTGTCAGAGATCGTCATTTTGAATTTAATATAACCTGTTAAATGGTATTATGTTTTTATTATAATACGTTCATAATAAATTGTTTAAAATGGTAAAATGTATCATAATTAATGTTTTAAAGAAACGTTTAAAAACAAAATAAATTAGGAAATTACCCATGGCAAATTTAATGTAATACGGTTTGGTATATTTAACTTCAGCCCACAGCACTCAGTCAACTCAGTCAAGTTTTGTTTTTGGCCTCTTATAAGAAAAAGTTTGGGCACCCCTGCCTTAACCCAACCAATAGTTCTCCAAAGCAATCATCAAGAGAAATGTATTTTGATTTTACATTGCTTTGTTTTCTTTTGTGGAAGCATGCATCACCAGACTCAAACCTACATTGTACCCCATACAAAGTGAGCTAACAAACAAACTGACCACACCAAAAAAGTTGTCCATTTGGAGATACACAGGTGAGGCAAACCTAATCAATTACAAATAAACACTGTTCAGTTGTTTTGTGGTATTTATTTGGTGCTTTTGCAAAGAACTGTACACAAATAATACTTAATTTGTCTATAATAATTTCCCATCATTAGTGTGAAAAGGAACAAAATTTGCTGGTGTCATACTATCCTGTACAGCATCTATTTGACATAGAAACTGCAGTCAAATGTATGTTGAAAGTGTAGGTTTTTGTGGTTTCACAGGAAATGTAGGCTAAAGCATGTATTTCAAATGAGCCCATGTTTTCATTTTAATGACATTATTTGCAGTGCACAAACCAATGCTAATTAGGTTACATCTGCAATTAGATTATCATCCACTGCAAAATGCTCACGTTCTTTAAAGCATTGTCTTTTTATCAATCAATTTTTATCAGTTTTAAAAGTGATCAACTTCATTAATTAACATTAAAAGTATTTTTTTAGTTTTAAAATTGATAACTTAAAAAAAAATCTGTTCTGGCTTTCAACACTAAATGGATTTAGTGATATTGTTCCTCTTTGCATACTGTTTTGGTTATTTTGTAGATTCTTAGAATAATTATTAGTAATTAATAATAATAGTAATTTCATTATACTTTAGTTTTCATATATAGTGCAAAAAGCCATTTATTGTAATTTCTTGTAAACCTCCAAGATATTTTGAAGCAATAAAACGAACATGCACTTCTCATGTTTCGAAATGCTTGACTGGTTCAGGGTTTAACTAAAGGCCAGTATCTGCTGTACAGTATCTGAGGTGATTTTGTCAAGTGCATGGTTTCCTACTGAAATTGCTGCCACTCTTTACCTCTAACATCTGCTTCCATTAAAAGCCACTCAGAATGGTAATTTAGTGACCTGCTGAGCCCTGAAGCCATCTCTACTAAAGCACACCTGTGCTTTTCTAAGAGTATAATGGGATCAGGACTATTAGCCGGCAATTAGAGATTGTTTAAACCTGAAGTATTACCAGATCACATTACGGCCACTGGCTAACACTGAAACAAGTTCACAAGTGCAAGTCATACAGACAGAAATGGAAACCTTTTTAATGCTTGTAAGTTTTCACCTTAAATGTTTAAATTGTTGCATAATTGTCCTTGTGATGACAGATTAATATGGCAGATTTGTTATAAATTTGATGGTGGATAAATATTTAATATCCAGTGCCAAAAAGTGGCCATAAAATAAAACTAAATGTTTTAATAATTTCTTTCATATATATGACTCTTTTTTCATTCACAAAATAAAAAACAACTAAAATAAGGACCCTTTTTAATCAACTTTTAATTATTATATTATGGTCTTGGCAGAAATAAAATCATGTTCAGGCCTTCTCTAAATATTAAATGACACATGACTCTTCATTTGGAAGGTTTGGTAGTTAGAGACAGACAACACTCATGTGAAATGTGCAGCTAAGTAGGCTAGGTGACATAAGTGATACTTAGAGCAGCCTTTATAGGATTTTAAAACATGTTTGACTAAACATTTATATAAGGAGACATTGTGCACCGTGTGAATTTGATAACTTTTGATTGACCCCTGTGGATTATTAAATCATACACACTCAAACACAGCAACCGTGAAAAACACATCCAAGAACTTACTTCATGTTCACTTATGGACCAATTTGGCCTGTCCAACACCCTGCAGCTGTTAACATACCGTGAAATGCTCGAACTAGGCCAATGACAGGAAGAAACAAGTATTTGACCATCGACTTGATAACACCATCATTTTCTGTCTTACGATGGGGGAAAAGAGTTTAGAAAAACATTCAATTACACAGGGATAGAGTTAAATTACTGATGTGCATTTAAATGGTTCTGATTATCATAACATGTTATTGTACACTCAATCTGTCAGTGGGCAATAAGTCAACATTCTGAGAGTGTTCTGTTTGCTTTGAAAACCACGTGTCAACCCGCACAAAATAGCTAGTAAAATGTCTACATGCCGCCCTCTAGTGTTCAGATTAATATTTCCCCCTGAAAGGAAATATATACAGCGTGGGTTTAATAAAAAATGTTATTGGCAATAAATAAATAAATAATGTTATAAGAAATAGAATAAACCCAATTTTTATTTTAATTCAGATGTCAAAAAATACTACAGTAACAAGTTCAATTAATATCAATAGATAGCCATAAAATTTGGGTTTCATACTATAAAACAAAAAAATTACTATGAGGCAGAAATATTAAAGAAATACAATTTTTAATCAACTAAACAAACAAACAAATAAATATACATACACACAGTTGAAGTCAGAATTACTAGCCCCCCTTTAAATTTTTCTTTTTAAATATTTCCCAAATTTTGTTTAACAGAGCAATGAAATGTTCACAGTGTGTCTGATAATATTTTTTATTCTGGAAAAAGTCTTATTTGTTTTATTTCGGCTAGAATAAAAACAGTTTTAATTTTTTTAAAAACATTTTAAAGTAAATATTATTAGCCCCTTTAAGCAATATTTTTTTCCATACAGTAGTCTACAGAACAAACCATCGTTATACAATAACTTGCCTAATTACCCTAACCTGCCTAGTTAACCTAATTAACCTAGTTAAGCCTTTAAATGTCACTTTAAGCTGTATAGAAGTGTCTTGAAAAATATCTAGTAAAATATTATTTACTGTCATCATGGCAATGATAAAATAAATCTGTTATTAGAAATGAGTTATTAAAACTATTATGTTTAGTAATGTGTTGAAAAAAATCTTTACGTACATACATACATACATACATACATACATACATACATACATACATACATACATACATACATACATACATACATACATACATACATACATACATACATACATACATATATACATACATACATACATACATTATGGAACCAAATGGTCTCTAAGCCTCAGGCCACTATAGTAATCATACAGAAAGACATTTTTTTTAGTGAAAATGTAAAGATCTTCTTGTCAGTACAATATGTGATGATATAATAATAATAATAATAATAATAATAATAATAATAATAATAATAATAATAATGGAGAAGATGATCTAAGGTCTCGTGTCTTTGATGACAGAATAACCTCTTCTTGAATTTTTTTTAATGAAAAGTAAAAAATATAGCCACGAGGTGGCAGTAAAAGCCTGATTATACCTGCTTTCTCGTTCGTTACATGGATGCTTTAATTTACAGATATTGTGAAAAGCCACACATTTAGTTATACAAATGCTTAGAATGTTGAAAATGTAACTGTTGCAAATTAAAGTGAAGTTGTTCTTTTGTTTATTTCTGTGTTTCTGCATAAAAGAACTGATTACAACATCTCTCCATTAATTGAATCAGAATAATGTAAACGATTTTTTGTATCCACTTTATCAATAAAAAAACAACTCACTGACCTCTGTTTCTTCGGTTTATTTCCTTTTTATTACAAATACATAAACCAGCATGATTTATTTTGATGTAGATTTTAGCTTTTAAAGCGGCATCATACTGTAAATCAAACCTCAAACGTAGCTCAAAAGATTTTAGGCAAAATATATTAGGTGATTAATCCATCACAAGTCACCTGGGTGTCTGCACCATAGTATATTTGCATAAAATGATCTGATTGGCCCTGACGCCCGCATTGGCGCCTAAAGTTTGTCAACTTCTGCCACGAGCACGACGTCCTAAATGAGAAGCGTTTGCAGTGCAAGAAACCAAACACAATTACCAAATCTGTATTTCCAGAAGGTTGGTAAACAGTGATATGAACAATGATGACCTTGGTTTTACTGTATCAATTTTATTTTAACTTCTCACTCTTCATAATTGCAGGCAAAGTGGATAATGCTTTTGCAGCACATACTGCATTTTCTCGAAATGTCAACAACATAAACCAAACTTTTTCAGGCCTCAACTACAACTACAGTGTTGTCAAGATGGACATTGTTCGTGGGCATCTGTACTGAAGACAATATAATGCATTTTTTTCAAACCTAAGGTAAGCATTGACTCACTGACTAATTTCAGGCAGTTCAGAATTAGCTCTTTCTTTTGTAGTAAATAGGTCCATTTAGCTGTTATTTTGATCTCTGTAACTGGAGTCTTTTTACATTCACAAATAGCTACACTATAGACCACATAAAAGGCAATATCTAAAAGAAAAAGCATAGTATGGTCACTTAAGAGTAGATATGGGCCGGTGTCCTGACATTTTATCCTACCCATGAGATTATGCTACCAACACTGTATTTGAATGGTTCTGAGGTTGGGGTTAGAGATTAGGTGGGTTAGGGCTACAGCTTTATATCACACTAATCCACATTAAAATTTACACTGGTAGCAAAATCTGATGGGTAGCATATTGAGTCATCAAAATGTGCTTACTTTTTGAATGGGAGGTAGGACAATCTGACAAGGTAGGACAAATTGACAGAAGAACACCGGTTTAACCCTCCTGTCGAGTTCACATGCCACCTCTTACTTTAATGTTCCCGGTCAAAATTGACCGGTCTGCTCTTAACTGCTCTTAAATTAGCACAAAAAGCATTTTCACCACCAGATTTTTATTCAACATTCTTTAGCTGTAAACAATGTCTCAAAGTAGTGTTTAACATAAATTTATAGAATTAGACATAAAATAACTGTAGTGAAAATACAAATAGGCACTAAAATGTATTACAAAATGAACAATAGATGACAGAAATCAAAATACAATCCAATAAAACAATTCTTGCTAAGCTAAGCTAAAAGTATGGAAGTTTTTTTCCTAACAAAATTCAAATGAAAATTCAAATGCTTAAAAGTTCAAATGATAAATCAAATGCTCATATTGTAAATCAAATCCTCAAACCGACATCGCAAATGGTGAATCAAATCCTCAAACCAACATCGCAAATGGTGAATCAAATTGTCAAACCGACATCGCAAATGGTGAATCAAATCCTCAAACCGACATCGCAAATGGTAAATAAATCCTCAAACCGACATCGCAAATGGTGAATCAAATTCTCAAACCGACTCCGCAAATAATGAATCAAATCCTCAAACTGACATCGCAAATGATGAATCAAAACCTAAAATCGACTCCACAAATGATGAATCAAATCCTCAAAACGACTCCGCAAATGGTGAATCAAATCCTCAAAACGACTCTGCAAATGGTGAATCAAATCCTCAAACCGACATCGCAAATGATAAATCAAATGCAAATGAGGTGTCAATCAAGTAGCCTGGGCGGAGCTTTAAGGCGGAAGAGTTTGGTGACCATATCTATGGGTGACAACTAGCTACCCGTAGCGCTATGACTGCGTTCGAAACCACATACTCATAACAGACACCGGAAGCGCCGCGCCATTCATTTTAGAATTCTAAACATACATTTCTATCGGTCTACGCACACCGGCACCGCAAGTCTGCGGCTGTCCGCGTCGCCCAGCTTGAAGAGTAGGTACAGTAGCCAAATCTTATGTACTGTATGAACGCGATCGTAGGCTACGTCATCCGCCAAGTTTACCTTATTATGTGACTGACGTTACAAGCGCAACTTTAAATAAATGGCAGGTTTAATTCATCTTAATTTAAATTAATATTTTTATTACAAAAGATATCCTTGTTAAACTTCACCTATTTTGTTGTTACCTTTATTGTAACATTTTTCATCCACAAGTAGAACATGCTTAAATCTTGTTTTCCTGACCTGTTTGATTATATAATCATATATTCTCATACCAAAAGAAAATCCATTACATTTGTTCTCTTTTTGCCGTTTTTGTTAATTGTTAAAGATACAGCAATGTTTCCCCAAGCCTGTATGAAGTTATTATTTCTGCATAATGATTAATAATAATTGTTATTAATAACAATCCTATAATAATACAAATAAAATAGCAAGGACAGAAGCAATAACACCTAATAGCATCAGTAACTTGATTACCCTGCCTAATAGTTTTTATCAGCCTTCCCAATGTTGGCACATTGGTACATCTGCACAAAGACGTCGGACAGCTGCTTGAAGATATTCCTTTGGAGAAATGTTACACTCGAAATATGTAAGTATTTACTTTAGACTGTAAAAGCCCACCCCAACACCTACAAAAATAATAAATGCTGTTCACACACACACACACACATAAATATATATATGCCACAGCTATGCATGAATAGTCACTAGACAAATGTAGCTAAGGTGAGTACATCTTAATTTTCAGTCAAAATATGAAATAATGTATACATTATTGAAATTATTAATTTATTCATCAACAATTAAAGACAATATTAATGGATGATTAAAATATTTGGTAACACTTTACAATAACAGTACATGAATAATGATGTATTAATGTGCAAACTAAACATTACTTTATTATGAATTAATGATGAGTTAATGTATGCACTAATCATGAACTAACTTGAACTACAACATGAGTCACATGAGTTCATGTGTGAATAACGACTACCTTAATTACTTGTTAGTACATGTTGTTAATTAATGTATTAGTTAACATTTAAGTTTAAGCTAAATGTAACCAACATGAACTCATGAGCTGTTAATGTATGATTATGTCATGACTTTACTTGGAGGGGTACATCATCATTAACTCATCCTTAACTACTCATGAACTCCTGTTCATGCTGACGTTGACAGAACACTTTTTTATTGTTATTCAGTGTAAACTGACTAGTTGGACGTGTATAAGGAGTTCATGAGTAGTTAAGAATGGGTTAATGATGATGTGCCCCTTCAAGTAAAGTCACAACATAATTATATATTAACATATCATGAGTTCATGATGGTTAAATTAAGCATAAACTAATGTGGTAATTAATACATTAATTAACAAACAAGCATGTACTAACAAGTAATTAAGGTAGCCGTAATTCACACATGAACTCATGTGACTCATGTTGTAGTTCAGGTTAGTTCATGATTAGTGCATACATTAACTCATCATTAATTCATATTAAAGTGATGTTTAGTTTACATATTAATACATCATTATTCATGTACTGTTATTATAAAGTGTTACCAAATATTTAATAATAGTAACCATGATAAATAAATACAAGTCAACAAGACATGAAACTTAGCTTTATTCAAACAATCATGCATTTCAGACAAAGCCCCATGTTCTGCTGCATCTCCACACAGTTGGGCCAGTTCTGGCCAAATACTTGTTTTTTCCATCACATCCCTCAGTGCTGCAGTCAGACTGGAACAGAGTTGTGACATGAGGCTGTCCATGCATGAGAAACCGATTCATACTAAAGATGAAGTGACCACACCAGCATCTGGCTCAGATGAGGACACACAGGCAGGTGGAAGGATGCAGGGTCTTGTCCATGGCACTACAGCATCTTCAACATCTCCTTCATCATTTTCAGCACACTACAGTTCTCCATCATCCTCACTGCACACACCAGCCTGAGGACATTATAGATTTCACAAAGCACATAATAAAGAAGTCATTTTAACAGCACACTGTCATTGAGTAAATTGGAAGTAATAATATGATCTTACTTCATGTTTTGGATTTAGATTTTCCCTTTTTTCTGCAAATGCCCGTTTCCTTGCCTTGCAGGTCCTGCTCCAGCCCAGAAAAGGCACACAAATCAACATTAAGGAAATTGTTGTAATAGCTGTTTGAAATTACAATATTTTGTTTAAAAATATATGATGGCCATGCTACCGGTAGCATTTGTTAAGTCACTCTGCACCAGCTAACACACAAACACATGTGCTTTCTTCTCTATAACAACCAGACGAGTCACGTTACCTCTGTGATTTGTGTGCTCAAAATTACATTTTCATAAATTTATCACCAAATGAACAGAAGAAAACATTAGATGTAATAATACATGTACTGTATCTAATCTAAGCAGTATTGACAACAGTGAATTCTACATCAGCACAACACATCACTCAGACGCCTGTTTAATGTTATATGCTGAAATGCAATACCTCATATTTTTCTGTCAGACATTTATTAATCGTTTTTATGTAAATTCACGTTTGAAACGTAACGTCATGTGCTTACAGAAGTTCCTACATGATGTTTTGCAGCAAAATAAATATACTATAAAGCATCTTTACACTTTCAGTAATTCTACAGTTCACTGTACATTAGCTCAACCATTGCGATTTTACTGTAACTCAGGGAACCGTCTTTCTGGTTTTAATTACTTACATGTCAAGATGTCTGCATCCAATTTTTCCACAATGTGACGTATCATCTTCTTGCCGTATGCTTTTTCGTGGCCTGATAGGATAGATGTATCCATCTGATGAACACTTCAGAATGTGGACAGAAGCAATAGGGAATTTCTCGCTTTCTCTTTCACGAGTAAAAACTTCTTTCTTATACGGACACATCTTGTAATAGGGCACGCAAATCTGAACGGCATGAAAAAGTCATAGCGCTAACGGTAGATGTCAACAAACTCTTCCGCCTTAAAGCTCCGCCTAGGCTAGTTGATTGACACCTCATTTGCATTTGATTTATCATTTGCGATGTCGGTTTGAGGATTTAATTTATCATTTGCGATGTCAGTTTGAGTATTTGATTCACCATTTGCAGAGTCGTATTGAAGATTTGATTCACCATTTGCGGAGTCGGTTTGAGGATTTGATTCACCATTTGTGGAGTCGGTTTGAGGATTTGATTCAACATTTGCGGAGTCGGTTTGAGGATTTGATTCACCATTTGCGGAGTCGGTTTGAGGATTTGATTCATCATTTGTGGAGTCGGTTTGAGGATTTGATTCATCATTTGTGGAGTCGGTTTGAGGATTTGATTCAACATTTGCGAAGTCGGTTTGAGGATTTGATTCATCATTTGTGGAGTCGGTTTGAGGATTTGATTCATCATTTGTGGAGTCGGTTTGAGGATTTGATTCAACATTTGCGAAGTCGGTTTGAGGATTTGATTCATCATTTGCGAAGTCGGTTTGAGGATTTGATTCATCATTTGTGGAGTCGGTTTGAGGATTTGATTCACCATTTTTTTTTTTTTAAACTTATTTTTTTATTTTATTTATTTATTTTTTTTTGAAAACAATGGTCAATACTAACTTGTAACTTAAATTATGAATAGTTCTTTCTCCATGTAGTTATTCTTTCCGAACTAGTGGTATACACAAGAGGCGTGTGGAGAGGATGAAGACTGGTGCTAGAAGATGCAGACTGAGAGGGTCGAGATAACAGGGAAAGAGAAGAGGAGGTGACAGAAAGAAGAAAAGCTGGGACAAATGGATGTGGTCAGGACCGGGAGGGCCTGGGAGATAAGAATCACTGAGGGGGTCTCAACAGTAGAACAAGGCATCCGCACAACCGCGGTGCAGCTTCATCAAGAACAGGCACAATGCAACCGCATTGATGATTATGACATTAACCGAATATATCTAATAAGTATAATAACAGGAGTCGTAAAAGCAGCAGACTGAACATGTCTAAAATCAACAGAAACCTGACCTTCCATTCTCTACTGGACCGGTCGACCTCCACTAGACAGAGCAGGGTCTGAGGCCGCGGGGCGTGGGGAGTTCTGCGGTGTGTTGGACGGGGGCAAAGCCAACTGGGGTGGTCGACCAGACGGGGACCCAGAGATGGCTAGAGGCGGCTGCGCGGCCTGTTGAATGCTGGGTGGGAGGTCACCTAAGCTCGCATGTCTGCGGTTGAATAGCCGAGCATTGGGTTGTGACAGTGGTGCTGGTTGGGCCGGAGAGACAGATTCTGAATGTGCTGACCAGAATACCTGAGGTACAGGCTGTTGGAATCTACCTGTTGGTCTGAAGGTTCGGCCCTCCCTGAATTATACTGGTGTCTTGCAGATGGCCGAGGCTATAGTCAGCCATACTCAGGTTTCATTCCTGGCCTTCCATATAGGCCTCCAGTGATTCCTCCTCCCTCAAGACTCTGTGCTCCCATCCTCTGGCTTGACTCTGCGGAATTTCTGCTACCGATCGTACTCTAGCACGCTGGAAGTGTGGGGAAAATCCTCTGCTTCCATGGCCTCTGATCGTGGTTGAGCCTCCTGGAAACCGGTATAATATGTGCTCAGGACCTGCTGGTATGTCACGGGTGCCGCTTCCTGGTGGTGGGGCAGTGTGCTGATCACTTGGAGGTGCCTGACTTACCTGGCCTGGCGGTATATCAGTTGCAAGAGGGGGCTGCGACAATTGTGCTCTGGGGTCGATGTTGGACTCATACGGAGCATCGGCGTCGTCGGTGCTGGAGTGTCGCGAGTCTTCGTCATTTCCATCCAGCGCATCTAGTAGTTGGCTCTGTCTAGTTATCTCAAGTGCCAGTTGAGGAGTGCCAGCTGGGAACGGCTCGTGAATGATACTGCGCTCACTAGATCCTGAGATCTGCTGATGTGCCACTCCTTCTTGGGCCATACGAGTTGTAGACATTTGCAGTTCGCGAGCAAGATCCGCAAGCGACGCTGTGACAGAAGGGGATGCTGGGGCACATCGTGAGTCAACCTGTTCGTACGGCGGGGGTTGCATATCCTGGCCTATAAAAGGTGGTTCTTCGGCTAACCGTATGTGCTGAGACCCCTCTGTGTAAACTGGCGGCTCTGCAGCTTGATACTCATGTTGACTTGATGGCGTCCCATGGCTAGCATGACCAGCATCTTGACCCTCGTGGTGTCCATAGCGCTCCTCATAATAATCATCGTCGGTCCCCGGGCCATGTCCGTCTGTGTCGCCCTCACCATTGTCATCATCCGCTGAGCGATCGTCGGCATAGGACGGTCGTCTCGGTCGTCCCCTACCGCGTCCGTGTCCATCATCGGGGTCGTCGTCATCATCACTGCTACCCTCACCCGGTCCGTTTTGATCGGGCAAGTCCGGATGGCCATCCATGCGTGCAAGCCCACCGAGGTTGGCTGGATATTGGGCTACCAAGCGCAGCATTGCCGCGTGCTGACTGAGTTCTTGCACCGTCATGTCTCTGTCGATGTCTGCACCCTCCCTGCCTCTGGCTGCAACATACGCGTCAATGAGACGCCTCCAAATGTCAGCACGCAACCGATCCTCCACAAAACCCTGGTAGCGCTCAAGCGTGCGGTCACCAAGCGCAACCAGCAGGCACCCACAGAAAGCCGACAAGTGTCTGTATAGAGATGACCTCACCTGCGTCAGGTCTCTACGGTATCCGTAGTAGGGATTATTCCCCACTCTTCTCATTGCGGCAACTGCGTTGTCCCATTGATCTGGATATAACCGTCGAATAAATACCCACGGGAAATGGGGATTCTCGTGGACGGCGCGGGCGATGATATCCAGCGCTGTTAGGCCCGATCCTGCTGCTTGCGCTAGAACCACCCTCAGGCGGATAGCGTGGACGGGTATGTACTCGAGCCAGCGCCTCATGATGCCGGGCATAACTGCATCATCCACGTAGTGGCCAAAGTTCTGCCACGTCAACTGGATGTCTGGGAGACTCAATGCCTCGTTTATAAATGGCATAGTAGGACCCAAGTCCATGATTATCCGAGCGAGTTTAGCTGATGATATTGTTCCCCGTACGGCAAAGGCTACTACAGTTAGGATGATTGAGCTAACTGCGCTGTCACGGCACCTGCCAGTGCTCAATATCCCGGCGATGATGTGGATGAAATTTAGCTGCTCGGCCAGTGTTACACCACCCCTCCACTCGTGTCTCTGGTCATCCCAGACATGTGCTCCCACAGGAAGGTTTTGACCAAGTCGCCTGAGCTGTTCCATCCCATCAATGAACCAGAAGGCGTTGCGTAGCGTCTCGAGGTCATTTAATAATCCGGCGACTACCCGGCGGGATTCTGCTCGCCCTAGAACCTGCTCAACGGGCAATTCCGGAATAAAGACTTCGAGAACAAGTTGTTGTTTACGCAAGCTAGCTTGGTTAAACCGCAAGTAGCATAAGAAGCTAGCCGTGGTGAGCCCCTGAATGTCAAGCCCATGACCTAACATCACTATGCGAGAGAACGGAACAATATCAAGGTTACGGAGGACACAGCCTAACACGCGACGCGACCCGCAAAATGCATCAAAGATGCCTCTGTTGTCAGCAGGTGCCTGCCTAAGTCTGCGATCGGCACGGCGCGCTATGGGGTCTGCTAACACTCTCTCCCAGGGTCCGGGTCGATTAGGGGCACGGCCTAAATCCATACGAAGCAGGCGAACCATTTGCTCCATGCGCCTGACATAGGGATCAGCATACGTATCTCGACCATCCCCATCACGAGCACCCTGTCCGCGATCTCCCCCTTGTCCACCGCTGGCTCCGTCTCGGCGAGGTGAACTAGATCGATGTCTGTCCATAGCGAAGGAAGGTCTATCGGTAGATAATGAAAGCTGTCCAAAACACTTTGAAAAAGATTCTAAGTAAATCTGTTTTAAGTATATGTAGGTCTTTCTCCCTTTGATTCACCATTTGCGATGTCAGTTTGAGGATTTGATTTATAATTGACTCTATGCACGAACTCTGCTGACGTATTTCCGGTAGAATATACGCCAGTGTCTCGATTTCCGCATAGCGCGTTTTACAGCGAAATCTAATAGCGGCAAGACCTAAATGCATCGGAGCATGGCAAAAAACGGGAGATTTACACTTAAATTAATGAAAATCATGTGCCAGTGGATGCCCAGCATCTGCAACATCATTATTGTTCAGTTCCACAACCAACTGCAGATGATTAATACCAGATCAGGCTGACAGACTCCGTGGAGAGGTGGAGTGACTGAAAGGAGACTGCTTCGATGCTGCTTTTGGTGATGTTAAACGGCTCTAAAGGTACGATAAAAAAATTATGTACTAGAATTTAACCCAGATGAAAGAAGTAACAAGTTGTAATTGTATTTTATATTATATAATATTAAGTTTTTAATCTTACTATAGTAAATTGTATTATACTGCATATGTTGTAGTATTTAAAGGGACTAAGCCGAAAAGTAAATGAATGAATATTGTAGTATTTACAACTTTCTGTTAATGAATGCAGCAACATACTGTAGAATTAACTATCATGAACTTCAATAAATTGCAGTATATATATATATATATATATATATATACAGGGCTTTACATTAACACCCGCCAAATGCGGGTAGATTTCAGTGGTGGCGGGTAAGACAAACACTCCCACTAGCCACATTGGCTGGTTGAAAATAATTTTCCCGGATAATAATTCATAAAAGCAGGGTTCGACAATAAGGATGGTCCAATATGCATGCAAAGGCGATCTTAGAATTGAAAAGCAACTCGACTGACAAAAATAATTGCGTTCGCGTGAGCAATAAAAAAGCAGATGAATACCGAATGAGAGGATGATCACTCGCGCTAACAGCTGAGGTGATGCGCGCGACTATTTAAAACGCGCGCGCGCTCCTGTTTCCTTGCGTGAAGCAACTGTGTTTAGAAACACAGCTGATGTGATCGGTTCTCTTTCAAATAGACTAGACAAAAAGTGATGAACATGCACCCACAGTCTTGCTGCTTTCAAGAGCTCCAGATTTGTATTTTTGTAAGCAAAGTTGCTTTCACTTCAACCATTATTTGAACAGATTATTTATGGGTCTAACGTATTACCTACTTTCTTTTGCGTAATGTGGTTTAATTATCATTTTTACAATAACACTGCTTTAATGGGAGATTACTCCCCATTTATGTGTAGTAAACTGGTGATCTGGGACCTTTAGCCAGGACAGATTACTGTGCATATGTTTTGTTAAATAAAAAGTATAGTAAACAGCTATATTTTGCTTGCTTTGGCACATTTAAAATTTGTGGCTAAGAAATAATTAATAGTTTATGTTTGGTGTGGTCAGAGATAAATTAGGTAAATCCTTCATTTTAAGCTCTAACAATTATGTGAAATAAAAACTAATTGTAATACTATGAAACCATGACCCATTTGCTCACGAACATTTAGCAAGCTCATACACGACACACAAAAAGTGAAATAAATGAGGCATGTGGAGATAACGCAAAATCTAAATCATGTAATTTTAGCATGTCAAAGTCATATTTATGTGTATAAAATATATTTTCCCAACAATGAAATTGTGGCTAGTGAAAATGGTGAGTGGCTAGTAATGTTGGAAAACTACTAGCCACAGTGGCTGGTGATCAAAAAAGGTCAATGTCAAGCCCTGTATATATATATATATATATATATATATATATATATATATATATATATATATATATATATATATATATATATATATATATATATATATATATACACACACACACACACACACACACACACACACACACACACACACACACATATTCTAGTGTCATGTAATAGACAAAATATGTTAAGCACAAGTATTTATATGCAAAATCTAATACATTTCTTTCTGATTTATACATCTACATGCATCACATCTGATTTAGGTTCACAACTTGCATCCTACAGCATCCAGAGTAACGTGTCCAGAGTAAGAGCAAGTGTGAGGGAGACACCGTCCATCACACGGCTGAGGGTCCACACAGTGTCTCATCCGCAGCAATAAGCAACACAAGCTGGACGATCATCATCTCTTTCTATTACAGCGAGCATCAACCAGATTTATACAATGGCTTGCCTTCTGCCCATTAGTAAAAGCTTGAGCTAAAGATTAAAGAGTAGATGATGAACCTAAATTTATTCATGTAAAAAAAAAAAAAAAAAAAGATATACACACACTGTACATAGTTTATATGTTGTTGCCTGCACTGCAGGAATATAAAGTTGTCAATATAATAAACATTCATTTTCAACATAATCATTTAAACATATATTACAGAACATTATAAATAACTTTAGATACTTGCACTGCAGGTGTAAATAAGCAGGGGTTTTTGTGCATAGGGAATTATGCAGTGCTTACCTCCATCAAAAGTACCACCTCTGTCTTTTGACAAAAAATCAGGCAGGCAACTACTGTCAGACTCCAAATGATGCTCAAGCACTGGTTGTATTTAATTACATTTAATGTTAGCCTTTTAAAAAAATATAAAGTTTTTAATATAAGATTACAAGAATAATGCAAAGTACAATTATTTCAAGTCACAAAAATGTAATGAATGGGATACCACCTCCAACTTATTTTGAACAAGGAAAAACCCTGAAATATGTAAATATAAGTAACTAGACATTTGCACAGCAGTAATGTAAAAACATAACTTTAGACATTTTCACCGCAGTATAAATAATTTGACAAAATGTTAAACATTTCCCTTACAGCAATGTGTAAAAATACAACATTAAACAATTGTTAAATATGAAGTTGTGTGAGTGTGTTTGTTCAGATCTGTAGTCACTTTGACAGGTAAAAGTAAAAAAGAAAGATGAAAAGAAAAATGGTCAGCTTCCTCTGAAACATTTCGATGTCTTTGTATATGAGCTGGATCATCATGTCATCCAGAGAATAAATAACCTCCCTTTCAAACTATGCAGCCTCTCTGACTTCATCATCGACCTGAAACACGTCATGCTGATCTCTCCTGTCACTCCATCCTTACAGGAAACCTGGAAACTATAACCTATAGTTAATAACTCCTACTAGTTCATACTTATGGATATTAAGGACAGATGGATGGATAGACATCATGCAGGTAATTAAAATATAACATAAAAATAGATATGAACTGTGAGAAACGGACATGGCTAGTGTTCAATTGCTATTCATATATATAGCATGATACTCACCCTCAAAATGATGAATGTAACTCGAAATGTAGAATTTGAACCTCTTCTCTTCTTTGCTGCTTGGTGTGACAGCTCTCTGTCTCATGATTAATTTAATGTCATTAACGATAATCCGAGCAAACTCCTAGAAACAGCGAGTGTAATCTATGATCCTCACCTGCGCCATCCACTTAAAGCGATCGCCGTGCTGCACCGGAAGTTGTCATGCGGGCTAACCGCGAACGCGGAAGAAGTCGTGCATAGAGTCAATTTGAGCATTTGATTTATCATTTGATCTTTTAAACATTTGAATATTCCTGAATCGTGGGCTGTCCAGTAGCTCTTGATGGTCCTTTTCTGCTGTAGATACTGTTATAAATTATTTAGTTATTTATTTAGTTATTATTCATTCATTTTCTTTTCGACTTAGTTCCTTTATTAATCTGGGGTCACCACAGCGGAATGAACCGCCAACTTATCCAGCATATGTTTTACACAGCGGATGCCCTTCCAGCTGCAACCCATCACTGGGAAACAACCATACTGTACACACTCATTCACACTCATACACTACGGACAATTTAGCTTACCCAATTCACCTGCACCGCATGTCTTTGGACATGTGGGGGAAACCGGAACACCTGGAGGAAACCCACGTGAACACGGGGAGAACATGCAAACTCCACACAGAAATGCCAGCTGACCCTGCCGAGGCTCGAACCAGCGACCTTCTTGCTGTGAGGCGACAGCACTACTTACTGCGCCACTGCATCGCATTTAGTTATTATAAACTAAATAAAATAACACTTAAAACACATCTAAAAACCTTACATATATCTTAGGAATGTTATAACAGAAGTTTTTGGTGGTTTTAAAATCTCGACTTTTCCAAACAGCAGTAAACCATGAAACTGGTTATTGTCCCATGCCTACTTTAGTTAAGAAAGCTAAACTTCTCCACAGCAGGGGGAGCCCATCATCCTCTGATCTTCTGCGCACATTTAAACAAACACTGTACAACATGTCACACTGCACACACAAATGTTAATCTAAACAGATCATTTAGAAACAGAATATGCATGAAAACACTAAATAGCTGATCTTTCATTCAATTAAAAATAATGACAAATTACCATAAGAAGGAAATGCTCGTCATCTTAACAAGAGATCTTCTCCTTCAGTGGAGCACAGCACTTCAGAATGAAGATCTTAATGAGGGTTTTGGGGGGAAAGCGACACTAGAGCACATCTCTAGAACTAAACCCCTGCTTCACCCTTTAGTAGAGAAACCGCAGAAGTGATGTCAGATTCGTGAAATGAGGTAGTTTCCACTGCCACCTTAATGAGATTTTCTTGGCAGCACTTATAGCTTCATCTAATGCAACATAATGCTGAACGCAAGACCCCCTATTGATGGCCGATGATGTAATACATGATGCAACCGCGTGTAAGGCTTTGACCAGATTTTATAAAAGTTGAGGCCGAGGGATATTGGTGGAAAATCATGCCGTTGGGAGAAAATGTGCCTCGTACGACTTTATATAAAAGTGGATCTGAGAAAATATAACTTGATAGCCCACTTGTTTCTGGCATTGTACGTGCCTGCGATAAAGAAACCTTTTGATTTCTGAAATGTATAAAGAGGCCACTTTGTGGCTACTACAATAAAAGATGCAATCAAGTCATTATATGTTGTTTAAGATTGCTCTATTGTTAAATTGAGGTTTATCCAGCTGAATGTTGCTATAAATAGTGGTGTCCTTTGTGAGATTGAACTGTACGTTTGAAAGGGGGAGTGAAAAGCTCTGAAGCCATGTGCCATTTTAAACCTTCCTTTTATGTGGCTTTTTACTCCATGTAGTCACACATAAGGGCTGGCACCACTTGGATCAAAGATATGAGTTCTTTTTTTCAGAGTTTAAAGTGCTTTACAGCCTATATGTGTGTGCAAATACTTGGGGCTTCAGAGTTCTACGTTAAAAGAAGTTCACAGTTTTATATATATATATTGTAAATGTATGTATTTATATTATATCAGAATAGCTATTACATTTACAAAAGTAATATTATAAACATAGAAAGCATATTAAATGAAAGTAGGTTGGTGAAATTAGTATTAAAGTAGTATTGGTGAAATAATGTTCCATCATCGTTCAGCATAATAGAGAAATGTTCAGACCCATACTTATATATATATATATATATATATATATATATATATATATATATATATATATATATATATATATATATATATATATATATTTATATATATATGTATATATATATATATATATATATATATATATATATATATATATATATATATATATATATATATATTTATATATTTATAGATTATTGAAAATAATATTTTTTTTCGGCCAAATGGGTAAAACCTAGTGATTTGAAGGATAGTAGCAAAGTAATAAAAAGATTTAAATATGACAATAATAAATTAGTGCATGGCTGCACTCTGATCCTTTGTACTCTACCCTTTTGAGGATAGTGCTTATTTTAAATATTTTTAATTTCAGAGATTCAGCTCGTCTGCAGTCATCAGCCTGTCATGCAGAGCAAAGACAGTTAATGTTCCGCCACAAGATGGTGACAGAGGCCGCATAATAAGCCCTTAGGGTAGAAAAACAGCGTTTTCTACAGCTGAACGAATCAGTATAATCAGGTAAGTCATATTCTAAGTCGATCTCTCTCTTTTGTAATTTGTAGTGCTGTATTTACACTACAGTAATCTGGTAGTGTTTGCTTTGCTTTGGCTTTTTCGGGGATAATTATTGTGATATCCTGATTGCAAGTGACGCAGTGGTGCAGTAGGTAGTGCTGTCGCCTCACAGCAAGAAGGTTGCTGGTTCGAGACTCGGCTAGGTCAGTTGGCGTTTCTGTGTGGAGTTTGCATGTTCTCCCTGCGTTCGTGTGGGTTTCCTCCGGGTGCTCCGGTTTCCCCCATAGTCCAAAGACATGCGGTACAGGTGAATTGGGTAAGCTAAATTGTCTGTAGTTTATGATTGTGAATGAGTGTGTATGGATGTTTCCCAGAGATGGGTTGCAGCTGGAAGGGCATACGCTGCGTAAAACATGTGCTGGATAAGTTGGCAGTTCATTCCGCTGTGGCGACCCCTGATTAAAAAAGGGACTAAGCCGAAAAGAAAACGAATGAAATTATTGAATCCTGATGGCAACAGAGAAAAGCCGTTCAGGCTTAAAATCTTAAAATGTGAGCAAAAATCACCTGTTTTGTCATCACTTTAGACATTACGCCAGAGAGTCATTCAAGTACTAGCTCTAAAGTGACGTTTTTGAACTGGCAACGATCTCAGCTGTTCTGATGTCAGCTGCAGATGTGAATGAATAGTGGAAGAAAGTAGTTCCTTGTACAAAAGGATTTTTGAGACTTTGTGTTTGATTTTCTTTTTTATGTACACGATTGTGCCTTCGAACTGTTGTATAAACACAATATCACACTCGTAGTAGTGCTCCCACCAGTGCCGATATACAGCAATATCGCATTACTACTCATGTGATATTGCTCATATATCAAACTGGTATGATGCTCACTGCAAATTTGAATGCAGGCACACTTCACATTAGCATTTTTCAACTGAATTGACTATACAGTTAAAGTCAGAATTATTAGCCCCCCTTTGAATTTTTTTTTCTTGTTTAAATATTTCCCAAATAATGATTAATAGAGCAAGGAAATTGTCACAGTATGTCTGATAATATATTTTCTTCTGAAGAAAGTCTTATTTGTTTTATTTCAGCAAGAATTTTTATGAACCATTTTAAGGTCAAAATTATTAGCCCCTTTAAGCTAATTTTTTTCGACCGTCTACAGAACAAACCGTTGTTATACAATAACTTGCCTAATTACCCTAACATGCCTAGTTAACCGAATTTACCTACAGTAGTTAAGCCTTTAAATGTCACTATAAGCTGTATAGAAGTGTCTTGAAAAATATCTAGTAAAATATTATTTACTGTCATCATGGCAAAGATAAAAGAATCAGTTATTAGAAATGAGTTATTAAAACTATTATGTTTAGAAATGTATCTGCTCCCCGTTAAACAGAAATTGGGGAAAAACATAACAGGGGGGTTAATAATTCTGACTTCAATTGTATAATTGTGCCTGCATTAAAATTTGCAGTGAGCCCCATACCAGTTTGAATGCAGCCACCAGCATCCTGCTCATTACTAAATACTCCATTTGCTTCAGTGCACAGTAGATCAGTTTAAACAGTTCCAGTGGCTCTGTCTTAAAAATAGAGGAATTATCATGCATCCATTTAAACATTAAAGGTGTCAATGTACCCCAGGGCATGTGCTGGTGTTTTTTAGGCTATTTATAAATGGCAGAATGTGTGCTAAGATGATGGGAGACATATGTTCGGCCAACCCCATTCCTTCTAAGCTGTGAACTAAAGAGTGCGATGAGGATGGGATAAGAGCAGCCGTGCCTTTGCTGCAGGGTTTGCTGTTTCAGCTGTGGGGGATCCAGCTCTATGTATGACATCTGAGCACAACTTGCTTAACACGCAGGACAGGCATTTTTCTATAACCACATGTCCTTTGTGACTTTTACCGTAAGCTAATTTCCATGAGATTTAAAAGACTTTTCACACAAAGCTGAAAATTCTCTCATCCCTCATGTCATTACTGGGCTTATGAACAATATGTGCCTGTGGGGACATTTTTGCAAATTTGATATTATGTTGCTTTTTGCACATTTCACAGTGAAAATGTTCATTGATGGAGCTAAAACCCGTTCCTTTTTTTTCAGAAACGTTAATAGTAGAGTTTCAAATGTGGGATTGTTATTTCTGTGCCCCTAGGAGTATCATATCCCACATATGGGATTTACAATGTACAGAAATTTGAATGTAACTGCGAGAATTTCTAAGCAAAATTCACTATGTAAACAAAAATCGGAATAAATTCTAAAGTTTTAAAGCCTTTTAAATACTCCATGGAGACAGTTGATATATTCTAAACTTATGTTTAGAATATATTCTAAAGCTTAAACATAATTGGCACTATTTTGATTCATGCACACATCATAAACTGGACAGTGATGTTAGTCTGATGTTAGAGTGAATTCTTTAAATATATAAATGCATTTGCTACAGAAAGTTCATACCGCTGTGGTGACCTCTGATAAACAAGGGCTGAAGGAAAATGAATGAATGCATTTACAGCAAATGTCACCTTCTAGTTTTTGCTTTGAAACAAAGCATGTTTCAATGGACACAAGTGCAACATTGTATCAGATGAGCTTCTGAGCAAGTTTACTACAGTACATTGGGAAAACCATACATACACTGTACAAAATGCGGGGTTCCACACAATTCCTTCATGTTGTCCCAACACAAATCAACATTAACTTAAGAAAGTTTACACAAATTTAAGCGGATTGGACATAAAACAATTAAGATGTCCCCCAAAAAACTTAAGAACTCGTTTTAAACAATTAGTTTAAGCAAAAAGTATTTTTTGAGTGTACTGAGATAGATATGTGGAAATGTTAAAATTAATTAGTTTGAATTAGGTGAATAAACATTGTACTGTGCAATAAACCATGCTGAAGTGATTAATAATGTATTAATAATCTGACCTGTAATCATAACTTGCATGAAAAGAAATCAAAGTTGGTGGCATTTTACCGCCCGGTGTTGATGTCAGCAGGAATGTGCAACAAGTTTGAGTTTCAAACAAATTTCTATAAACCTGCACAAAACACAAAAGCAAATAATTTAAAGAATGTTGCATGTTTAGTGCTTCTGTTTTTATCTGCGTGGTTACATTGCTGAATCTTTCTGACTGACAAAAATCTGTATTTAAAAAAAATTTGTTTTGGTAGTTCTGTAGAAGAAATAATATAATTTTGGTGTTACCTTGTAGAATCTATAAAATTCCCCATAAAATGTTAATAATACAATAAGTAGGACCATAAAAATGTTTTTTGATACAGTCCTGAATAAGCTCACAAATGTTTTTTACATGTACTCCAGAAGACAATATAATAAATGTTTTTTTTTTTTTTTTATAAAATTACATTTCCTAAAAGTTTGCATACACTTGATTTTTAAATCTGTTTTACTAATGAATTACCTTGCTTCAAAATATACACACACGTCTTAAATCTGTGTGTTATTATCAGGATGACTCATGACTGTTTTTATGGTTTGTGATAGGTGTTCAAAGAGGACTTAAACTGTTAAGTGTGTTTCAGACAAATCCTCTTGCTTCTGCACATTTTTGGTTCCCCAGCATCTTTTGCATATTTGAGCCTTTCCAGCAGTGCCTGTCAATAATTTATTTAACAGTATTAAGAGTTACTTAAAATGTGATGGATATGATATTACTTTAATTTCAATGTTCTATCTTTAATGCTAACTGACTAGCAGACACTAACCACTATCCAGTTGTGCAGAAAGTAACACTAAACAACATCTTAATTCATTCTAGAAACATGCTAACAGCTTACTAATGAATGTTAAAATATGTAAACAACATCCTAATTAATTATATAAAAATGCTAACAACATGTTACTTCATAATAAAATTATGCTAGGAAACATGCTGATTCATACTAGAAACATGTTAACAACATGCTAATGACAGAAAAATGCTAACATGTTCATTCATACTAAATCATGATAACATAGTAATTCATGCTAGAAATTCATGCTAATACCCTGCTACTAGACACATGCTAACAACATGTTCATTCATGCTTGAACCATTCTACCAACATGCTAATTTATACTAGAAATGTTCTAACAACATTCAAATGTATCCTAAAATCATTCTAGAAACATGCTAACAAACATGCCAAAACATGTTATTTTGTTTCTAGTATGAATTAGCAATATGCTAATTTATGATTAAACATTATAACAATGACAATTCATTCTAGAAACATGCTAATGAATGTTAAAACATGTTAACAACATCCTAATTAATGATATAAGTATGTAAACAACTTGTTAATTCATACTAAAATCATGCTTGGAAACATGTTAATTCTAGATATGACAGAAACATGCTAACCACTTCATTCATACTAAATCATGTTAACCTAATTTAGTATGTAATTCACATTGTTGAATGTAAGTCATTCAATAGTAACATGCTAATTCATGCTTGAACCATTCTACCAACATGCTAATTCATACTAGAAATGTGCTAACAACATTGAAATTTATGCTTAAACGTTCTAGCAATGACAATTCATACTAGAAACCTGCTAACAACATTCTAAAAGTATGCTAGCAACATGGTAATTCATACTAGAAATGTGCTAGCAACATTTAAATTCATGCTAAACTAATCTATCTTTCTATTTGTTTTGACAAACTTTACTTTCTAGTTAGAATTATTTTACTCTAAAATGCTATTGATGTCTTGTCTTCTTGAATGTCTGAATGTTTCTTTATCAGTTTGCCCACATTGTTTTAAACTATTGTGTATGTTTGTATGTGATCAGGACCATCGCAAGCATTGTAATTTGTTCCTTGCCAAACGCCATTTAGTAATTTATATCTATTTTAAAAACTGCCAATTCTTATATTTGAAAAAACGTGTAAAACATGAAAAAGTATTAAATTTTTTAATAAAAAAAAAAACATTATTGTACAAAACAACTGTGGGAAAAAAAAGACTTTGAACTCCATGTAAATTCAGACAAACTGTTAGACTGTGCCCCAGCTCTCCCCTTTTCATTTCGGCTGCAACATCTTGATGGTCTTAGGTGTTTGTGTGCATGAATATTGCACTTGTAAAGTTAGCTTGTGCATGGGAGTGTAGGATAATTAGCGTGACTGTCAGTGGATGTGTGAGAAAGCTGGGTGGAGGGAATTTGTGTGTGAAAGAAGGAGCGAGGGGCACATTATCACATGTGCAGTCAGCAAAGCTTCATTTTCTGCGTCAGTCCAACACGCAGTCATGTGTCTGCGTCAGTGAATCAACCACCAGCTTCAGTTTGGGTTTGTTTTTCACAGGCGTTTTCTTTCCTCGTTTCTTCAGTTAGTGAAACAGCTGCCCTCTCAAAACTGTAAGCTCGGATGACATGTGACTTGGTAAAGTGAGACACTGCATGCAAAAACACTGTTTTGTATGAACTTGTTAATTAAGTGTTTCTTTTATTGCACTTTTTTAGTTTCTGTCTGTAGAGTTCAATTACAGTACATATATTTTAAAGGCAGTTTCTCTAAATTATCTGTTTTTTTCTCCAGATCTGAGCCACAAATCTCCACTTTAGCAGCATTTACGTAGTTACAGTAAATGCATACTACATATATCAAACTGCAGAGTTTTATTCTTATCTGTAATATGAAGGTTTTCACAGTGGTATATACAGTTGAAGTCAATATTATTAGCCCTCATGTGAATTTTTGTTTTCTTTTTCAAATATTTCCCAAACAATGTTTAACAGAGCAAGGAATTTTACACAGTATTTTCTATAATATTTTTTTCTTCTGGGTAAAGTCTTTTTTCTTTTTGATTGGCTAGAATAAACACAGATTTTTATTTTTTAAAACCATTTTAAGGTCAATATTTTTAGCCCCTTTGAGCATTTGTATTATCTACAGAAAACATTGTTTCACAATGATTTGACTAACTACCCTAATTTTCCTAGTTAACCTAGTTAAAGGTGCAGTAGGTGATTGTCTTCAGAAACATTTTTGTTTGTGTGTATGTTGAAAATCTCTTCACATTCCAATAGTACTGATTTAGGTAAAATATTTAAATATATTTATATGTATTTTTGTATTCTGGGTAAGGCATAAAACTAAAAAATGTTCATCCAATTAAAATAGTGTCGGGCCGACATCTCCCGTAGTTCCGATAAGTAGCTCAAACTGTCTGTCAGCAAATGCAGATTTGAGCTACTGCGCACCTGTTTTTACGCAGATCCGCCGTTTGTGCATACACTTGCTGCGCGTTCATGAGAGAGAGCGAGAGGTAAAAACATGCTGAATCAAAACTTTTTAAAATCCCAAATCAATATTGGAGTTACTTTTGCACGCTGGAGGAAGGACGACACCATAGTGTCAAGTATTTCTTTTAGACAGGTAGTGTTATGTTTTAAAACTATTTTAGTCATGCAGAGCTGATGTAGATTGTGTTGTTATGACTGGGTTATATGCACGAAAGTGTTGTTCAGCCACTGAAATCTTGGCTTAGTAATGAGTGCAATTCATGCACGCTGCCGGCCAAGCTTTAGCTTTAGCTCAACACATGAAAGAGTTCTGCTGTCATCTTTAAGGTGCGCGCGCTCGTGTTTTCAGGAGGCGTGGCTTTGGACGGCAGGAAAAGGACTGTGTTTAACAGGTTAGCATTGTGGCAGATCACCTACTGCACCTTTAAGCCTTTAAATTGCACTTTAAATGTGCAGTATGTAAGTTCAACACCCAGTGGTTGAACTAGGTATTGCATTCCTAGATCAAAACAAACGCAAGCACAGGTTGCCAGATTGAAGACCAACAGGAGCGAGTGTTTTAAATAAAATAACAATAGAAGCAATATTTTCCATATTAAAAGGAGTTTTTGTTCTAGCAAACACCTGGAATTAATATATTAGAAATGGCTTCTATTTCTTGCAGCTGAACAACAGAAAACTGGTAATGATCACCTCAGGGACACCTCATGTGCTATATTCAGTGTAAATGCTAACAATGTGAGTTTAAATGTCATCTTACTTGACATTTATTGCCATATACTGAAAGCAGCAGCAGATAGTTCACCTCAGATCTTGAAAATAAAATAAACCATTTGAAATTTAACTTTAGAACTGTGACTTAAAATAAAACGCATATCAGTGATGCAGCATCTACATTTAATAATGTTAAGGAGCTTTAATATGCATTAATTCGATTATAAACCTTACCATTCCGTTGAAGTGCACTAAGTGTACATATATTCTGTGCTTCTGAATTGTTTTTTTGTATTTGTCGCGTTTCGTCTGGTGCAAACAGCCAAATTGCTTATCACTGCAAATTTCGTCACATAGCGTGTTGTTGGGACGCGGTTACAATGTAACCTGCTCACCTAATTTTTACGTTTGTAATATTAATATTATTTGCTAATTAATAACCTTATGTGGAACTCTGAGTCTCATTTCAGAGGCTGCTACTGTCCACAGGAGGTCGCATTTCGGTCACAGGGGTAAGCTTTGAGACAGTCCTTGCTGCAGCCCGCAGCTTGATGATGTAGTTGACCAGGTCCACTACGTAGTTGACGATCACCTACACTTCCCCCTACCCTAAACTCAACAGTCACAGTTGCATGGCCGTTACCTTAATGGGCGGTACAAAGTCCACTACATAGTTGACGGTCGCCTACGTCATCAAGTTGCTGGCTGCAGCGAGGACATCTTGCATGCTTTGAGAGCCTTCCTGACTGAATGAATGAAATACACGGTTTCCAACAAGGCAACCCAAGGTGCTGAAATATAATTGGCTAAACTGGCATTGGACGGGTAAAAAGAACCAAAACAAAGACAGGGCAGGCACGTTACGGACATTTTCAAAGCAGAAAATCTGACTTCAGATAAACAAGTACTGTATATTCACTTAGCATGTTTTTTTAAATATCTGCGAACATACTATGGCATTTTTATGTTTTAGAAGAGTCAAAAACACACATGCAGCACCTTTAAGCTGAATACTAGTATGTTGAAAAATATCTAGTAAAATATTATGTACTGTCATCATGGCAAAGATATTAGTTATTAATATGTTTAGAAATGTGTTGAAAAAAATATTCTTTCCATTAAAAAGAAATAGGAGAAAAAAAATATACAGGGGGCTAATAACTTAGGAGGACTTTTTGTTCCACCAGAATCTAATGTTCAGAATTTTGTGCTAGAAATGTATGCAAATCAGTGCATATTTAATTAAATAATGCCTCACTTACACATGTAAACATACTGTAAAATTTTAGTCTAGAAAAAAATTTTGCAGTACATATTATAATTACTCATCTGGGGAAGTATTGTGATATTTATTAGTTTTCTCTCGCTTTTCACCTGCAGTGATGATGACTTTAAAACACAATGGCTCTGTTTTTCCACTCTGAGGGGAAGGGGGATGGGATGGGGGTTTTCTGCACATGTGATTTTATGAACCATATTTAATGCACTGCATGCTGCAGGAAGTCCAACAGTGGGTGAGCCAGCGGCAGTACAATCTCACAATCTGTGTCAGTGACCCACTAAATACTGTGTTTGCTAATACCGGTCGTGTGACCAAACCCAGACCAAAGCCTCATGAGAAATAACAGTACAATGAATTCTTACAATTTTGCTCAGGCTAAGGAACTATGTAAGAGATAAAGTGCAGTCAGCCTGTTACAGTATTACTGGCCCCCATGTGAACTTGAATACTAAATGGGTTTATTTTGAGATGACCAGATGACTGAGTATTATCAGTAATTTAGTAATTATGCCTGCATAAGTAGATAAACAACTGGGCATGAAATGTTTTGAGTTGAAATGAAATTATATTATTATATTTAGCTTCATGTACTACCACTAATTAAGTAATTTTAGGGAGTCATTACATGCCTTCATCATTTAGATTTATAATAGGTCTGTGTACTATGAAATATCCTAGTTTCGAATGTTACATGTTGGGGAAAAACTAGAAACTATTTTTTTCTTTTTTTTATATTTCCCAAATGACGTTTAACAGGGCAAGAAATTTTTCACAGTATTCTCTATAATATTTCTTCTTCTGGGAAAGTGTTATTTGTAATATTTTGGCTAAAAAAAAAGGAGTTATACATTTTTTAAAAAAACATTTTAAGGTAAATATTTTAAGCCCCCTTTAGCAATATTTTTTTTAACAAACCACTGTTATACAATGGCTTCCCTAAATAACTAGCCTTTTAATTTTAGCTAAATAATAGCATCCTGAATAATATCTAGTAAAATATTGCACTTAAGGTCTGATAAAAAATGAATAATTTAATCTATTATTTTTATTTTTTTTTATTTATTTAAAATGTTTTGCCAATACATGATCTAAATCAGGGGTTCTCAAACTTTTCAGCTCGCAACCCATAAAATTACAATGCCAGTGACTCGTGACCCCAATATCCTCAGAGGTGGTTATATATATATAAACCTTACACACCGGCGCACTCATACCAATAGGCCCAAGTATATTCATCATTTAATTTTGAAGAACGCCTTTAGGAGACCATCCTCCATGTTCAGTTGTGGCTTGTATTTATTTTTAATGTATGTGAGTGCCTTCAACCTGGGGCCATAAAATCAATGTGCTGTGTCTTTAATATAACATAATGACCCCAGGGGCCGCAAAAATAGGAAAGTCTGATGGTCTTTATATGTGCATGTTGTTTTTTTAATGTAACTAGTAACATTTGTTCTTCTGTGGGTTATGGATAAAATTTGGTAATTCTAAAATTTTAATAAAATGAATTAGATTTTTGTAAATCACCAAGTGACCCCTAGGGGGTCCCAAGCCCGACTTTGAGAACCACTGATCTAAATAATATTCTAATTTTAATACACATTACCAGTATTTTAAAAACTGTGTTTAGAAATTATTAACATTGTAAATGAACCTCAAACACATATTAAAACAACATGATAGTTAACTTTTTTTTTTTAAATGTTATTCACCAAGGATGCATTCATTTGGATGAAAAGTGGCTGTAAAACATGTTACAAAAACAAAAACTATATCAAACTGAATATTTTTTTTAAGATTCCTGAGCATCAAATCAACACATAGAAATTTCTGAGGACAATATATTCCGAAGCAATTGCTGCTAGAAATACAGATTTTTCAATAAATAAAAATGTAAAAAAAACTATTTTTTTTTTATTATCTGTTTAATCAAATAAAAGCAGCACATCGGTGAGCAATGTGATTTCTTTCAAAAGCATTTGAAACAATTCGAGTTTCTGACATAATAACCAAAATAGCTGTGATCAACAGCTTTAACAGTGTTTCCAGAAACAGCATGGAGGGTGGGAGGAAAATGGCATCCTTCTCTGTGTCACCCTTGCTTTTGTAATCACTCTGATGTGACATGTAGGTCACTGCAGCTCACAAAGCTTAATAGAGTTGTGAAGTGTATAATCAACAGCCATTAACAGAGTGACATGTGACACTCACATCTGGACGAGGCTGATGGTGGATCTGCAAGGCCTTTGCATACTCTACTGTCCACCAGCGCAGATATTTAGCTGAGTTTTGGGATAAAAAATAAAGTACATGAAAGCACACAGTCAGAGCAGAGTCTGCAAAGCAACATGATAAGAGACAGAGATGGAGGAGGGTTGGAAACAACTCTATTATTTGTAGTTTCATATAACTTTAAAAACATTTTACACTGTAGCTGCTATTAGCTTGGGGTCATTTATAATGCTAAACAAAATACCCAAATACAACTACTATTACCTAAATACCATCTCCTAAATACTGCACAACTAAGTACTAAATATTTTAAAATAAGCACAATCCTTTAAAAACTTATCAAACCATGTAAGTTCCTGCACTCTCAGAAATAAAGGTACAAGAGCTGTCACTGGGGTGGTACCTTTTCGAAAGGTACACATTTGTAATTAACGGGTCCGTATTAATACCTCAAGGGTACATATTAATACCTAAAAAGTACAAAAATGTACCTCTTGACATTTTTAGGTAATAATATATACCTTTGTGGTACCAATATGGTCATTTTAAGTACAAATATGTACGTTTTAAAAAGGTACCACCCCAGTGACAGCTCTCGTACCTTTATTTCTGAGTGTGTGTCCAAAAGCAACCATGCTTCATTTTTAGACCATTTGGGATAATTCCGCTTTTACATTTCTTCACTGTAAAAAATACTGGGTTCTACACAAATCCTTCATGTTGTCCCAATACAAATCAATTAAGTTAACTTGATTGTTTTACAAATTTAAGTTGTACATAAAACATTCAATTTGTTACCCCAAAAACTCTCCTAAAAAGCTCATTTTAATTTGAACAAGCAGCAAAAATAATTTTGAGTGTTGGTCAACACATTTTTTATTGCATTCATGATGTGAAAAGACCTAGCAGTATAATAAAAATAAAGAGTTCAGTGAAATATTACCTACCTTATCTTATTCAAGACATAATTTGTCAACCAGCTTATAGGGACTTTGTTACTGTACGTCTAAACCAGCAATGCCTAAAATAAGCATAAAAACTAGCCTGAAGAAGGATGGATGCAGGTGCAAACTGGTGAATTCAGCGGTTTTGACAATATTTAAAATCATGACAAATAAAAAGTCAACATGTACACACACACAAAATCCACTTATATTAATATCTGCTTTTCACTTTACATTTACTTGTTTGTCGTATAGATAATTATAAAAAAAAATCAAAACATGTACCAAAAGAAAAGAAAGTTCCTTCAAAGAAAGTCGGTCAAATCATTATGGTTTACGTGTTAAAAAAATATATGACACAATTAAATATATTGCTTGAACTAGTGGCTGTAATGGCTGATTATTCTGTCTGTTGAAAGGTTTAACTAAACCGCAGTGACACTACCCACATAACAAATAAAGCTGAAGGCTAAGGTCACATGTTAACCTTTAAGTGGGGTGATGTTTAGGGCCGAAGAGGTCACTGATGTATTTGTTTATTCAATTAGTATAAATGTCAATGTGCCAGAAAGCATGAAGTGGAAAGGTGCATAGATTTGGTCACATTATATAGTGCATATGTATAAACAACTAAACATCACTTTGGTAACTTATAATAAGCACATTTTGTAATACATCAGCAGAAACAAGAAAAGTTGAATATTTTTACAATGATTTGTATGTCATAAATGCAGATACAGTGATGTACCAAATATGGTAATTTTTCACATGTAAATATTTATGTTTAATATGACAGACACTGTGCATACTGATAACACCACAGAAAGAGAGAGCGTGTGTATGACTTTATGACATTTCAGGACATTATAAATGTGCATAATGACATGGGTATGACACAGGAATTACAAGACGGTGGTGATTTATGAAAACATGGCTGATGCCCATTTCTCAAAAGTGTTATTCACCTTATTCTTCATGTACGAGCGGTCGCAACCATTTGAATCTTCTTGGCTCAAGACTTCCAGTCTCATTCACTTCCATTCATTTTTAGACATTAAAAACCGCTCGATATGCTGCTTGATGTTGCAAACTTTCATTCATTCATTTTATTTTCAGCTTAGTCCCTTTATTAATCAGGGGTCGCCACAGTGGAATGAACCACCAATTTATCCAGCATATGTTTTATGCAGCAGATGCCCTTCCAGCTGCAACCCATCACTGGGAAACATCCATACACTCTCATTCACACACATACCCTACAGACAATTTAGCTTACCCAATTCACCTAGCGCATGTCTTTGGACTTGTGGGGGAAACCGGAGCACCCAAAGGAAACCCATGCAAACACTGGGAGAACATGCAAACTCCACACAGAAATGCCAACTGACCCAGCTGAGGCTCGAACCAGCGACCTTCTTGCTGTGAGGGGAGAGCGCTACATTTTCTTATTATATTATTCTGCTTAGTCATGCAAACACTTGTTTTTAGAGCAAGTAGTCTTGGTCATTTCTCCTATAGGTGACTGAATCGACTGAATTGGAAATTCTAAAACAATCGCAAAACTAGAGCACTTCCGCATTGAAGAATAAGGTCAATAAATCACACAGAATTAGTTTTTTTCAGAAAGTAAAACTGTATACAGTTTCCTGTGACAGTGTTTAGGGATATTGTGATGGAAATTACAATTTGAACAGTATAAAAACAATGGAAAACTATGTAATGTCCTTACAATTCACAAAAACAAACCTGTTTGTGTGGGAGTGGGAGTGAGCTGAGTTGATTGTGTGTGTGTATATATATATATATATATATATATATATATATATATATATATATATATATATATATATATGTATGTATGTATGCATGTATGTATTTATGTATATATATGTATATATATGTATGTGTTACAATGTATTACATATTGCATATGTAAAAACATAACTTGTACATACATTTTTTATAGTTCTATCTATATTATTTAAAAGAAGCACATTATTTAGGGGAGAATGGTTCAGTCTGGGATGGATTTACTATTGGCTCTTACTGAGCAAGAGCCCATAGGCCCAATCAATAGTGGGCCACAACTTTACCCATTTACATTTGTTTTATTTGTTCAGTCAGAAACTATTAGCCACATATCCATTTCCAGGCCAGTGTGAGTGAAGGCTATGAAATGACCACCCGCAGGTTAATAGCCTTTGTCAGAATCAATCGCCATAATCTGGTATTTATCATTATTTAGAAGTAGGACGCACCTATACAGTACACGTCTGCTCCCATTTATTTATTGTCATATACTTTAATTGCTTCATTAGGGCTTTTATGAAAAAGCAAAGTTCATATGTTGATAAATTATCATATTCATATTCCAGAGAATAATAATTTCTGTACACTTTAAACTAAATTGTGCAATCTGAAATGTTTCAAGCACTTTCCAGTACACCATCTGAGGGCAGAGATATTATCAAGATATTTAAAAATTTGCCATTGTCAGTGATCGTAAAATGTGAAATTAATTCTATACCAAAGCTTGATAACATGATTTCCTAGACACAATATTCTAGTTTTGGACTGTCCGTCTGAATCTCCAAATTACAGTTGATTGATCCAGATAAATAATTTATTAATTTGGCCTAGGGCTTCATGATAAATTGCATGCGACTGTATGTTGTGTATTCAGCTCCAGCACGTGCGTTCACATATAGCAGCATTTACAACACAGAGCCGTAGTTCACTGACGAGCATGTTTGCATAGCTTCTCAGTGAACTACGGCTATATGTAATAAATGCTGCTAGTGTTACAACTGAAAGCACATGGAAATACTCCTTTTAATCCTTACACAGAATAAGGCATGCAAAACATTTCATAGCAGCGATTCAAAGCAGTGAACCGCATTGCTTCATAGGATAATTATAATAACAACTCAGATAAACCATATGTTGTAGTGGTTGTGTGTTTATTATTCACATTGAATCGATGAAAGCAGTAAAATCATCTTATCATTCGCTATAGGGATTTCCTGGGTTTCTTTAAGGTGTATTTGTTGGTTCTGTGTATAACTCGCGAGAGCTCCCTCTGGCCTTCGGAGATTTACTACTGATCACACAACCGTGTTTCCTGACAAAATGTGTATGCCAATCATAGCTTTTGCTAAATTTTGGCCCAATTGGGCTACCCATTTATAATTACCCATTGTTTATCCTTTTAAACAAATTGACTGAACGAAAAGTTAAGCTCATTTATTAACACTTAGGCCCAATCCCAATTCTACCCCTTAGCCCTTTCCCTTACCCCTACCCCTCGTTTTGCGCGTGCCCGCCAAGGGGTAGGGGTGTCCCAATTCTCTTTAGCTTGAAGGCGTAGGGCTAAGGGCAAGGGGTATACACCCCTTCGAACGAAGATTTTTCAGGAGCACACTTGAAACGGAGGGGTAAGCATATTTCCCAGAATACACCTGCCACAACGGCCGTATAGCTGAACCCGGAAGTAAGGAGATCCACAAATTAGTATTTTTTGTCATTATTACAAATTTTTACGACAAACAAACACATGTTTTATTATATTCATAACCGCGTTCATGTTTTACGGTCATGCTTTTTAAAAAAAACCCAACAAAAAAAAACGCTAAATTTCGCGATCTATAATCCCTAATAATAACTCCTGTACAGCAGTCCTACAACATTCTGTCACTCGATAACACTCGAATACCCTGTCAGAGCAGTCTAGTGGCTGAAAATGAGCTTTTTACAGTGTCTGCTATAATGTTAATGTTGTTTTCGTGTGTTTACATAGATGAATACGGCCACTGTGTAAATACACAGTACAGTTACGATCTTATTGCCACATTAGATCGTTATGATAACATAATATATGCCTTCAGTGATTTCCTGAAGATAAACACCACAAAATAACACTACTGGAATAACTACAGCAGTCGCGATCGTCTGATCTCATATGAAGCAAGAGATCGTGATGACATATGATGACGTGTGCAGGTGTTGAAGTGCTGTCCCAATTCTTAGGGGTAAGTTTTGAAGCCCTTCCCCTTAACCCTCGGTTGTAAGGGGGAAGGGGAAGGGGTAGGGGTACAAAAATAGAATTGGGATTGGGCCTTAGTGCCACCTACTGGCAGTTTTAGCTTCATATTTAAAAATGAGTTAAATTAAAAAGTAGAGTGTAGGCTAAATAAAAAAGGATACTGAATCGTCAATAATCTGTGCATTTTTATTCTGATTTAATTTATCAACAAACAGATATAAGAGAACATCAATATGACAAATACATAAAAATTCTAAATAAATATTTATAAAAACATTTCATCATTCATTTTCATTTGACCTAGTCCCTTTAATCATCAGGGGTCGCCACAGCGGAATGAACTGCCAACTTATCCAGCATATATTTTACACAGCGGATGCCCTTCCAGCTGCAATGCAGCACTGGGAAACACCCATACACTCTTGCATGCACACACATACACTAGACAGTAAATAGACAATTTAGCTTACCCAATTCACCTAGAGCACATGTCTTTGGACTGTGGGGGAAACTGGAGCACCCGGAAGAAACCTACGCGAAAACAGAGAGAACATGCAAACCCCACTCAGAAATGCCAACTGACCAAGCAGGGACTCAAACCAGCGACCTTCTTGCTGTGAGGCGAGGCACTGAGCCACCGTGTCACCCTTTATAAAAACATGTATTGATCTATTATTTGTAATCTCAGTGCTTATCTTGTATTTTATTGTGTTATTTAATGTGTTTATTGTGTTGGCTGTTTAACATGACCTCAAAATTTGATAAGGCTGCATGCTGCATATGTTTTACAAACCTAAAAGCATATAGGCCACTGGTGTTGTAGCATAGGTGAGTAGTGTAGGGATGGAGTCCAGGTTCCAGTACACTCAGAAAATTAGACATATTCCTAATTAAATCCTTATTCATCAACGCAGGAGAAAAATAAAACAGTTCACAATCAACCTGCAGCAAAAAACAAACAAAATGACATACTGCTAAGCCTGAGAGATGTGGTGCCACTTCTATTTTTACTTCATCTCATATATGGGAGTTGATATTCATATCCTTGGGAGCATGCAGAATGCGTCTTACTCATCCGTGCGTGTTGTTGTCAGGAGCTTGATGAATTATTCATTACAGGCCTTTATTTTTGCGTGCCTCTTTAGGTTTATATTAACCGCACATCACAGCTTTCAGGTGGCCGTCAGTATCTAATGTAAAAAAAGAGAGCAATATTAATGCAGGGGTCACTGTAGTTGTAGTTAAACTTAAATTGCTCCTTATGGAAGTCAAGTCTGTTAAAAGCAGGAGCCATTAAACATTCATGCAGAAAGCATCCTCGCAGGATTTGCTCGCTCTCACAATCTGTAAATATATTACACGTTGCCTGATCCCAACACTTTAAATGTTCGTCAAACACACATTTAGCTGTTTTTGAGTTAGTAAAACAAGTGTCTGCTTCAAATGAGAACACTGAACATTGAACATATATATATATTAAAGCAATAATATCTGCACAAAGTCTAGAATGCTACAAATGTGCTCATTTAACAGTGCATTGATATGGAAGGTTGGTGACTGTTTATTTAGGTTTTGGTGTTTCTATCATCACGGATCAGAAACACTGACCGCAGCTTTCTGTTGAAGTGGGGAGGGTCGGCGTGACCTAACACATCGCATCTAAATTCTGCTGCTAAGAGAGTCATCTATTATCCATGCTGTGCTTCCTGCAGCCCACGCGCTCTTTTCATAGAGAGATTATGCAATTTCCACCCAGCAGAAATCCCGTTTCTTAACATCAGTAAGAGAACCATTACAGAAACGCTATAGAAACACTACATAAAGATCTTCACGCAGGCATGCATAAAGCATCTCTGCTGTATGTGCACTGCATTAAGAAGATCACACGATTTGGATTTGCTAGCATTTGTCCGAAAGAGATTATGCTTTTCCTGACCCCCCAGCTCGCTGGCTGCTGATATAACAAAAACAAACAAACCACAATGGGACTGTATTTTAATAATAATAATAATAATAATAAAAGTTGTGTGCTGCTGACACATATTTGTGTGTTTTGGTATTGTCACTTCATGCAATTATGCATGGAATTTTTGCTTTAAATGTTATGCTTTACACTTCGTTTTGAAGGTCTACTTTAGGTATTTTCTGGTAGACATGCAGAGGACACAGCAATAACAAATACTTTACACTGTCTGCCATTATTTATTAAACAAATGACCCCAAAATAGTTCTGCTGTACTTTAAAGTTTAACTGTTCAATTATGTATCTATTTATAGTTTTACTTATAGATCTACAGCCAAAAGTGTCTCGTGTTTTTAATCCAAGGGGCAAGTAATTTTTTGTGGTGTTTGTATTGTATTGTAAAGTTTTTTCTTATGAGGCAGAAGAAGAATTTCCATATGCATGCAATAAAGATTTCTAATCTAATTAGGTTGGCTATAGGCAAGTTCACACTTTGGTTTGATTAAAATCATCTCTGGTACAATATTTCTGTTAGTGTGGTTCACACAACTACATAATCTGAACAAAACAGAATGCTGTAGGGCTGCATGATACTGAAAAATGATGTGATAAGTGATATTGTTGCGGTAACATTTCTTATGCTATAACTAACTTGCAAAATGCCATTTTATCAGCATTTTTTTAAAAATATACAGTGCTCAACATATACTGTATAAGTACATCCCTTACAAATCTATTTTTAAAATTATTATTTTTAATAGGAAGCTATACAATACTATATTTGTGCATATACATTAGATTAGTCAGTACTGAAGCCAAATCTGGAGCTTATCTAACAAAATAACTTACGATAACGGTCCAAAAACTAGTACAGCCAAATTTATGTTATAGAAAAATATTAAATACAAATTTTTTTGCAATATTTTGCTTGAATTTAATAATATTATCTTTCAATTTCTAAATGTTTGGTGACTAAAATATTATTTTAATAAATATATCTGTTTAATAAATCTGTTTTGTTTAAATGCACTAAAATACATTGCTTATTTTCACTGAGAAATGGATACAAATATTCATTTTCAAAATGGGGTGCACTCAATTATGCTGAGCACAGTATATTTATTTATGTTATGATTATACTAAAATAAACAGGTAATACTGTATATATTTTTCTGAGCTAATTAAATCTATTAAAAAATGTCAAGGTGCAAACATTTAGACTTTAAAACACCACAAATGACTTTCTTCATTAGTATTTATTTTCAACTAGATTCACCTAATGGCAGCTCCTGGAGAGTTGCATGCAGCACACAAATGCTTGGCACATAAAATAATTTAATTTATTGCACTTCTCTGCAATTTTGTTATTGCATATACTATATTCATGACAGCAGAACTTTTCCAATATATTGTGCAGTCCTACAGAATGCTCACAATTACTATTTTTTTCTCTATTAATAGTTCAATACATTTGTTTGTGTATGATGGAGAAATTCCTGGCACTGTTTTGACTCCTTTACACAATTTATAAGCTCTTTACAAGTTCTCAACTGTTAAATGCCGTCACATGTATACAAATACATCAAATGCGTTTAGCCCAGCATGCAACATTGTTTTGGATGTTTGATAAATTCTGTCACGAAATACACTTTTGTTGTTTTTTCATATCTTTAGGTATGGCAGTGTGAACACAGTGAAACATGATCCATTGTATAATTTCTTGACTATTATACACTTTAAACCACCTTTTTTAACAGAAGACACCCATAAAAATTATTATTTGAAGTAACAATACTTTAAACACCAGCACATATTGTCAAGTACTGTGTATTTAGAACAAGAATTATTAATCAAGCTTGCTCTTTTAATTTTATTCAATTAGGCCTACATTTATTTTTTTGTGTTCAGCAAAATGACTATGCATCATTTTGACATTTTGTTTGAAATATTAGATATTTGTATTTAACATACTTTCTGTGCATATCCTATATAAAATTTACTTCAGTAAGTGAACATTGATATAGACCCCAAATATGATGTAGGTCTCACTAAAACATATAGTATATGATTGTTTAAATAGCTTTTGGTGAAATAATGTACCGTAATGAATGTTATAATAATGAATAAAATAATGTTCAATGTCGTACTGAATTTAAATTCATAACTTGCCCTTATTCATTTCATTGTAAATACCTGTTTCTTCAATATTAAGCTATTAGACACAAATGCTAATGGTTGAGTTAAACTTTACTCAAGCCAGAATGCCTTTAAATTCAAAAGATGTGTGAAATGCTTTAAAACTATTTAAAAGATGAACAAATAAAACATTTTGATGGTGAACCGTGGATCTAGATACAAGTGCCACTGAAACTACTATTGACAACACTAACAACGTGCTGGCTAAAACACGCATCCACAACATAACGCATTAACAGTAAATGTGCGCTCTAATCTCCCTGAGCTCCAGCTCGAGCTGTTCTTCCAGAGAATAATTTTTCCAGCATGAGTCGACTGTCACTAATCATTCAATCAGTTCACTCACGGGAGCGCAAACTGCCCGAGCAGCAGATTCCTTCAGCGCGAGTCACAGCAACTCAGCAGCGCGCGCACTAATCCATACAGGAACTCGCGGGCGCGCTCTCACGGCCGTGAGGAAAACAAGAGCTCGGCCATCTATTTTTGCTCTCCGCGACCTTATGGTTTTACAACAGATGCAAACCAGACTGAAAGCCTGCTGGATAATCGATATCAGAAAAAAGTGAACCTGTAGCCACAGAATCTGATTCACTGTATATAGTTACAGAAAAGCAATGAGTTGAAGTAACAGGATAACAAAAGCGCATCCACGCGCTGAAGCAGGGTTAGAAAACAAACTGATGGGGCCCGTGAATCTTTTTCATTAGAAATTTGGGCAAGATTGGCGTCAGTTGGAGGAGAACGTGTTGTTCTGTCTGACAGCTATGAGAACACCATGTGGAAGAAGCCTGCGGCAAAAGGTGGAGTTTTATTGCTTTGCTTTAGTATTATGAAAACCTGTTCAACAAAGTATTTAGCTACCAATGTATCAACAATGTTAAACATCAAGTGTCATCAAAATTGTAAGGCAGATCTCTATTGAATAGATGCCATATAATTAATTTACTCATCGTGCACGGTCACACTTTTGGTTTTATCCATTTTGATTCATGTAGGGTAAATACTGGAGGCTGCTTATGCACAAAAGCATCACATTTTGTTGCATTGTGAAGTTCATGTTGGGTAAACTTTGGCCTGCAGGTTAGTATAATGTGAAGATGTGTGACCCTTTGAAGATCTGTATGTTATAATATTGTCACAGTCATGGGCATTGCTAGGCCTATTTTAGGGGGGCTGTAGCCCCCCTATATTTCTACTCAGCCCCCCTAAAATTTTTGAGATTAGCTCATAAACTGTACACTAAATTATCGCCTCAGACCTCTTTAAATTTGATATGAAAACAGCTTCAGAATTTGGCTCCTCCCCGTATTTCGTTTTCCATTTGATCAGCAAACCACAGCTGTGCAGAGCGAGAGAACAAGGTGTGTGTTTATGGATAACTTATTATAATATCTGCTTATTTGCTATAGATACACTTGTATCACTTATACCAATGTCACAGAGGAGCAATCGGGTTTCCAATCTACTGTTTCCTCAGGGCTCACCACTCCAGCTAAAATGTAACTCTTAACGAACATTTCATTTTTTTTTTTATTTGAGAATGAACTACGAATATAAAACACATTACAGTGCATGTGGCATTAACTAGTCTATACCATCCAGTCATGCACAGAAAAGATTAAACACAGTGACAGAACCACTTAGTGAATTTACTCATTTTAACTGTCAGGGTCACTGACAGAGATAGAGTAGAAACATCATGCGTTTTCTTGTATTAAAAAAAATATATATTTATTATTTATTATTATGATTTAGATTGTTAAATGTGTGAATTAGCCTGTAGGTTTAAAAAAATATTTATATTTATGCCATTTAATCAGAAAAGTGGCAGTTTTATTTCTTTAATACAAATGAAACATTTAATTAATAATATTTATTTAATTAAATATTTATTTAATACACAGTACTACAGTAAACAGGCGTGTTGAGCCTATTTGGCTCATTCAGAACTCAAATTGCTATGCCTGTCTATACAATAGAGTGCTAGTTTAGCATACAACCTTACCATATTAGTCACATTTTAAAATGCATTACTAATAAATTATTACTTATAAATGTTATATTAGGCCTTTATATATATATATATATATATATATATATATATATATATATATATATATATATATATATATAATTTAATTCATTAATAAACAATTTCTTTTACCTCATAAGGAGCTGAGCCCCCCTAAAATGAATATCCTAAAATCGCCCCTGGTCACAGTTATAGTAGTACAAAACAAATTCAATCTAAATAGTAAAAAAAAAAAAAAAAATAGGGAAGTCCTAATCACATTTAATAATGATAACCAAACAAATTACACAACATATTTTAGAAAGTTGGCAAATTATTCACTGGACTAAACAACAGTACATAAAAAAACAAACAAGTGTGCACAATAGGTAACCAAGGTAACAAACACACTGAAAAAATGATTCAAAGATGATTCCTTGGATTTACTAGTTTTTTTAAGTTAAGTGGTTGTAAACAATTTTTTTAGGCTGAATTTAAAGCAAACAAATTAAGATGAACATTACTAAATTTAATTTGTTTGTTTAAATTCAACACATAAATCGTTTGCAACAATTTTGCAGGCATAATTTTTTTTCAGTGCAGGAAAGCAGCAAGACTTTTATACTAGATTGATTGAAAACTGAAAATCTTACACATTTAAAAAAAATTTTTTTACATGACAACATTGATTTAGGGGCCTTGAAACATAAACATTTTTTAAGCAATAGTTAACCACATAATTCACTTTCCCTCAAGCCATCGTAGGTGTATATGACTTTCTTCTTTCAGACAAATTATGAAATTCAGACAAGTTATGAAAGGAATTTTGAGATAAAATATGACAGTAAATCTCTTCTTGTAAACTGGCTCAATCACACAAAACTACCACACACATACTACAGCAGTAATAACTCATCATTGCTCATACAAATTATTGGTTTTATTCATATTACGATAAGAAAAAATTTTAATTGTGGGGAGAATTTTTGCCAGTATATTACAAAAGCAAAGATATTGCCCAATCCTAATGTAATCCCTTGAATCCAAAAATGTGTTGCGCATGCATTCTTCCCAATTAGTATGCGAAGGACAACATTTTTATTAAATGTACCAAAAACTTTATTATATACATTTTAATTGTAGATATGTCATCAAAGCAAGCTATACTTGCAATTCTCTGATGTCCACATTATGATTTTGATTGTGGTACAATAACTAGTACAACAAACAATTCTTTTTTCTGAAGGGTTGCTTTCAGCTCTTGAAGTATTAGCTAGTTAGCATTGCCGCATTTTAGGTGGCTTACTTTGCACATTTCGATGTATTGGCAACTGATGTAAACAGTGTTATGCACAATAGGTAATACAAGACATGACCTCTAAAGCACTGTGTCACGTGATAAGGGTGGTAGATTACATATGACAAGAACAAAGCCTTACCAGCAGTACAGTGATCATGCCAACTAATGCAAACACAATCAACTGAGATACTATTGTTTAGCAGAGTAACACACGTGTATATCCGATATCCTAGATGTACTGTAAGTACTTGCACAATCAGTAAAGAACTGATTCTGTGTTGGCTGGCGCTCAAGTTGTTTAATTGCATTGCACTGTACTGTTCGAGCCTCCATGGGAGAATCTGTAAATCAGCCACATAACTTAAAAGCCTTTAGCGCTGATCTAAAACCAGTGCTTAGATGTCCTAATTGTTGTGAAGATTATGATTTAAAAAAAATTGCAATCCATGGTAATAGTATAAATCTAAAATTTCTGTGAACTAATGGAGCATGCTTTTAAAAGAATGGCTCTATTATTTTAATATTAGAGAATGTCTACAGACATTTCATTTGTATATTAGTTGTGATGAGACCTGTCAGTTTAATACAACCAATAATTTATTGACAAAAGAAAACCAATAACAACTTTAAATGGAATTAACATGTTAACAAAGGTTTGGCAGCAGAACCACGCCACATTTTGTCTCCTTAACCAATCACCTACTCCCAATCATTTTAAAATATTACAGAGAAATGACCCCCACTCTGAGTCTCTGGGCATCACCATAGAACGCCCAATCAACCTACACACTTGTTAATCGTTTATCGTCTTACTTCCCTTCCCCTTCGTTCCACTGTTCCCTTACCATCCCTTTCATTCCTACATTCTTACGATAAAGTCTAGCTCAAAGTGTGGCGTGGTCCATGCTGGTGAAATCTGTAACATATGTGTCGGGTGCAGCGAGGTTGAGGATCCACGTACAGTTTATTAGTAGGAGTGGTTAAGGAGGCAACGGTTAAACAGGTAGCAAACAGGAGCACAAAGGCAATCCAAGATTGTAGTCAAAAACAGGCGAGTTGAGGCAGTTAGTAGAGAAAGCTAAGATCAAAACACAGAAAGACTAGCTAGGATTAAAGCTTTGTAATGCTACCAGTTAAAGGTTATTGCACAGTGAATCCAAAATTTTCATCCGTAAATTTTGCACATTACAAAATAGAAATTCAACCTCACATTGTGTAAATCATATTAACACACTGCCTCCGTGTCATAAAAAAAAAAATTCGAACAGGGTTCGATTTTTTTTTTTCTGCTCTTTGCATCCAAAAAAGCACTTTGAGAGGTGTTTTGACAGTTCAGAGCCAGTGTACATGCGAAAAGCTAAATACAGAATGCAGTCACCTGAGCTACAGATAACTTTATGACAAACACAGTGCATAAATAAAGACTGTGTTGAACAGTTGAAAACCACTATGCTGGATTCAGTGACTGGTGCACCTCTGCCCTGCTGCTGTTTAGTGTGTGTCCTAGGGTTGGGCGATGTTGACAAATTTGGCATCGTACGATGTCGAATGTGAACATCGGCGATGGACGATGGTATCGTCGTCGTAGGCGGGGTGGGGGTCTTTGTTGTTAAATATCAATTAATTCATAACGAATTTAATAATTGTAGCGTATCGTTTTCACTACCTGACCCACATGGTCTTTGCTTTACCCATGACCAAACCATAAATAAATAAAGTTATACACAAATTACCACCTGTCAATCACTTTTATCTGCGGGACTCTGGCATGATCAGGCGGAGTGATGTGTCATAATGGCTTTTCCCCACAGCTGGTGGCAGAGACGAGACGAGAGTTTGTTTGGAGTTCACTGTAATTTGTATTGTGATTAATGATAACTTCCATATTTTATTATTATTATGAGGACATAATAACAAGTAAAGATGCTAGAGCTCGACCGTTTTGGTCACACTTGCGCCTGATAATTTATGCGACCGAAAATATGTATTTGAAAGCGTTTGTGCTAGTGCATACATTTTTACCGTGCGACCTGTTTTCACTGCAAAATCATCACCGCGTGCGCGGATTTAGGAGACATTTATGCAGAATGCATCTTTGCACCTAAAGACGCAAACGCAGCGCTCAGGAACAGATTAAAACAGTTGTCATGTGAACTTGCTGAAGTACAAAAGCCTACAATGCTTGCCCCGCCCTTGTGCTCTTCCTATTGGCCCACTGCGCTAGAACTGAACGCGAATGGATTGGTTAATATCAGCTGTCAATCACTCAGTCAACGCCTTCTGCCTTCACATGACAGGAGCAACAGCCGCGGAAATGTGACGCGCTGAAGATGAGAGAATGAAAATAACACTGACAGATTTAGTTTTAGAAACCACCTAAAGTTAAATAATGGCACATCCTATTAGTGATCGTGTGCTGAATGTTAATCCACCATTTACACTTTTCCAAGAGTGGATAAAAGACTTCCAGTGGCTTCAAGTCCGCTATGAAGATAACTAAAGCCATTCACTGTAAAGTCTGTGGGATGGGGTTTACAGGTAACAGCGTTTGCCACTGAATCTACACATTTTAAGCGCGAGAGGTACTGTATAATCCTCACGATGTAATTAAACCTCACGATGCTGTCATCCATGCAAACAGCAGCTATAATATAACACAGCTCATGAAAAGACCGTTATGGCTATCAAGATGACATGCAAATAATAAGTTATATATCAATATACATGTGGGGCGGGGCGATGGATCACGATGCCGGCTCAGCATCGTGAAGTTTATCAGCCATCGGCGATGGACGATGACATCGTCTATCGGCCCAACCCTAGTGTGTCCATACATTTGACTGCTCATAGACGTTACAATAGAAAGCTAGATGCCTCATGGTCTGCTTTCGGTTCGTTGCCTCGACACATCAACACGGCTGCCATCTATTATACTGTCTATAGGTATGTTTACGTATGTAAACGTGTGAAATATCACAAGCAATGCATCAAAAATCCACAGATTTTCTGAAATAAACTTTGCATTTGGGGATAATCCAGCACAGCAGTATTGGATGAACACAATATGCAGCCTATTCCTCTTTCTTTTTCTTCTTCGGAGAAGAGAGAGCAGAACAAAGTACCACTGCTTTAAAGTGACTCTGAAATGTTTTGCGTTTTTTTGTAATGGATTATTTAAAATGCATCGGACTCAATGATACAAAAATTTCAGACTTTAGTGTGCAAAGACATTAACAGTGAACAAGAATCATCAAAATGTGTGAGAATGCGAGGTGTATAAATAGTGCAAATAATGAGTCAATCATGAGCTTCAGCTTTGTGCATCAGTGTCTGAATGATTCAGCTGTGGCAGGAGTGATGAGTGCAAAGACTTCTGGGAGTTGTAGTTCATATCAGTGGCGCATGTTCTCCAGCAATCTGCTCATGCTAGATTGCTGGTGATCGTGACAAAATCATGTCCTGCACATGGATTCTTACATTTTTAATTGGATTTTATTTCCTACTCAGTTCAAAAATAGCCGGAAAGAGCAAAACAGAAAGATTTTGAAAGTTCAAAGGGATATTTTAGCCCAAAATCATTAATTTTGTTCTTGTTGTTGATTTACTAACCCTCAGGCCATGTAGTTTTTTTTGTCTTCAGTAAAACATTACGTTTTTAGAACTGTAGCACTTGGTAAATCATAAAATCCAGGCAAACAGTGTGTACATACAAAATAGACCTAATACCTGTGGCTCCTAATAATACAGTACAGTGTGATCTTATGAAGAGAAACAATTGTTCCATTTAAGAAACTAAACATGTTTTATAATATTATTACCTATAAACTTCATTAAATTAATCTGATAACATGTGAAACTATTTGACAACTCTAGTTATGATCATTAGCAAACAATAAAGAGCATAAATAGTGGTGCCAATAAAAATTTAACAGAAGCCATTCAAACATGAACATTTTTGGATAAACATATCTCTTTCTAATGTCAGCTATTTTGGTAAAAAAATAATCAGGTACCTTTTAAAGGCTTTATGTAACGTGTGTAGCTTTCTTCTTCACCTTGGCAGAAGAAAAGGAATCGCTATTGATTTCATATGCAGCACTAACACTGCATCACCTTGTGGAATCGATCAGCTGTTCAAGTGCTAAAGAGTGATTGCAAACTTGTGCAAAAAAATGCACCTCATTAATGGAAAACTAGACCACTGTTTTACTAGATGGACATTCAGACTGTTGAAAATCAGCTGTGTCTTCTACTTTATTTTTATGGATTACGTATAAAGAGATAGGTCCAACAATATTTCACAGATTCACAGACAAGATCCTATCCAAATAACCCGAGGGATGAGGACTTTATCAGAAGTAAAGGTACTATAGTGTTTTTGAAGCCTTGTTTCCACTTGGTGATAACATGCGATTTCAGTGTAGCTGCAGTACTGAGAAGCATTATTTTTTCCACCTGGTATTAACATGTGTGTTTTGTAATCACCATGTGTTCAAATGTAACTTCCGTCTTCTTTAGCCACATCCTTATTTACTTTTACAGAGTGCTATTAGTGAACAGACTCATGTATGCAGTTTGTAAACAGGAAAGTAAGTGAATGAAAAGGATGTGGATGTAAACTATGATTGTGATTGTAATCTGTGTGCTTGGTGCAACACAGCAAAGCATGAATACCTTGTTTTTGATTGCTTTCTCAAATGTGTCCCATTATGATATTGTGTTAGATTAGTAGGTAGAGTCGGTGGCATATACCTGTCAACATTGTGATGTAAAAATATGGCATACTCCCCCTCCACCCAAAAAAAAACTCAAACTTACCCAGAGGAACTACCAAAACTCCTTAATCTGTTATGTAAGCTAGGGTTGGGTCGATAGACGATGCCATCGTCCATCACCGATGGCCGATAGACATCACGATGCATCGCAATCCTCCGCCCCGCCCCCGTCGCAGCAGCAACCCGCTCACGAAAAATACACATGGCCCCGTTTATACTAATAATTTCGTAGTTTTAAAATGCCATTTTAGAACGAAAATGATCTACGTCCACACTGGCGTCCACACTATACAGCTGTAAACGCACATCACGTGACCACACACAAACACACACTCTGTCATTTACTGCAGCGTATGCACACGTCTGAACTCCAGCAGTCAGCGGGTGCTTTGAGCACAGAACCCCAGAGAACAGTGCACGTCAGACAGTTTATCAAGGATGTACTGCTGGATCATGTCTCACTATAGTTATTAAATGTGATATTTAATTCATCTTGCCTCTTAATGATTCTTCGGTCTTTTGAATCTATCAGGTAACATGTCATAGCGTCAGATCACTGCTTCAATTTTTCGTTTTCACGCTTGTACTTTTAGTAATTTTAGCGAAAACCTCAGATACTGTTGGTTGGTTCCTGTTGGTTGTTTTTTACCAACCAAGTTTGTCGATGCCATTATAATGACACAGATTACTCTGCCTATTCATGCCAGAGTCCCGCGGAAAAAGTGATTGACGGGTGGTAATTTTTGTGTAACTTATCTTTATTTATTTATGATTTGGTTATGGGTAAAACAAAGACCATGTGGGTCAGGTAGTTGAAACGGTAGGCTACAAATAATTAATTTGTTATGAATTAATTAATTATTCATAAATAATTAATTTGCCAATGCCATAGTCCATATAAGCCTAGTTGAAACTGTTACAAATATGAAGAGGAAAATAGCTTCAAATGATAGTATACATAATATAATCAATAATATCAATAAATCAAGCCATTCACACTAATTCACTGTATTTAAATATGTAATAAAGTTATAGTTATTTAGTGAAGAGCAGTGAATCTCTCATCTTGATCCACTGTTTTAATTCGAATAGCATTCGATTACTTTCGTAACTGTTTGTGCTCATTTAAGACAAAAATATTTGTGTTTAAAATAAAACACGCCAGGACGACAGACATGTTCACATATTATTAACTGTATTTGTCTGTTTACAAACACACCCAAATCCAAAAGTGTCCACTTTCACTCCTTTTTAAATCACGTGTACAGAAGCTGATCTGGGAACAGTGTCTTTATCACTACAGAGCGCGTCCTTCAGTCAGCATTGATACATGACTGGACTGATTCAGAGGTTGCATAGGAAGGGCGACGGTCGACACATAGCTTTAATGGAAAGGAAGTGAATGCGGCTGTTTCAATGTGCTTTTAAGCAAAAATAAAGCGAAAGCTTAATTCTCTTGAACAGTTTTTGCTGTTATATCACTTTTGCGATGAGCTCTTTGACCATACTTTAACTTTACATAGAGAGATTTAAAATATGGGAGAAATACGTGAAAATACTCAAACTGGATGATAGCGGGATAGAATGGTAAAATACAGGAGAATCCCAGAAGGATTGACCATACGTCAGTGGTCTTTTATGGTTGTTTGCACTCCTTACAATATGAAAGCAATCCATACATGTCCCAAACTACATCTACATCCAATTAAATCTGAATTTAGCATCATCCTTTTCATTTTAATAGCATGTGTAAACACAATCTTGGGAGTGTGAATCAAAATATTTGATGAATCTGGTTCCAGTTGAGCTGTTATAAACCTCAAAAGTATTAAAGGTTTAGTACACCAAAAAATGAAAATTCTGTTATTAATTATTCGCCCTCATGTGGTTTCAGTCCCCTTAGATATTTGCTCATCTTCAGAACACAAATTAAGATAATAGATCAAATCCAAGATTTCTGTGAACCTCTGTAGACAGCAATAGTCCAGAGACTTCCAAAGTCCAGAATAGGAACCACATGCATTGTTGAAACATCCTATGTGAATTCAGGGATTCAACTGTTCTCATACAAAGCTCCAAGAACACTTTTAAGCACCAAAAAAAAGTAAAAATTACTTTATTATCTTCCGCTTCAGATTAGTATGCACATTTACTACAAGAATGATTGAATCCTTTGTTGGATACCCTTTATTTAGATGGTCCATTTAGAAGATTTCTTTCAAATCTAAGTTATTGCAACTGTATGTCAATATACTCTCATTAAATATATAATAGTATAAGTAGAATGTTTGATCAATATTAATAGAAACAGGACCTACAAAGCCTACTTAGACAGTTTACATGTAGTATTCAGGTGTGTTTTAGTAGTTTGGATAGATGAGGGAGTAACATTCTAGTTTACACCTCTATATTGTTTATATTTGATTGTTTTGTTCCCCTTTTCTGATGAGTTAGCTGACATGTTCTAAAAGGGACCATCAATTTGTAAACCGAAAGTTAATTCAGTAACAACTGACTACTTCAGTGAATGAGTGAGTTGCTTTAGACCAGCGGGTTTGCTTGTGACTCATTAATGAGTTGCTCTGAATGACTCATTAAATAGAATCAATTCATAATAACGAACTCCAGACATTCATAAACCATTAATGGAACTATTAACATTACATGTAAGAATTTTTTTGAATAAGAACTCACTGATGACCAATTCATCTCTCGACATTTTTCTACCACAAACACAAATGTGAGGGGAAATTGTTGAGAGAAAACAAGAAAAACAGTGAGCCATCTAACGAACGGTCCAGCATAGCCTTGGGAATCAAAGACAACTGTTGTCTTGTCATCTTTGGCACTTTCTTCTCCGGCCTAGAAGAGAAAGATCATCGGAAAGAGTGAGAAAGTGTGTGAATTTTCCCACTGTTCTTGGCTGAGCTGAGTGACTGCATGGTCTGTGCGTTTAGTGGCTGCTAATCGTCTCTTCCCATCGTTGTTGTGGAAGTGCATCCTGTGCCAAGGCCTGAACCACCCTCGCCTGGCACGATGCCTGGACCATCTCGCCCAGGCTGCATAGCTGAAGTGGCTTGTGGAGCCAGCATGGACACGCAACCCAGCGGGACGCTCCGCACAACACCGCCCGGCATTAAAAGAGAGCAGATCTGTTCCATTAGCATGCACATGCTAGCTCTGAAAATACATTCCTCTCATGCCAAAGCATAGATCTGTGCACTTGCTGTACTTTATGAAATCTATATGTTTTTCTTTTAGTGAGAATACAAATACATCTATTTGATGTAGAAGCCAGTAGATGATATTCAATAATGCAGTGTATCGTGATAATGTACATGCATCGTATTGTAGTCAAGTGTACTTCAATCAAAATATTGTAAATGATTGTTTATTATTTGAATGTTTCATGTACTCATATAATTTAGCATATTCAGATTGTATTCACAGTGGAATTTATCACAGCACCAAATGCAAGAAGAAGACTTAAAAGGGTATTTATTTTCAGTTATAAACATTATCACATTTTAATCCAGCCTACAACATACCCAGGGTATTGATTGTAAATGTTCTGATTGTTTGTAGGCGTATTGTTAACACTATTTGTTAACATTACCTAATTTTATTATTAATCTTAGATGATGTTAATTTATCTTAGGTGTTAATTTCCAGCTATGTTTCCATCCACCTATTTTTATGTGAATTTTTGATATGCGCATAAAAAAATCAGTTGATGGAAACACCAAGATGTGCATCAGTCTTGAAAATGCACATAAAAAACATATTCACATATCTGAGTAGGATATAAAGCTGCACGATTCTGGCTAAAATGAGAATCGCGACTTTTTTTGCTTAAAATAAAGATCACGATTTTTTTTACGATTATAAAGATATAAAATAAAGGTTAATATGAGTAGGCTAATATTATTGGTATTTCTCAAACATATGGTAAAACAATAATAATATTATGTGTAAGTCTACTGTTGGTTAAAATGCTACATTAAATGTCCTGGTCATTAATGCACAGTAAAGTGATGACATCAGAATACAACCATTAATAATTCTAATGTTGAATTATTATGTTTAAGACATACTGTATGCTTGCAATCTGTCATTGGCAACATTATTAGACCATTTTTATCACTGGTAAAATCAGACATTTGTCATTATCAGATTCCCTCTTGCATTATATTCGACATTACATAGGCTAGAGTGGTTATACTGACACTGTTAAACTTTTATTCTCATGCACAACACTTTGTGTTCGCTATAAAAGAAAAACATATTAAATGCTTGTCGCAGTCATAACTCTAAAATGCGATGTGATTATTTAAATGATGTGCACGCTTTTCGATAAACACACAGCTCACGGTCAGCTCACGTCACGTGTGATTTCGCGGCTGTGAATACGTCATTACATGAAGACAGAAACGACATTTTTGAGTCAATTAGACCTAATAAATACAGTATGTGACTCTTTCAACACCATTTGGAGGTGTCCACGTTGCTAAGCTACGTATATTATACAATGTGAAGGCTGCCTTTGCTTCTCTCCTGAACTTAAAAATATGATTGGCATAATCGTAAAAATGCCGGATCAAGATTGTCTAGGGGGACAAATCGAGATTGCAACATTTTTGATTATCGTGCAGCTCTAGAACTTTTTTTTTTTGATAAGATGTGCATAAACTATGATGGAAACACTTTTACTGAACAAATTTCCAATATGTGCATTAAAAAGGTCATGTGATTTTGTTATGAGATCATGTGATGATAAAAATGTGTGTGAGTGGACAAACCAGCAGGCTGAGCACATTGTAAAACATCTGAAATGTTGTTTTGGTCATTCTAAAACGCTGTAATTATTTCAGTATTAGTGTTATTATATTATTAATTACCTCCAGAGCTGTCAAGAGCATCTGCGCTCTGCGTCTCACGCCTTCAAACGTCACCATGCATTAACTGCATGCTGGGATTGTCTTCTGAGGCATAAGTAATTTATTAAATAAAGAAAAGATTGACGCAGCTTCTTCTACCGTAGCAAATTTCATCTTTACTTTTGATATTTGGCACCAGTTAATCAGGAAGTGACGATTTTGTTCTTTTTGACTCGTTGTATGGAAACGCTGCTCTATTTGCACTTTTTTTAAGTGATATATTTTGTGCTTAGCTAATGCTTAATAACTCATTAAAATCATATAACATTAACAATAACTTCTGTAACATATGTAGCTATTTCTCACTGCTGATGTTAGTTCATGCATTATCTGTTTATTAATAAACTTATTGTAAGTGTAACCTATTGTACTTTATAATCCTTTTGCAATTTAGTTAGTTAATTGTATTCTTAATATTCATTACCATTCATCATGAAAAAAGCTTCATTATCCCAACTAGGAAAAAGACATTTTTTTATATGGCTTAATGTTCAAAACCAAATCTGTCTTAAATGCAATTTGTATGCCACAATTCTCTCGTAAACTGTTCTGCAATTTACTCTATAAATCGAATTTGCATATAAAGAAGCATGCTTACATAAAACAGTGCATTAATTCAAATAAATCACCGGAAAACATGATTTCACAGTATTTTGCAAGTGAATAAACTGGATGTTTTTTTGCGCAATCTGCAGGTTTTTTGCGCTCAGACAAAGTGAATTTGCGCATATAATTCTCGAAATGCAGCAGAACAGGATATTTGTTCAAATATTAATGTCACATCTTGAGGATTACAAACGTTCCAGTGATTCTGTGAGGGTGTTGATGATTATCATATGAGGACGCATTTCTGAATTGTAATCTTCTTAATTAGCGCTCGCCGTCATCTGTTGTGTTCATCAGTGGTGATGTAAATGGCTGCATTAATAATTGATTGTTGGCACACTGATCTCTATAGCTGCATGCTCTTAACAGATGGCCTGATGCTGAATTGAGCTTTCTGCAGCTGTTGGTTACAAGTTAAGGCAGGTATCGAACTAGATTTAATATCTCCCAAAAAGTCTTTTTACTGCTCCAATGTATTTCTCCATTACAAGGGCAGGAGCGCATACCCCTCATTTTTTTGGGTGAACTTGGCATACTGTGCTACATATTCCAGATTATTTACTCTTTGTTAGGAGTTTTTTTTTTATTCCGCTTGGTCAGCTGACTAGATTTGTTACTGCCACGGTTGTCCTTAGATACCCTTGTTGCACCTAGTCTTTGCAATTCAAGTCTAATCTGTTACACGGGGAAAGCGCAGCCGTGTAGGAGGGAAACAACATCAATCTTACAGCTGTGAAGATGTCACGCAGCTTACCTATTTCCACCCCTGCTGTCCCGAGCAGCCGTAGCGCACATGCTTTGACCTGTTTAGTAGCTCTTGCGCACTGCTTTCAGATAAAATATTATTGCGAGAGCAGCGAGGTCTTTTGTTAAAATGCCCACGCAAGGCCTTGCCAGGTTGCGGCTGAGTGTATCACTAGCATCGGATTCCATCCCCATGGAGAGACAGAACCAAGGTAACCAAGGGGCTGATGAATAAATAGTATCCCGCTTGCTTTACTATGAAAATGGTTGCCACAGACCGGCAAAAGGCACACAAGCAATATAAAAGACCACAATGAGTAATAGGTTTTTATGCATTATACTACAGGGCTGTATCATGGCTACCAAAACCATATTACATGCATTTACCTGCTCACAACACAGATTTTAGTGACACACAAAATAAGTTTGCTGAAAGTATAAAAGAATGGAACTTCTTTCCCAAATTTCTCTAATTGTGCATTTGTATAAGCAGCTTGCATACACACTTACAATAAGCAGCTTGCATACACACCTACAATAGATTTTTTTACTATTTAGGCCCCGTTTACACTAATACTTTTTAGTTGTATGTTACCTGTATGGCTGGCGGAGGGGTGTCGCGGACGAAGAACAAAAGTGTAGAGCGGGGGGTTTGTCGTGGATGAAAGTGAAAATGGTTGGGGAGTCGCGGAAGAAAGTGAAAGTGAACAGCGGACATGGGAGGAGGGCGGTTGAGGAGGGGCATTGGTAAAATCGTGTCGGATAAGATTTCAGAGGTGCCAGATTCGGATCTGGCGTGACCATACACACACTCTGCAATGTATGTGGTGGTTGGAGCTTAAGGCAATCAGTGGGTGCTTTGAGCTCACCTCCCCAGGTAAGAGCTGCACATGTCGGACAGTTCATTAAGGATATACCACTGGATCTCATCTCACTATAGTTGTTAAACGTGATATTTAATTCATCTGGTCTCTATCTAACGACTCTTCTGTATTTTAAATCTTATTACTTGTTCTTAGGTAACGTGTTTTGGCTGAGCGCAAAGATACATTAATATATTAATTTATGTAACCATGTACACTGATTCTGCACATTTGACTGATTGCTTCCTTTTATTTCCTATATTGTATAAACTTATTGTATGTTATACTTTTATAATGGCCATTATTGGTTATTAAAACTGATATTCAGCAAAATAAACTGGGTATGTTTTGTGTTTTCAAAGAAAATGAAAGGAGGCGGTTATGTCAGAGGCTCCGTTTTGGTATAAATATGCATACAGTGAAGATGACGATTATATAAATATGAAGCTACTCGATGCCTCAACATTTTTAGTGTCTGTTAAGTTAATATCAAAATGAAAATAGGCAGTTTCTTATATCGTATTTTTATTTTATTGTTAAGATAGTGAAACAACATAGCCAGGGTGATGTGAATGACATTATAAAGTACACTGTTCCCTTTGAAGATTTACATGACGTGTTCTCAGGAGTGTGTTTTCAAACTTGTGAAGTCTGAACTTACAATGAAAGGATGCAAGACTGAACTTTATTAAATTCAATTCGATTCATGTTTATTTATATAGCACTTTTACAATGTAGATTGTGTCAAAGCAGCTTAACATTCTAGTAAAGTCCAGATTTCAGAGTTGAAGTTCAGTTTAGTTCAGTTCAGTGTGGTTTAAATTTCACTGCTGAAAGTTCAAACACTGAAGAGCAAGTCCATCGATGCACAGCTTCACAAGTCCCAATCCAAGCAAGCCAGTGGCGAGGAATGTTTGCAGCATGCCTTCATTTTCAGATGTCTCCATTTCCCCCACTTACTGACACAGAGCAGCAGCATTTTAAGACGAAAACAGCCTCTTCAGAATTTCCAAAATGCTCGGGGCTTGAAAACTCCAGGGTAGTGTGGACGGAAGGCATAACCACAGCAAAACTTGTGTGTTTTAAAACTAAAACGTATTAGTGTAAACGGGGCCTAAGTTTGACCACATGTCAATGCTGAAGCAGGCTTTTGTTTGTTTCACAGCTAGAAAACAAAAATCTAGAGATGGAACAACAGCACTACTGAATATAACAATAACCATTGATGCGGTAAGACAAGTGTGTGAGGGGAAGTGATGGAAATCAGCTATTGTTCTTTAAACAATCTGATTATAACTGTTAAAAGAATGGGCAGCACGGTGGCGCAGTGGGTAGCACAATCGCAACACAGCAAGAAGGTCGCTGGTTCGAGCCCCAGCTGGGTCAGTTGTCATTTCTGTGTGGAGTTTGCATGTTCGGAAATTGCATGTTCGCATGGGTTTCCTCCGGGTGCTCTGGTTTCCCCCACAAGCTCAAAAACATGAAAATGGGTAAGCTAAATTGTCCGTAGTGTATGTGTGTGAATGAGAGTGTATGGATGTTTTCCAGTGATGGGTTGCAGCTAAAAGAGCATTCGCTGCGTAAAACATGTGCTGGATAAGTTGGCGGTTCATTCCGCTGTGGCGACCCCAGATTAATAAAGGGACTAAGCCGAAAAGAAAATGAATGAATGAATGAACTGTTGTGTGAATGCGCATTAAGTAATTGCATAATAGACTGTGACCTACATGGTAAAATTTGTATTTATTCTATAATTGTAATTATAGTATTTATACATGCATGTATACTTAAAATACTATTACTTGTATACATAAAAGTATACAAGTATACCTTTAGAGGTGCCATAGAATGCATCGTTAGAGACGGTTAGGGGGCAGGTTGGGAGGCAGCCATGGCCTAATGTAAGAGTTGGACTTGTGATTTAAAGGTCGCAAGTTCAAGTCCAGGCAGGAACTATAGGTGGTGGGAGTGAATAACCAGCACTCTCACCACCCTCAATACCATGGCTCAGGTGAGTCCTTTGAGCAAGGCACTGATCCACTGATCGCAGGAGTTACATTCTAAAAATAGCCCGCAATAGGTGAAATTTGTGAAGTAGTCCGCTTGATTTTTTACTATTATGTTTTAAGGCTGTAAAACCCCTCACTATACTATTTTCTCAGATGAGCATTAACATTTTCACACTTTTCTCTCTTGTTTAATAACTTGTATAACTTCTACCTTCCTTTAGCATGTCTTGAAATCCAACTTTTTGTGTGATAGTTAGCATCTTTCTCTTCCTATTGGGTGCTTAGGTGCCTTTGACAGTGCAAAATGTTTCATCTACATTATGGGGTTTGTTGGGGAGAAAACTTCCAAACATACAGTACAGCACTTCAGAGTCATACTGCTAGCGATCAAAGATTTATGTAAATATGGCGAGCTGAATGCATTCTGTACTGTACAGGAGACACGGCACGGAGGAGATTGATTCACAGTGGTCCACAGCCAATCAGGACGCAGAACACAATGTGCTAATCAGGACGTAGAACACAATCGCTATTTAAAAAAAAACGCATGTCAGCCTGCACAAAATTTCCAAAAAAACAAATCCACGAAACTATCTATCTATTGAGTTAGATGTCTTGTTAAATCTTTTCAAATCTTTTTCAACCTCAGTAACCTAATATAAACCTAAGACATATTATAATGAATCATTAAAACAATAACTTTACATGTGGTAACCATTGCGCAAACAAAATAATTGACTCTGGTGCAATGAATTATTGTAAAATACTACACACCCAAGGAGTAACCACTTTCAATAGCCTGTCGTCAGTTATTCATTTCTTAACAATTCAGAATTATGAAGCACTTTTTCTTAATTATGAGCAGAATTTGAAGACAAACAATGAAGTGTGATTAAGATGTGCTGCTTAACAGAATCGTACTGTGCTGAGAAATAATTTGCACAACCCACTAAACCGCATGCTGCAGGCTAGTTGCAAAAATACTTTGTATTTAGTACATCATGATCCCCAGATAGCATGCCACAAATAATGTCCTGCTTGCTATGGACTTATTTAAATGTGCTAAAATTTGCCCATAAATACATATTTTCTTTTCCAAATGTAGAAGATTCAGTTCCTGAATAATAAGTAGAATATATTTTTGCTGCTAGCCTGCAGCACCATTGCTGGCCTTCTCATTAACAGAGTGCTTCACGCACTGATGATATTTCATACATGTTGAGCTTATTATAAATATTATAATGAGATTAGAAATAAATTTGCTGTTGAGAAGGCACAAAGAAAAGACCTTTTTCTTCATTATTTACAGATGAAAAGGATTGTGTGTGTGTGTGTGTGTGTGTGTGTGTGTGTGTGTGTGTGTGTGTGTGTGTGTGTGTGTGTGTGTGTGTGTTTGTGTGTGTGCGTGCGTGCGTGCGTGCGTGCGTGCGTGCGTGCCTGTGTGCGTGTGTGTGTGTGTGTGTTCAAGTTTTAAGTGCACAAAATAGAATGAAACACAAAATTAATAATTCATTAATCAAAAGAAACTGAAATCACTTCGGCAGCCTGCATGTACATGTATATTTCTATGACGCAATAAATGAAATAATTTTTACATAACATAATAATTATATGCTTACACTGTTAGTACACATACACATATTTATGGCATCAAATACTAATTAAATGTATTTAACCTCTTTTAAAAAACATTGTTTGAATTTGTACTTTAATAAACAGTATATAACGTTGTGATGGACTCAGATATCATCGGGGAAAGTATTCAAGATGATGATTTACTGTATTTTTCTGTTTGTTTGTTTGTTTGTTTGTTGAAACTTAATATTACACTTAATAGAGGAGCAGTGGTGTAAAGTAACAATTTACAAATACTCTAATTACTATAATTGCGTAGTTTTTCTCAGGAATTGTAATTTACTAAGTGGTTTTAAAAATATGTACTTTTACTTTCACTTGAGTACATTTTTAATGCTGCATCGGTACTTTTATTCCACTACTTTGCTTCAACCTGCAGTCACGACTTTATTTTTTCTTGTCTACGGGAATTCGAAAAATCAGTCCTGTGATTCCTGTTCGATCAAATCGCGCATAGAAGGTAAATCACATCATATTGAACACAATGAACCTCAAGACATGGGCGATTTATAATTGCAGCAAACTGTTTGGAAGGGTTAAAAGTGTCCAAGAAGATGTCCAAAATCTTTACACGCATTGACCCAGAGACAGTTTAAATGCATGTCACTGATGAGAAGATGATAAATGTTTACTGTCTAATGACTGAAATGGCCTTAAACATCCAGCAGGCACAGGGCGCCAACATGACGTTAGATTGACGTTGTACCCAAACGTTGCACCATCGTGGGGACGTTGCATTTTGTTTGGAAATAAAAATTGGGTTGACGTCAGAACTCAACGTCAGGCCGATATCAGTGTTCAATGTCCAACCTAAAATCAACCATATATCAACGTCTAATGATGTTAGAGCTTGACGTTGTGTGACATTACCACTATGTCTACTAGATGTTGGATTTTGGTTGTTATACCTGATGAATAAATGTCAGTATTTGACAGCAATATGACATTGGTTTAAGATTTTGGCATTGACGGTGGATTTTGGTCACTTTCTTTCTCACAACCTAAAATCAACCAAATATCAACGTCATTTTTAGACACTAAAATAACTTTGTCCTTAGACGCTGGCTAGACATTCAATTTTGGTCACCTGACATCACAACCTAAATCTAACCTAATATTAACATCTTATGACGTTGTGTGCCTGCTGAGCAATAATTAAATGCACTACAGAATGTTACGTTTACACACTTCCTCAAATTACATGAATATGCATCAGGTTTTTACAGCGTACGACTCACTACTCTTGAGTACTTTTGAAAGGTCTTTTTACTCATACTTTGAGTAATATTTACAACAGATACTTTTACTCTACTTGCATTACAATTTTATGCAAGTAATGGTACTTTTACTTAAGTATGATTTTTCAGTACTCTTTCCACCACTGTAGAGGAGATTAAAATGCCAACCGTTTTTTAGCATATCAAAGCTTGAAAGTACAATTTATTTGGATAAACCTTTAAACTCATGTCATTCTTATGACAGAAAATGAGGCAGACATTGTTCCTGTACTATTTTAAACAGTAATTAAATATATATGTCAATAGGTATGACATAATAAATATACATCATTCATCACTTATGAAACATGGCATAAATTGGTAACACTTTATTTTGATGGTCCATTTGAGTATTAGTAGACTCTCAGCTTAATATCTGTTGATACTGACATTTAACAATCCTTCAACAGACATTTAACTGACTATAAGAAACTTTGCAAGTACATGTCAACTTACACTAACCCTAACCCCAACCTAACAACCTACTTATAATCTACTGAGAATTAGTTGCAATGTATCTTAAATTCAACTAACGGACCATCAAAATAAAGTGTGACCCATAAATTACACAAATGAACTATTTACTATGGTATACTTATGTGACATGTTGATTCTGGTAATGTTCCATCAGTCAAAACATTCCTAGCTTGAATTAAAGCAAAAAACATTGCAAAAGGCTCAGAATTACCAGCAATGCCAATGTATGTCATATAATGTTTTGTTAGTAATGTTTAAATATCATAGTTTGGCCAGCATAGGTAGATTTCAAACCCCCTAACTTGCATGCTAATGACATTTCATTATTTAATCACGATTATTGTCAATACAGGTACATCAAGACACCCCTGATACATGCACACTGTATTTGTGCTGGTTCAAAACCTATTATTAGATCTGTTATGCATGGGTTCATCAGGTATCTCTCTTCTCTCCCACACACTGCAGAGTTTGAAGAGTGTAGTTGTAGTTTCGAGCTCTGACACCCTTTTTCTTCAGTCCTCAGTGAACTGCAGTTCAAGCTGATACATGATGAAATATCTGCTGCAGACCTCTGTGTGAGGAAATGGTAAAATGGTCTTGGCATACGCTTGCCAGCCATCTCTTTTTTTAGATTAAAGCTTTGAACGGATAATGTACCACTGAACTTGAAAAATGGCATATACAGCAAGTGTTGAAATTGTCAGGATTTAAAAATCTTCTTGCAGACATTCATTTAAAATGGTGTTTTGAGAAGTAACTGCACATCAATACATGCACACTGCTTTTAACCAAAAGCAAGGATTCATTCATTGAGTCATTCATGACAAATTGATGACCCGCGAGGTAAGCTCATTTTTATATTTCTCAGAATTTATATGTGGCTGGATTATAAGAATTTCCCAATTTAGAATATGGTTAAAAATTAGATGAACATGTTATGTAATTTGGATATTGAAAATATACCATGTTTAATAGTCAAGTGAACGATATTACCCATCAGAAACCGAACAGAATTCAGCTGAAATAATAAAACCAGTAAAATCATCTTCTCTTCCAATTCGGTGCATGGGTTAATACATATAAAGAGAGCTTATGCATAATCACCACCAATGTATAAATAGAAACCATTATAATCACGGTCTGCATTGCAATTTGAAATCAGGAGGAAAAAAGGAATGAACACAGACTATGTAATTCAGATTGTTCATGTATGACCACATTTAAGTATTGTATTTGTGACTTATGAAGTATATTTTGGTTTTCAACAGTTTTTTTGTTTGTTTGTTTTGAACACTAGGCCTAGATTATTTAAATCACCTATTTTTGAATATTTTGATATGTTAAAAACACTGTTATTTTCTACGTATAATCTACGGTAACTTATTGGCAGCAGTTCGCCAGTAACTTACTGTAAATCAATTACAGTAAAAGTACTTTATTTATATTTACCATTTATCTTGCTCTATATGTACACAATACAACTTTAAAATACAGTAACATACCGCATAACTGTCCTACAGTAAAATACAGTTCATGTTACAGTTAAATACTGTGTAATTTACAAAAATCGTTAACAGTGTATGTTGATCCCTCCTAAAAAGGTCCTGCTCTGCACAGGGCTGTGTCAGTGACAGATTCAGTTTTGGTTCAACACGTTTTATTTGCAACAAGGATTTGATGCTAATTTTACGACGCTCTGGCAGAATCCACTCACCATTCACTTTATTAGGTTCATCTGTTCAACTGCTTGATTGCACAAATATCTAATCAGCCAATCACATGGCAGCAACTCAATGCATTTAGGAATGTAGATGTTCATAATGAGCATTAGAATGAGGACTAAGAGTGATTTAAATGACTTTGAATGTGGTATGATTTTTTGTTCATTGGGATTGGATCTGCTGGGATCTCTTGGGTTTACAGAGAGAAAGCTGAAAAAGAGAAAATATCTAGTGAGCGGGAGTTCTGCGGCCAAAGATGCTTTGTTTAATAACAGAGTTTAGATGGGACTCAGGTCTGTACACATAACACATTGAACCTTGAAGCAGATGAGCTACAGCAGCAGAACAAAAGCTCACAGATGACACTCCTATCTGCTGAGAACAGCAAACTGATGCTATAATTAACAAAGGCCCACTGAAAAAAATTGCCTGGTCTGTGAGTCTTTATTTCTGCAGAATTATTCAAGTGGATTTAGCAGTTGACATCATGATGGATCCATCTTGTCTTGTACAGTATCTGCCAAACCAGTCTCAATCTGAAAACGTACCTCTATATACATTTCTGGAGAGTGCCAAATATATCCCAGGAGCTACTTTTTATTGCAGTTTTTGTTTTTCGCGAATCCACCAGAGGTCGCTGTGTACGCTTTTTCAGATCTCAAATTTCTCTCGTGAGTGTCATTTACGCCTGCTCTTTTTGCGTAAATCCACTATAGGCCGCTGTCGACTGACTGGCCGATCGACTGATTCACCCTCCTCCTTCACTAAACCCAACCAAATAGTGTTTTCAAAAGCACAGACTAACCTGCCCACCCACTTCCCTAAACCCAACCAACAGTTTAAAAGGCAATCCAGAAAAAGAAAAGCTCTCGTCTGATTTTTACCACATGTTCAGATTTTACCACATTCTGACCGTGTTATTTACTGTTTTTTACTTTATTTTTTGGCTTCTGTTTTTGTCTTACTAGCTTTCTGGAACCGTTTTTCATTGGACTCGAACCACATTGTCGTGGTCAGATCCTCTCTGCGTCTCAAGTCCACTGATGTACATGGCGAGCTAACTGGACAAACCGGTAAGTTGGCAAGCGCAAAAAGGAACGGCGTCATACCACCCCGTATTGATCATTTTAAAGATGAAATGCAGCCATACCTACTTCTGGCTACATAATTCGTGATCTCCAGACATGTATATAGAGCTATGTTTTCAGAATGAGCCTGTGTTGGTATCTGCAGTTCAGGATAAATCATGTGGGATATAATTTCTCAGCACCAAGAAAATATTTTTTTTTTTTACCAGTGGAGAATTGTTTAAACACCACAGCCTAACCTGTGTAATAGGTCCATCACTTTATGACCACAATGTACAGTGCGCTGTGATAGCTACTTCCAACAGGACAGTACACCTTGTAACAAAGTCAAAATCAATTCAAATTGGTTTCCTGAACACGACAGTAAGTTCACTATATTCAGATGACATCCACAGTCTCTAGATCTCAATCCAACATAGCACCTTGGATGTGGTGGAGCCGGAGATTCGTATTATGGTTGTACAACCAATAAATCTGCAGCAACAGTCAATATGAGCCAAAATCTCAGAAGAATTTTCTAGCATCTTTGCCATAAATAATAAAGGCAAGGCAAAAGGGGGTCAACCCAGCATTAATAAGGTTTTCTTAATAAAAGGGCTGTGAGAAAGGTTGCTAACCCCCGAGACACACATTTATATAGATTACTGAACACAACAGTATGCCACTCTCTATGACGCAATGAGCTGAAAAACATGTAGGTACACTAGTAATTGGAACCCACATTAAAAGCAGTCTTCTGAACTCGGTGACCCTTCCGCTAACGGCCTCCGATGTGTCCTCGAGCCATTTGTCGTGATCGTGAGTGTGTCACAGCGCTGCTTTCATCGATTGCACAGCCGTTCACTCGATCAAAGGGATCTCAGCAGAGAGCTGGTAAGAGTAAAACTCTTCTGTCGAGACCAAAGCTCTGCGAATGGCACTCGCTTCAGCACTCTCATGTTGCAAATGATCGGCTAATTGGCTAATTAAAGTAATCTTTGTATAAATTGCTCCTTAATTACAAGCAGCCAGTAATGAGCTACCCCAGAGGGAGAGTTACCCCCCGACCCACACCAGTGTGACTATTATTACACCTCTTCAGTTTAGCATATATGAGTGTGAGATTGGTAGACCATCATTGGTAGACTTATTGACGAACATGCTCACATTTGATGCCAAAACTAGTCACTCAGACAACCAACACAAGACACACCAAATGCCCAGATGACAACAGCTGGTCACTGCTGGCTCTACTAAATGTAGTTTCTATAAAAATAATCTCTGTAATTTGTAGACAAACCCCATTTTCTGATTGCATGTGCTGTTATATTTTAGTAAAAAACAGCTCTGCTTAATCTCCCCCTCTCACTTTGAACAAATACTGGTAATTGATCTAGAAATATGGGCCAACGGCAATGAAATAATGCTGTTTCATCTAGCAAAAAACAAAGCAGGCTATGCAACTGATACACTGTATTCCTTCACGTGATACCTTAAGTTGTGACACCAAAGTTCTTCACATGTGCTTAAAAAGCACTTAGTTAGAAGAGGTTGGCACTTCTCACAAGGGAAGAAATTCGGTCTCCCATGACAGCTGGAGTGTTTTCAGGATAATAATGAGGCATTAAAGACCGATCTTTATATCCAGTACTGGATATCAGTATGATTACATTTATATTTTTAAATTTATGCATGTTGGCGGCACGGTGGCTCAGTGGTTAGCACTGTCACTGGTTCAAGTCCCTGCTGGGCCAGCTGGCAGTTCTGTGTGGAGTTTGCATGTTCTCCCTGTGTTCATGTTGGTTTCCTTCATGTGCTCCGGTTTCCCCCACAGTCCAAAGACATGCAATCAGTTGCAATCAGGATTATTAGCCCCCCCTTTGAATTTCTTTTAAAAATATTTCCCAAATGATGTTTAACAAAGCAAGGAAATTTTCACAGTATGTCTGATAATATATTTTTTTTCTGGAGAAAGTCTTTACTGTTTTATTTCAGTTAGAATAAAAGCAGTTTTTAATTTTTTTAAAAACATTTTAAGGTCAAAATTATTAGCCCCTTTGAGCTATATATTTTTCAATAGTCTACAGAACAAACCATCATTATACAATAACTTGCCTGATTACCCTAACCTGCCTAGTTAACCTAATTAACCAAGTTAAGCCTTTAAATGTCACTTTAAGCTGTATAGAAGCGTCTTGAAAAATATCTAGTAAAATATTATTTGCTGTCATCATGGCAAAGATAAAATACATCAGTTATTAGAAATGAGTTATTAAAACTATTATGTTTAGGAATGTGTTGAAACAATCTTCTCTCCGTTAACCAATTTGGGGAAAAATAAACAGGGGGGCTAATAATTCAGGGGGTTTATTAATTCTGATTGCAACTGTAGGTGAATTGAATAAACTAAATTGGCCATGGTGTATGTGTGTGTGTCTGTGTGAATGTGAGAGTGTATGGGTGTTTCCCAATACTGGGTTGCGGCTGGAAGAACATCCGCTGCATAAAACATATGCTGGAAAAGTTGGCGGTTCATTCAGCTGTGGTGACCTCTGAAATAGAGACTAAGTCGAAGGAAAATGAATGAATTCATGCATGTTCAAACAGACAGACTACAGGAGACAGAGACTAGAAAAGAAATTCCTTCATTTCTCATATAGAATTTTAAAATGATGTCAGCGCTAGTCGAGTCCTGACTAGAGGACCTTTCCCGATCCCACACCCCTCTTTTTCCAACATCCTTCTTGTCTATATGGATACTCTCCTATCATAATTTTAAAAAACCAATGCCAATAAAAAATCTGATCTTACTGTAACTGTGGATCAAAGATAATTCTGTTGTAAAAATGTTTTCTTTCTGGCACAGACCAATCATTTCAATTCATAAGATCTCAGTGTATCACCAGGAGCCATATTATATACATTTCTTTCCCTAAATGTACAACTTGAACTTTATGGACCATCAAGGACTGGTTTAAGCTAACAATCTCCTTTAATGTTCCGCTTGATAAAAAAATAAAGCCACCAGCAAAAGTTTATTTTTTGGGAGACCTGTCTCTTTAAATGCATAATGCTTAAACTTTCGTCAAACAAAGGCTGTCATGAATGTCAAATTATTAGACTGTGTATTGGGTGTGATGTAAAGTGACTATTGACAAAGTGATTTCATGGAAACTCTAGCAGTGAAATGTGAACTATCACATGTAACATCGATTTCAACACAACTGAAGGAGAATTCACTAAGAATAAATCACTGTTCTACTTAATACTACTCCAATGCTTAGCACAACTATGCAGAAAAGTAATTATGGAATGGCTGAATAATTTAATTAAAACATGGAAATTAAAGCAATGAAATTAAACCGTCATTTACTTCACTTCCATACAAAATAACGGGTGCTCAGAGCAGAAAGTTCCCAAATGACAAAAAGGTACATGAAAACGGTCCATTTAACTCATTTCACAAAAGAGTAAACCATGATAAGGTTTTCCTTTTTAGGTAAGTAAAAACCTTTACAAAAGAAATGGCTTGATTTTAAGAAAGAAATAACTAGATTTTATAAACCGAGTCATTATAAATGGAAAAATAGTTGTATTTAGTATTTACGCACAATTATTGACAATAAACAGAATTTTCATAATAATGTAGAGGCTGTTTATAAGAAGGCTAGTCAACGCCCCAGTCTCCTCCGCAAGTTGAGAAGTTTTAATGTTACACAGACTTTAAATGGCATATAGATCATTAATAGAGAGTGTTCTCACATATAATAACAAAATTACTGAAAGAGCTGCTACCTGTTATAGGAGAACCTCTTCTTACCCTCATCAACTCTTCTCTATCTTTAGGCCATGTTCCAAATCCTTTCAAGCTAGCTGTTATTAAACCTATTATTAAGAAACCACAACTGGACCCCAGCAACTTAGCCTATTTCAATCTAGGCCTATTTCAAATCTTCCATTTATGTCTGAAACACTAGAAAAAGTGCTCCTTTTTGCAAATGAACAATGTTTTTGAAGAGTTTCAGTCAGGTTTCAGGCCTCATCACAGTACAGAAACCGCATTAGTGAAAATAACCAGCGATCTACTCTTAGCTGCTGACCAAGGGTGCATCTTGTTATTAGTTCTACTGGATCTCAATGCGGCATTTGACACATTGACCATAGACCACCACCATCCTCATAGACCTCTTATATTCTACTGGTGTCCTGGGACAGGCTCTTCAATGGTTTAAGTCATACTTAGCTGACCGTTACCAGTTTGTGAATATTAATGGACAGCTTTCACAAGTCAGGCCAGTAAAGTACAGGGTGCCTCAAGGATCAGTTTTAGGCCCTTTGCTGTTTACAATATACATGCTTCCCCTGGAAGACATTATTAGAAGACATGGGATCAGCTTTCACTGCTATGCAGACGATACTCAATTATATATTTCAACTAAACCTAATGAGATGTCTGAACTGTCTAAGCTAACTGAGTGTATTAAAGATGTTAAAGACTGGATGACCAACAATTTCCTTCCTTAAACTCAGACAAAACAGAATTATTACTTATTGGGCCTAAGTCCTGTACACAGCAGATCTCACAACTCAACCTGCAACTAGTGGGATACAAAGTTAGCGTTAGCTCTACTATAAAAGATCTGGGTGTCATATTAGACAGCAATTTAACTTTTGAAAATCATATATCCCATGTCACAAAAACTGCCTTCTTTCATCTGAGAAATATTGCGAAGTTACGAAGTATGCTATCCATATCAGATGCAGAAAAGCTAGTCCATGCTTTTATGACTTCTAGGCTGGATTACTGTAATGCTCTGTTTGCTGGCTGCCCAGCATCCTCTATTAACAATCTTCAGCTAGTGCAAAACGCAGCTGCCAGAGTTCTTACCAGGTCTAGAAAATATGATCATATCACCCCAATTTTATCCTCCTTACACTGGCTGCCTGTTAAGTTTCGTATTGAATTTAAAATATTACTCCTTACCTATAAAGCTTTAAATAGTCTAGCTCCTGTTTATCTAACCAACCTTCTGTCTCGCTACAACCCAACCCGCTCTTTAAGATCTCAAAACTCAGGGCTTCTGGTAGTACCTAGAATAGCAAAGTCGAGTAATGGAGGTCTCATTTATGGCTCCTAAACTCTGGAATATCCTTCCTGATAATGTTCGAGGCTCAGACACACTCTCACAGTTCAAAACTAGATTAAAGACCTATCTCTTTAGCAAAGCATACACTCAATGCATCACATAGCAGTATGATGCATGAATGTGCCCCACGCATGTTTTTGCATCTCGTTTATATACCCTATGAACAGCAGCTACGCTAATTATTCTCTTTACTCTCTATTTCCACCTGGGTATACTCATCCCGAGGCCCCCAGAGATTATGCAGCGCCACTGAAGTGATCCAAGACCTGTGAAGAGATGATCCCAAGGTTTCTACATTCCCGGACCAGGCCATAGCAGCTGCTGTGGTGGTCATGGAGGAGTAGATAGCCTGAGACTGATTCCTGTGAGACTGCAGGAACTGCCAAGTCTTCGCTGACGTCCTGCGTTCTCCAGCCTCCGGCGCCTAGACATTTTGCCATATGAGAAATGGTCTTGCCCAACTGAGCCAGGTTTCTCCTGAGGTTTCTTTTTTTTTTCCTTCACTTTCGCCCATTGGTGAATTTTTTTTTTCCTCGCTGCTGTCGCCACTGGCTTGCATAGTTCGGGACTTGTAGAGCTGCACATTGATGAAATACTCTTCAGTGTTTGGACTCCCAGCAGTGGATATTAAAACACATTGAACTGAACTAAACTAATCTAAACTGAACTGAACTTAAACACTGAAAACTGAACTACACTGTTTCAATTCACTATAATCTTCTATGTGAAGCTGCTTTGACACAATCTACATTGTAAAAGCGCTATACAAATAAAGATGAATTGAATTGAATAATATTGTTTCATGGTTTGGTATCACAACACTTAATAATTAAAAGAAGAAATTATCGCAAAATATCAATCAGGCAAATAAAATAACTGGTCACAAACAACATTTGCATGGAAAAAACGGCAATTGCGATTTTTAAAGATAATATAATCCCCTTCACTCAGCTTTTGAAATGTTTCCATCGGGACGCAGATTTAGAATTTCTAGAGCCTGAAGAAATACTTAGAAAAAGTCACTTGTTGTCTTAAGTTGTTGTCTTAAATCGGATCACTGTTTGAAGTGAATGGGGTGGTTGTCAAGAATGATCTGCAGTAATATGTATGTAAATAACTTCAGGTTTATGGCTTAGTTATGAGTCAGAAATTATGAGCTCAGTTATAAAACAGCGCTATATGCCAGATCACATCAGCTGATGTCTGTAAGTCAGTGTTGGGTAAGTTACTTCAAACCGTTATTGATTGATTATTACATCACTAAAACTGTATTTAAATTACTTTTAAGTAATACTTTATTTTGTTACAATTCACACTACTGTTTTATTTTTCCCAAAAGCCATTACCATCCTCAACTCACACATGCACTGATCCCATATATGCACACACATGGACTGGACTTTATGCAAAACACATCTAATTATATACAGTACATCTTGTATATGTCTCTCGTTCAGCCTCAGAACTGTTTACTCCACCTCACCTTACCCCCCTCTCATCCCCCATTTTGCACTACTATTTATCATTTTACATTTACATATTACATATTGTATATGCCTCTTGTTCTACCTGAGAATTGTTTACTCTACCTCATACTACCCATCTCATCCCCTATTTTGCACTACTATTTATTTATTTATTTATTTATCATCTTATATTTACATAGTAAGCAGCACGGTGGCGCAGTGGGTAGCGCTGTCACCTCACATGGATGGATTCTGTGTGGAGTTTGAATGTTCTCCCCGTGTTGGCATGGGTTTCCTCCGGGTGCTCTGGTTTCTCCCACAAGTCCAAAGACATGTGGTACAGGTGAATTGGGTAAGCTAAATTGTCCGTAGTGTATGTGTGTGAATGGGAGTGTATGGATGTTTCCCAGCAATGGGTTGCAGCTGGAAGGGCATCCGCTGCGTAAAACATATGCTGGATAAGTTGGTGGTTCATTCCACTGTGGCGACACCAGATTAATAAAGGGACTAAGCTGAAAAGAAAATTAATGAATGAACGAATTTACATAGTACATCTTATACAGTATATATATATACTGTATGTATATATATATATATATATATATATATATATATATATATATATATATATATATATATATATATGTATATATATATATATATATATATATATATATATATATATATATATATATATATATTCTACCTCAGAACTGTTTACTTTACTTCACCCTACCCTACCCTACCCTACCCTACCCTATCTCATCTCCTATTTGCACTACTGTTAATCGTCTACAGTTATTTCTACTGTAACTTGTTTAGTGTGATTTGTATTGTAAGGATGCATTTACGTTTGCACTGAGTAGTGAGATGCACTTAATCTTATCGCACATATATATAATGTACATTGTATACGTGTACAGTGACTAAAAGCCATTCTATTCTACTCTACTCTATACATTCTATTCAATTCTGTTCTATTCTATTCTATTAGCTCCCTTTTATTGAGATATTAACTGTTTCTACATCCCTAATCCTACCCAACACCAAAAATTAACTACTACCATACTAACTATTAATAAGCAGCTAATTTGTAGTTTATTGAGCAAATCTTAAAATCTTAGTTAATGGTTTGTTAGTAGCGTGTGACTTAAAATAAAGTGTTACCTATGTAAGTTAATTACTTGACTCAATAGCAAAATCTTTATAAATCATACTTAGGAAAGGGAAATATATGTATCAAAACATGAAAGATTTCTAAAGTAATGACATTATATTTAATACATTTCATAGTTATTATCTTAATTATAACTAGAAAAGTAACATTTGTAGACAAACTTTTTAGTGGCTTGAGAAAGTTGTTTTAAAGTTTAAATAATTGAAGTACGGTGACCCAGTGGCGCAGTAGGTAGTGCTGTGTCCTCACAGCAAGAAGGTCGCTGGTTCGAGCCTCGGCTGGGTCAGTTGGCGTTTCTGTGTGGAGTTTCCATGTTCTCCCTGCGTTCTCGGGGGTTTCCTCCGGGTGCTCCGGTTTCCCCCACAGTCCAAAGACATGCGGTACAGGTGAATTGGATAGGCTAAATTGTCCGTAGTGTATGTGTGTGAATGAGTATGGATGTTTGATGTGTATGCGTGTTTCCCAGTGTTGGGTTGCGTCTGGAAGGGCATCCGCTGCGTGAAACATGTGCTGGATAAGTTGGCGGTTTGATCCGCTGTGGCGACCCCAGATTAATAAAGGGACTAAGCCGAAAAGAAAATGAATGAATGAATAATTTAAGTAGTTTTTAAGAAGTTTAAAACAATCGGCATAGATAGATACAGTAAGTACATATGTGTTAGCATGTTTCTAGTATGGATTGGCATGTTTATTGCTAGGGTGTTCTGAGTGGTTACTAAGGCATTCCTAGGTGGTTGCTAGCATGTTCTAGGTGGTTACTAAGGTGTTCTGATTGGTTGCTAGGTGGTTGCAAGGGTGTTCTATGTGGTTGCTAAGGCATTGCTAGGTGGTTGCTAGGGTGTTTTAGGTGGTTGCTAAGGCTTTGCTAGGTGTTTGCTAGGGTGATCTAGGTAGTTGCTTAGACGTTGCTAGGTTGTTGCTAAGGTGTTCTGAATGGTTGCTAGGTAGTTGCTAAGGTGTTGCTAGGCAGTTGCTAGAGTGTTCTGAGTGGTTGCTAAGGCATTGTTATGCGGCTGCTAAAGTGTTACTAGGTAGTTGCTAAGGTATTGCTAGGCAGTTGCTAAGGTGTTCTGAGTGGTTGCTAAGTGGTGGCTAACAAATTAGCATGTTTCTAGTATGAATTAGCATTATGTAAGCATGTTTGTAGCATAAAGTATGTTGTTAGCATGGTTCTAGTATGAATTAGCATGTTGCTAGCATGATTAGTATGTCGTTAGTATGTTTGTTATTACGTTATTACTATGTTTCTAGTATGATTAGTATGTTGTTATGTTTCTAGTATGATTAGTACGTTAATACTATGTTTCTAGTATGATTAGTATGTTAGTATGTTTCTAGTATGATTAGTATGTTGTTATGTTTCTAGTATGATTAGTATGTTATTACTATGTTTCTAGTATGATTAGTATGTTGTTATGTTTCTAGTATGATTAGTATGTTATTACTATGTTTCTAGTATGGATTGGTATGTTTCTAGTATGATTAGTATGTTAGTATGTTTCTAGTATGATTAGTATGTTAGTATGTTTCTAGTATGATTAGTATGTTGTTATGTTTCTAGTATGATTAGTATGTTAGTATGTTTCTAGTATGATTAGTATGTTGTTATGTTTCTAGTATGATTAGTATGTTATTACTATGTTTCTAGTATGATTAGTATGTTGTTATGTTTCTAGTATGATTAGTATGTTATTACTATGTTTCTAGTATGGATTGGTATGTTTCTAGTATGATTAGAATGTTAGTATGTTTCTAGTATGATTAGAATGTTAGTATGTTTCTAGTATGGATTGGTATATTGTTAGTATGAATTGGTTTGTTAGCATGTCCAATGTAAAGTCAATGGCAGTTTTTTACAATGGAAGTCTATGAGACGGTTGCTAGGGTGTGGCTAGTAAGTTGAAAGGTCATCAGTGATTGGCAATCTGATGCTAATCTGAGTTAAATGAGTCCAACCTCAAGTCTGTATGACAGTCTGGCGCAAAGTTATGAGGTCACAAAGTTTGGTCCAATGTTAAGTCAATGGGACTTTTCCAAATTTTCTGGGTCAGTTTTCGGAAAACCGTAAGTCGGATCAGTTGGAAAAGATATAGCAACTTAATTCAGTATAGTTTGTAGGTTTGGAGTTTGGTGGTTGTTGTATGGACCGTCTAGGAGGAGATGCATAGTCTCAGAAGAAGAAGTTCATGTAGTATAACAGTATGTTGGCTTTCTCAAGCCACCATACTAATTAAAAATATAATTATTATGCAAAATATCCTAACAAATCATTACTAGAACGCCTTTGATGCTGACTTTGTTTGTTGAATTTGTGTTCAGTTTTACTCATCTAAAAAAACTGTCTGGAGGATTGTTACTGTTTCACTTTTGAAACAGCACTAAATGGAAGTTGGATATCTTTGCATGTTTATTTCCTGCCAGTACATCATGTTCATTCTCTTATCTCTTGAGTTCTTCCTGATCTCATGCCAACATATTGTTAATGCATAAGAGAAATAAGAGTTTCTCTTTCTAACTTTTATGAACACATTAACCTGTGATTAGTTAATGTTAAAAAATAAACTGTTAAAGTAATGCTAAAAATAAACAGTTCACTGTTGTTTCATTTTATCACAAATCTAATGATATGTCACACTGTTTTATAACAATCTGTTATCCCACCAAGAAATTTTGTGCTTAAAAGATGTCTATTGTCAAAGGCTAAATTTGGGCTGTCAATGAAAACTTAATAGACATCCAACAATAGTCCAAAAATAGACTCAAATATTAGACTGAGTTTACATGTGCAATCATTCATTCCTGTCTATTGATGACTATGTTTGGAATATTGTTAGAAGCCTATTAGATTTTTCACTGACAACCGAAATTTAGCCTCGTTTTAGTCAAGATGTTTGCATGTCTATTAAACACGCAAAACATGCCTGCTGGGATGTTTATTAAATCCATTTAATGAAGATGAATAAAGGCTCTAGAAGTGATTTTTATTTGCTAGTTCATACAAGCTAACTAACGTTAACCCCATTGTTAACCGTTTCCCACGGGCTGAGGGCTTATTTATCAAATATCTAAGTAGTGTTTTGTCAGGTTTCTGTGGGAAGGCCTTGCGCAGGTGCCACACTCTGTCATTTTTCATCTCATGACACCGTCCTCACTCACGACGCTCTATTTAACGGGATAAATAACCGAGGAACATCAAGGTTATGCCGAGGCCGTGATGCAAATGGACCGTCGCATCAGGGGGTGACAGCTGAGCAACAACAACAAAACGTGAGCCACTATTTAAAAGGTGGCACGCACATAATGCATGACCAGCGCGCCACCTTCACAATACAGCCTTTTATTTCAGTGCTGTCAATACAGTTAGCTTTACATCTTTTCAATGGCGATGCAATGGCTCCAGACAAAAGCGCGGTGAGAGGCAGTGGTGTGAACGCGAAAAAATATTGTTTGAGCTCACTACAGCTGCCTTGCACACTTTTGGTGACCGGTTTGTACTGTAGGTTTGGCCGACGCAAGCAGTGCAGTGTGGGAGAGTGGCTCTCGACCTTGCAGACTGAAAGGGTTTCCCAGGGACAAGCCACAAAGAGGTCCGTCCGTCAGAGGGGCCCACGCACGCCACCTCAAAGATCCACAGCAGCTGTCACACCAGAGCTCTCGCCAAGCAACAACAGTTTCGCCGCTTTGAATAATTTCAGACACATTTGAATAAGCACATTTTCAAAAGGGCTTTTGCGAGCTCCGGGGTGAGTTTTTTGAGCAGAGCAAAAAAAAAATCAAAATGAGCTGAGTGGAGTGAGAAATCGGAACCCCATGTGAAGTGAGAAGTTTAAAGGTGTGAGGAAATTCATCTCCTGGGTGGAATCAAAATAAAGTAAACCAATATCGCAGTCTTTTAAGACTATTCTGTTGTTGGATATTGCATATTTACCCTCAATGTCTCCTGCTGATTCTATTCTTTTACTAGAAAATCTCAAAAATCTTTGATCTATGTGTTATATTCGGATTGTAGGTATAACTATTATGTTGACAGTCAAGTTGACCCACATTGGAAATTATGTAAATCTCCCCCCAAAAAATCACGTTATGGAAATCACATGCTGTGTTCCAATTTGCATATTATTTGTCCTAGTTTTCTGAACGTACCTGGATATTGTACTATTTCCCGAAATTTGTGGTGCCAGTCTGTGCAAACTCTAATGGCTTGTTTTGCCCAAAACACAAGCCTGTTTGTTTACGATTTGATTAGATAATGTAAACTCTTAAATGCATGTCATTGCCTTCCTTTTTTTGTTTTAAATTAGATTATGTTTTTAAAATTCTTTAATCCTTGAAGTATTCTTTAATCTGCTCCTTGAGGCTGGTTTATACTTCTGCTTCGAGTAATCAGCGTGATCCACGGTGCATGCCTTGTGTGTAGCCGTGCATTTATACTTTGTGTTATTATACTGCAATAACACTTCCAAAACACTAGCTGGTAGTAGGTTATGTTATGTTCCTCTGTGTCGAGTTTCTTCGCGGGTGTTTTGTTTTTTCTGACTGCTACCTTAATGTGCAAGTAGCTAAAACTCTCTCATTCAGAGGCATTTAAATAATTTTATGTTAAAAATGCGTGAAGGTTAAGTGACGATCAGGAAGAAAGCAGCATCTCATTTCTCACAGGATGCATTCTGTGTTCTCGCGGTCTCCCGAGTTCGTTCTTTCAAGGTGACCTGGCAAGAACGGTTTTCACAAAAATGCAAGTACATTCTCTGCATTCTTGGAATTGAGAAACAGCCATCATTTTGAAATGTTCACTAGTCAACGATGGATAGCCTGACTTTTCAATTAAATTCAGCCTCATTTTTATCACAAGGGTGCAGGGTATGTAATGTTCTCATTACGTCTAGATAATATGATGTTATACAAACAATTAACAGAAATAGTCGAAAACTTACCTCACATTAAGAAATTTTAAAAATGAAAGGTGTGACGTTTCTCATGAAGAAAATGGCGCAATATTGATGTGTGCATATGCAATAAGCCCTGGTAGGAGAATCTGACGAGTAGGATGAAATGTCAGGACACCAGACCATACGCGTGCAAAAAGCCTTCATGTTGTTTCAACACAAATCGATTAAGTTAACTTAATAATTTGTACAAATATAAGTGGATTAAACATAAAACAAATAAGTTATCCCTTACTTACTTAAAAAACTTACGAAATGTGTCATTTCAACTCATTGGAGAAGTAGTTTTAACAAGCAGCAAAAGTCATTTTTGAGTGCTGTAAAATTGGCCGTGATTTCAGTTAACTGTAAACTGTTTGTATACAATGAATAACAGTTAATAGACTTTCCCATAATTCTCTGCATGACACTTCATTTTGTAATGCTTTTCTGTTGACATTGCTATGGATCTTTTTAGATTTTTTTCTCATCAGTTATGAACATTAGAGTTTTATGTTACATCTAATTGTAATAAATAATATTTATTGTATTACATTAATTTTATGTGTGTTACCATGATGGTGTTTAGTCTTTTACATATTAATATGCTTATATGCTTAATATGCTTAATTGTGATGAACTTTGGTTTTGGACTTTTTCATCCACACATGCCTATGGTTGTGTTTGTGTCTTTACATAGCATCCGCTATGTAAAACATAAGCTGGATAAGTTGGTGGTTCATTCAGCTGTGGTGACCCCTGATGAATAAAGGGACTAAGCCAAAGGAAAATGAAAAACGAAATACAGTAGTTTATCATAAAATATTGAAATTTCCTTTATGGTGTAACGGTGAAGTAGACGCTGACAACAGGGGTGCGGATCCAAATGCAGGTTTATTAGAGAGGTCAGGTAAGCAATGGTCAACACAGGGGCAAACAGATGTATACGGGCAATCCAGAGTCGTAGTCAGATACACAGGCAGATGGTCAGAAGGCAGGCAGCAGACAGGGATAAACCGATAAACAAGGCAAGGATCAAAACACAGCAAAGCAAGACAAAGGAAACACGTTGCAATGTCACTAAACAGTAAACAAGACTCAGCAATGAGTGTCTCAAAGTGAGCCGTATATATGTGTGTAATCAGTACTTGAAAAGCATCAGCTGTGTGTTTGCAATCAGTCAGGATCAGGAACCAGTTGTGTGTGTGTGGACTGGATCTTGTAGTCCATTTAGTCCTATGTGATCTGTGTGTTTATCAGCGATCTGCACAGGCTGGATCGGTGGTGATTGTGACATGTGGTTTTTACCATTTTTAACTGTAAAATTCTGGCGAACACAGCTGCCAGTTTTTTTACTGTACATTTTGCAGATTCTTTTTACAGTTTAGAGATTAAATAAAATGATTAAAAAAATGTAAATGTTTGTTATTTTATTTTATTGTAAAAGTGTATAGTTATAGTAATGTAGTTAATACTAACATGTTATAGTATGGTTCAAAAACCCTACAGTATTTACTGTAGAATAATCTAGTATTTTTTCATGTGGGAGTCGCTGTTACTCGATGATAGTCTGGTAAATAATCTGTTAGTGGTTAAAATGTTGATTTTAAAGATGTTGGAGACTATAGTATTGAAAATGTGGCAGATGCTGAATGTATGAACTGGGCAGGTACGCTCTGACTGCTCAAATGGAACCGTTTAATTACCAAAAGGAACAAAATTTGGTTTATTTAATTATTTTATAATTGGTATTAAGATATTAGGAGAATTTTATAATATTGTAGCTGTTAGAACCATTTGTGGGGTCACTAAAGACTCGAATATACAATAATAATGATTAGCAAAACAGTCTTGCATTAAACAAATAAACATTGTAAACCTGAGACTGATGATTAAGCTTAATATCAAGCACTATGAGTGATTAATAAGCATCTAACCTGACCCCATGCATCTTAAATGGCCTGAATTTGAATTTCTGGATGAACTATTCCTTTAAGTATCGACTGAATAACACATAACCCTGATATATTTTGTATAAATATTGTGATAAGAACAAAAAAAATAAATAAAAATAAAACTACCGCTACTCATCTTCGCCAGTACAATGAGACCTGTAAGCGGTGTCTGATATCAAAAGATTCCGGCTGATTTGATGGGATTCTGTAGATCTCGAAATGCCCTGGAGTCATCCACATAAACCATACCATATATCAGCACATTTACTGCAGACAGCTTCAGCAGTCAGGAACGCAGGCCCCAAGCTCAGGTTTCATTTGCATCTCTGATCAGGATTTTATCTACAAATAATGTGCAGACGCCATCTCGTCTCCTGGCCTGCAGCGTTTGATCTCCGGCACAGTGAGAATCTGATATCAGGGGCTCTTGTAAAAAGAGACAGGCATCAAAAAGCCTGCCACGGAATAAGTGTTTACGCATGACATAAGGAGCTGTCAGTGTGTCGTCTGCGCTGTCCGTCCCCTCGGGATAAAAAGCTGTGCAGATTTGAGGACTTTATTTCTCTAGAAGGGATTATATGTGGTTACAGGGCAGAAGCCAATCGTTAAAGGAAACTTCCGGGTTCAAGAAGTTAAGCTGTAGCTTAACATGGCATAATAATGACTGGCAAACAAAACTATTTAGATTTTTTTTGTATTTAAAGGTACTGTAGGAGTTTGCATGTTCTTCCTGCATTCGCATGGGTTTCCTCCAGGTGCTCCGGTTTCCCCCACAGTCCAAAGACATGCGCTAAGTGAACTGGATAAAAGCTAAAATTGCCCATAGTGTATGAGTGTGTATGTGAATGCCAGAATGTATGGGTGTTTCCTGGTACTGGGTTGCAGCTGGAAGGGCATCCACTGCATAAAATATATGTTGGAATAGTTGGCGGTTCATTCCGCTGTGGTGACCCCTGATAAATAAGGGATTAAGCCGAGGGAAAATGAATGAATGAATGTTTTAAGGTGACTTGTTTACAGTAAGACACTTACAGTATAATGAAAATATGAGTGTGAAGACACGCATGCTTTAGGTTATGACATCACATAACTTCCAGAGCTCATGAGAACAAGCTTCAATCTCACAGCATTTGCTCCAAGATAATGTTGAAATCGTCAATGCCAACGTTTCATTGTCTGACGATCTTACATCGAAGCGCTTTTTCTTCTGCCAAGAAGCAAAACAAAACACCAATAAATCTGACAACTGAATTTTTTTTTCTCTCTTTCTTTCGGGTCTGGTAACTGACTTTGCATTGATGTCCTCTGGCAAATCACATTATTCATAACTGTTGACTCATTATTCAAAATCATTACCACGCAGACAAGCAATTAAAACACACCCCAAAGTTATTTCCAATGTGTCATTTTCAGGGACAACTGGGCTTGCGTACAGCGTATTTCACACTGCACAGAGATTTCTATTGTTTCAGATGGAAGCTGTCAGTACAGTTGTTCAGTTCTTGAAGCTTGCAGAATTTGTCGAAAGAAAAAAATCTAAATAGTGCTAGTCTCTGGTGAGCTTTGTGCAGTCTTATAATTGTGTTAATCAAGTAAAGATCATAAAGAATGCTGTAAAAATAATAATAATAATAATTCCTTACGTTTATATAGCGCTTTGCTGGACACTCAAATAGCTTTACACATTTTGTTTTTGGGGGAATCTCCTCATCCATCACCAGTGTGCACCATCCACCTGGATGACATGATGACAGCCTTATTGCGCCAGACCGCACACCACACACCAGCTGATTGGTGGAGAGGAGACAGAGTCATGAAGCCAATTAGGATATGGGGATGGTTAGGACAGAGGCCAGTGGGCAAACCCCTACTCGACCACAGAGAGTCAGGACCTTGGTATAACGTCTCATCAAAAGATGGTGCTCACTGAGCAGTATAGAGTACCCATCAATACACTGGGGCATTAGGACCCACACAGACCGCCATGTGAGAGTTGCAGAGATCTAGCTGTCGGCTTACAAAAATTAGCCATTGACATCCATAGTAAGAATAAAAAATACTTTGGAAGTCAATGGCTGTTTTTTTTTTCCAGCATTCTTCAGTATATCTACATTTAAAGTCAACAAAAGAACAGGTTGAGGGTGAATAAATTAGGTCAGAATTTATATTATTGGGTAAACTCTCCTAGACCCTGGATTATTTATTGACTGTAGCATTGACTTGTTGTGTTAGCATTTGTATCTCCATTGGCCCCCCTTTTTGTTCAGGAACCCCGAAATCATCCAAACCTGGTAACCCCAATGAGTGACTCTGGTTCTAGTTAAATTAACTGATTCGGTATCACTTTATTTTGATGGTCCATTTGTTGAGTTTAATTTACATTGCATCCACATGCCAGCTTATTCTCATTAGATTATAAGTAGACTGTTAGATTGGGGTTAGGGTTAGTGTAAGTTGACATGTACTTGCGAAGTTTCTTATAGTCAGTTAAATGTCTGTTAAATGAGTAGTATCAACAAATATTAAGGAGACAATCTACTAATACTCAAATGAGAATTAATCGGCATGTTTTTGTAACGCAACTTTTAGTCAACAAAATGTGCAATAGGGACCAACAAAATAAACTCTTACCGCTGGTTAACCTCTGTTAACTAGTTGGTTTGGTACACTAGAATTTTTTTTATCTTAATATGTATTATTTAAAACATAAACCAAAAACTTAAACATTTAAACCTTAAAATATATATATTTTTGTTTGTTTTACTTTGACATATCTAAACTTGGGTCTAGAAGAGATTAAATGTCTTAAAATATTTTAGGGAGCTCTTAAAATATACTTATAGAACTCTCTAGGGGACATGGGGATGGAAAATGTTTTGAGAAAGAAGGGAAAATGATATTTTAATGCTTCTATTCTCTTCCAAAATCTTTGCAATCTTCAGAGAAACCTTTTTTTGTTGCACGCAAAATTATTGCATTTCCAATTTTGCGTTTGCTTGCAAAAGTACTGAGATATAGTTTTCCCTCCCACCTCATATTATCATATTTCAATTCCAAAAGTTTTGCGGGTGAAAGGTAATTTTTTGTGCAATGTTGCTTGAAAGAACTCGAGAGGTTTATTCTTTTTTTCAATATGAGACACTAAAAGCAATTCCTCTTGAAGTGGTCAAAGAAGGCAATCTCAGCTTTGTCCACATCTCGGCAAATTGACCCCCAAAAAAAGGTTCTTAATGACAGGTGTAAATAGGCACTTTAAAAAGTCGGTCCAATTTTCACACCAGCTTCTTTCATTGAAACAAAATAGGTGTGAATTTAAGAACACAGGCTGCATTGGACCTCTACAGTGAATTAAAACCCATCTGGCAACTCTTCACACTTGACAATATCACTTTTCCAGTACGTGGCCGTGGCTGACAGCAACAGCTTCAGTGAATCACCAGAGTGGAGGCATATGCAATTTTCTGAACTCCTCTCTCTGACATTTTGAACAATATCTTTTTCAACCTATGGCTGTAATGGTTGAGGCCTGACAACCTCAGCAGTCCCCCTTGGCACTGGCTCTCACATGGAGCACTTTGATACGTTGGGTATGATTTAGATCAACTACCTTGGACAAAACCACTTCGGCAGGGAGGTATGAGGGAGGGGGAGGGGATAAGCAGGAACTTGAGAAATGGCTCTTTTATCAGCACTAAAGTGCCGGTTGATCGATGGGTCGAGATTAAAGAGACTCTGATGCTGGCCACGCTTGAGAGAGACATCAGGAGAGCCTGCCAGGACAAGTTTCTCAGAAGTGTGTTTATGCGAGTAAGCTTATAGCCGATTTGGTAACTGGGTTCAGCTCAGGACAGGAGTAGCATGGGGATTCAGGCCAGAACATTCCGATGGAGACACGATCTGATTGGCTTGAGGGGAAGCAATCTGCCTTTTCCAAGATCAACGTTTGTTCACATATTCATCACTACCGATCAATCAATCATTCCTTTCCTAATGTTTATTTTCTTGACTGAGTGTCCAACAGATTAAATACAAACTGTCCCTTTAAATTCATTTCTCGTGTGACACCTTCAAGAAGCATTTTACACAGCGATGTGAATGAGTTGAGCAATTTCTGCTCGGCCTTCAAGAATCTGGCATCCTCCTGTAAGTACATATGACTGGAAATTCAGCGTAAAATGAATTTCATCACAGGAGGATGAATAACCACTCTATTTCTGCAAAGGCCCTTGAGCTATACATGCACACAGAAAGAGGTAAGTTGAAACAGGCCTGTATGTAATTAGTAGCGCTTGTTAAATTACAGTTGCTCATACGGTTAATTATTTTATTACACTTTTGCACGTAAGTCACCCCCACAGCATTCAGCGCTATAGACATGGATTTGACAGAAAGTAATTGGATTTATCTTGATCTGCCATTTTCATGTTCATCAAAACTCCAGTTTATATCTTCAAGAGAATCATTTAATCTTATAAAGTGATTTTTACTTTAATTAACTATTAATTAGAATTCCAGAGATCAGTCAAAGCAAGTGAATCGGCTTCAGCTACTACGTCCCCTCGCTGCTGGAATCAGCTTCCAGAAGTGATCAGATGTGCTCCAACATTAGGCCACATTCAAATCCAGACTGAAACACATCTGTTTAGCTGTGCCTTTACTGAATGAGCACTGTGCTACGTTCCGACAAATTGCACTTTTACGTTTTTTCTTCTTTTTCATTCGTTTACACCTGTTTAACACATTTTTTGTCTGTTTTTTATCTGTTTTTTTATTATCTTGTTTTTATTTTATTTTTCTTATACTGGTCTCTTTTATTCCTGTTTATGTAAAGCACTTTGAATTGCCCACTGTGTATGAATGTGCTATAAAATAAACTTGCCTTGCCTTGCCTCATTATTCTACTTTCTGGTTTATTTCAGATAAACAAGGTTGACAAATGCACTATTCTGTCTCAATCATTGTACTTTGAGGCTTTGATATATAGACTTGAGGCTTTGATATACTTTAGGTGAAATCAAAATTGAACTGTGTGACATTCATTCATTTTCCTTCGGCTTAGTCCATTTATTCAGCAGGGGTCGCCACCGTGGAATGAACCGCCAACTTATCCAGCATATGTTTTACACAGCGGATGCCCTTAGCTGCAACCCAGTACTGGAAAACACTCATACACTACGGCCAATTTAGTTTTTTGAATTCACCTATAGATGAATTATCAACCTACGTCACACATGATGTCACACGGGTCCCCGGTTGCAAAAAAAAAGACCCGCTGCAATAGCAAACATGTGGTGTTGTGCTGTAGGATGCCAAATTCGAGAGTCCAAAAATAGAAAACTTAACTTTTACCATACACCACACTGCTTTAATGTCAACTGCAGACATCTTTGGCTAAAAGGGAGCTGAATGAAGTGACGACCTAATTAGAAATGCTCGACTCTGCAGTTCTCATGTTATATCAGGTAAGTTCACGCTATGATGAATCATACACATTACTCGTTTTTGATTGCAGCAATGATTGCAGCTTGTGATACACTCCCTATATTGTTTACCATGGCACTTTGAATATTCGGGGTGAAATAACCTGCAAGTGTGACTTGAAAACAACATGAACACTGCTTATTTGACTGTAAACAATGTTGTACTTTGACAGTCATTGGCTGCTAATATGATTTCGCTATTTAGAGTTTGCAAAAAATACTTTTATGAAGTTATATTATTAAGAAGAATGAAGTCCGAATGTGCGAATATAAAACCAACTTTACCTCTATGTGTAAGTTCACATACCCTGCTGTACAGGTGTAGTTTGCTGTCAGAATGCTGTTGTTCTGCTTGTTGAGGATCACCCAGGCCTTGTATAACGTTAGCTCCGTCTTTTTTACCTTGTCTTCGGCTAGGCAGAACCTCGGTTTTTAGCACTACAGTTTTTAATCTGGTAATCATGGAACATTATTTCTTGCACATGACCACACAGAACACAATTGTTGGCATCCAAAGACTTGTAGGCCTTTAACTTCTCCCTTGTAAAATCTCTTGGAGCTTCAATGAGATTGTATATTTCAGGCTGGATGCTTGGTCATTTCGTCTTATCCAGTATGCCATTGGGAGGGCGCTATCGCAAATGGACCTGTCAGGCGAACGCCGCTCACTTTAACTTTAATTTAGCCAAATAACTGTGCTTATCACTGGGTGACAAGCTGTTATAATACGCTGAAAACATTATTTAAATTATATATATATATATATATATATATATATATATATATATATATATATAATATGTCATCAATATAACATCTTTTTAAGACAACAACAAACTCTGTACCACATCAGATGTCATTCCCTCACTGTAAATGCTAGCGCTCCCAGTTTTTTTCTGCCACCTCCCTGCGTGCGCATCCTGAATGTTTACATACATGTTAATTGGTCTATAGCGCATGTCTTTGGACTGTGGGGGAAACCAGAACACCAAGAGGAAACCCACACAAACTCCACACAGAAATGCCAACTGTTTGAAATTCATTTTGTAACCTCAGGTCAAAACAAAGTTTGCCCTGGGTTCATTTAAGTATTTCGAAGCTACTTGCTTAAGTGAAATTTCTGGGAAAGCTCACTCAGGCTGGTAAACCCTTTTCACCTTCCATTGGTCCATGGTGACCAATGGTGCAGGTAGGTGTGGTTTGAGGCTCCGCCTTCTTTCTATAGATATACTTTGCTTATTTAATCTGAAATTAACAGTTTATATTTCACCTTTAATTTCACCTTTAAACCTGTAAAGATATTTTTTGTAAAGCCTTTCATTGTGTCAAGCATAGGTGTCAAACTCCGTGCCGCAGCTCAGTTTAGTTTTAACCCTAATTAAACACACGTGATCAAACCAATTGAGTTCTTTAGGCTTGTTTGAAACCTACAGTAAATGTGTTGCAGCAGTGTTGAAACTAAACTGTGCAGAGCTGCAACCCTGGTGTAAAATGTTATATTAAAAATGTTCATTCATTCATTTTCCTTTAGCTTCACCCCCTTTATTCATCAGGGGTTGCCACAGCGAAATTAACTGCCAACTTATCCAGCACATGTTTTACACAGCGGATGCCCTTCTAGCTGCAACCCAGTACTGGGAAACATCCATAAACACTCATTCACACACATACACTACAGCCAATTTCGTTTATTGAATTCACCTATAGCGCATGTCTTTGGACTGTGGGGGAAACCAAAGCACCCGGAGGAAACCCACGCCAACACGGGGAGAACATGCAAACTCCACACAGAAATGCCAACTGACTCAGCCGGGACTTGAACCAGCGACCTTCTTGCTGTGAGGTGACAGTGCTAACCACTGAGCCACCTTGTGGCCTTGTTAAAAATGTTTAATTTTGAAAGGGCCAAATTGTACAGTAAAACTAGTGCAAACATTTCCACAATTCTATGAATTCTATTCTTTTAACTGCTGTTTTCTCACCTCTGCCATAACCTTTATGTGTTTATTTTGGTATTGAGATAAAAGCTTGCAGCACGTTATTACATATTAATCTAAATACAGCTACATGAACAGTTAACGTTAACAGTATACGGCTTCACAAGCATTTTCTTTAACCCTTATTACAAAAACGAGTTTCCCCATTCCTTTCAGCCTGATCTTATAATGATCAACATATTGTCAAAAAGTGTCTAAAAGAAGGTGTGCCTCCAAACCCCTCCCCTAAACCCAATGGTCATTGGAGGATGAGTAAAATGTACGAATGAGATCATAAAAATTAGACACTAAATCCAAAAATTACAAATTGCAATAATATATAGTTGGTTCTTTACAGTCTTTAACTGCACAAGCTGTGTAAAGCTTCTATCACATCATTTTTACAACTCAAAATGGCATTTAGTCTTTTTAAAAGTCTATTTAGGAAGATGTTTCATTAATTGAACATTCATTATTTAATAAACAACCGTACAATCCATTGAACCTTTTCATGGTCGTCAAAACACAGCTCTCTAACTAACTAGGTCTACTGGCTGCTCATTGATAGTCCAGATATCCGCAGATCCTCTTGATAGATCAAAACTAATTCACACAAACACTAAACCGACCCTCACCGAATGCAGACAAACTAAGAATAATGTAGGCTTTAGAGGTTAACCTGACCTTCATACTTCTTTTTGAATGATGAATCACTTTGTACAAATTAATATGAAATTGCAACCTTGCTGCATTAAATTTCTTCACTTAATCAGATTGTGAAATGTTTAAAACCAAGAGGAAGAGCTGCAGAAGACGGCCTTTTTCCCGCTATTCAGAAATGGTTTTGTCCTCACAGATTGAACGCATTGAAGAAAGAACACTTGTTACAATATATGAACAAGATTAAATGAAGTGGCTTTTTAATTCCAGGAGAGAGGCTATTAGTGATGCGTCCACATGGAAGCAGCTTTGCTTAGGGAAAGAAAAAACAAAGGAAATAATAAAAAAAAAAAAAATGCATGAAGGATGATATATAAATAACCATCCTATGGTGTGTCATATAACAAAATGAAGAAAAACAACTCTTAATAATGTATAAATAGCATGAGAGTGCCTTATCTTATATGTTGGACACTTATAGTGCTTTTTTTAATGAAATTATGACTTGTCGGATATTTTCAATAAATAGATGTTTCATACCAATAAACTACAAAATTTAATCATTTAATAGCGGTTCCAAAAAAGTTAATTAAGTGATAATTTCTGACAAAAACTTAACAGGTGCACGGCACGAGGGCCTTCAGACACACCAGCCTGATCTCACGAGGAAAGTATTTTACATTTTGTCAGTTTAGTGGCTAATTTGTTCAAATATATGAGTTCAGTCGTACGAAAATGTACGATTTTTAAAAGGAGGCATGGCACCCAACCCCACCCCTAAACCCAACCGTCATTGGGGGATAAGCAAATCATACTAAATTGTACGAATGAGATACGAATTCATATGAATTAGCCACTAAATCAAAAAGTTACGAAATGCCACGAGATCGTGTTGGATACACGGGGGCCCTATCATACACCCGGCGCAATGCAGTGCCATGCACAATGCAAGTGTTTGTTGCTATAGTTTCACCCTGGCGCAGGTATCGTTTTCACATTTTGCACCATGTTGTTTAAATAGAAAATGCATTTGTGCAAATTTCTGCGCTAATAGGTGTGGTGGTCTGAAAAGGAGGGACATTGTTTACGCGTTGCTATTTTGAAGCAATCGAAAGATACCGCGCCACTGACAACTAAAGCTGGTCTAAAGACAATGGCACAGTTTTTATTTGTAATTTAAAGAGTATGTTAGTGTTATGCGGGTCCAAAATGCACATCCTCATTACATAATACACACACATGGACGTACAGCAGTACACAAATATCTTCATTAAAATTCCTTCGGCTTAGTCCCTTTTATCATCAAGGGTCGCCACAGCAGAATGAACTGCCAACTTATCCAGCATTTATTTTACAAAGCTAATGCCTTTCCAGCTGCAACCAAGTACTGGGAAACATCCATACACACTCATTCACACACATACATTACGGCCAATTTAGTTTATTCAATTCACCTATAGCCCATGTCTTTGGACTGTGGGGGAAACCCACGTGAACACGAGGAGAACATGCAAACACAGTAAATGCCAACTGACCCAGCTAGGACTCGAATCAGCGACCTTCTTGCTGTGAGACGTGCTGTGCTAACCACTGAGCCACCGTGTTGCCCACAAATATCTTTCAATATGAAAAATTGGAAGGATTAAAATCTATACGGCCGGCAGCTAGCTCTCTGCAACGTTCACATGGACGCCCACTGAAGCTAAGCAGTGCTGCGCCCGGTCAGTAGCAGGATGGGAGACCACATGAGAAAGCTAGGTTGCTGCCGGAAGTGGTGTTAGTGAGGCCAGCAGGGGGCGCCCAACCTGTGGTCTGTGTGGGTCCTAAGGCCCCAGTATAGTGACGGGGACTCTATACTGCTCAGTGAGCGGCGTCTTTCGGATGAGATGTTAAACCGAGGTCCTGACTCTCTGTGGTCATTAAAAATCCCAGGATGTCCTTCGAAAAAGAGTAGAGGTTTAACCCCGGCATCCTGGCCTCTGTCGATCATGGCCTCCTAACCATCCCCATATCATAATCCCCATATCAGAATATTCATCACTATTCATCACAATCCTATCCACCAATCAGCTGGTGTGTGGTGTGCGGTCTGGCGCAAAATGGCTGTCGTCATGTCATCCAGGTGGATGCTGCACTCTGGTGGTGAATGAGGAGATTCCTCATCCCATCCCCCCCCCCCCCACCCCCACCCCCCCCCCCCCCCTCCCCCACCCCAATGTGTAAAGCGCTTTGAGTGCCCAGAACAGCGCTATATAAATGTAAGAAATTATTGTTATTATTATTATTATTATTATTATTATTATATGAATAAATATAAAAACACTACTTTTCATTTATATATGCACATGTATATCAATGGAAAGTAGCGTTTTTATATTTATTTCTTTAGATTTTAATCCTTGAATTTTTCATATTGACAGATATTTGTGTACTGCTGTACAACCATGTGTGTGTAGTAATGAGTGCAAAAACACTTCAAAATAGACAGTGTGCCAGATTAACGTTATGCTTTATCAAGTGTACTTGGAAAGAACCAGCCTGATCTCACGAGAAAACGTAAGTATTTTACGTTTTGTTAGTTTAGTGGCTACATTATCGTACGAAATTGTACAATTTTAAAAAGGAGGCGTGGCACCTAACCCCACCCCTAAACCCAACCGTCATTGGGCAATGAGCAAATTGTACTAAATTGTATGAATTAGATCGTACAAATTCATAGGAATTAGCCACTAAATCAAAAAGTTACGAATTGCCGTGAGATTGTGTTGGAAGGAACATGTACAAACATGTGCTTACATTAACAGTATATATATAAATAAAACAATTCCCCTATGCTAAAAGTAATGTGAACACATTATGTGGCTGTGTAATGTTTTAATTTACACTATGAATCTATAATACTGTGTTTAAATATTAGACGTAACAACTCTTTTCCACATGCAGGATGGCATGTATATGTGGTCTGCTTGAATTAAAACGACGTCTGCACATTAATGGAGGTGTGGCTTGGTTAACACTAAAGGAGTTAGCCTTTGCAATTATACAAAATAACACCAACTCTTATTCAAAACTGACACTTGTGGTGTTAAACTCCATTTGTATAGCATTGATGCAACACTTTTTTTTAACATTTTATTGTAAGACCGGTAAATTAACACCAGTAGATTTACTGTGTATAAACATGAACAGCAGGGATATTCACTCACAGTCAGAACACATGATAATTACAGAAAAGGGCAAGATCAAATGTGGGGACAACAAGACGTGGAACAGGGTTAGAAAACTAAACAAAGAGCAAGATGAAGGAGGGTAAACAAAATGTTCCTGAGGAGTTTACACTGGTGTCATCTGCTATACGTGTCAACTCTGACATGGCATTTTCCAAAGTTTACCTTTGTTTACTCTTTAAAGTGTGATAATGCACAGAACGCTCATGTCCTCCATGCTTCACTGAGCTTAGCTTTTACAATTCTTGCAATTTTCAGCATAATAATGATTTTTCTTCCCTGATGTTCTAAAAAATGTTCAGAAATGTGCAGTATAAAGACTGCAGCAGTACTGTATTGGGGGATGTGCTGTACCATCTGTGCTGTGCTTTTGAAGGTCATTAGCAGGTCCACATGGAATCTGTGCACACAGAACTCTGCAGATTTCTACAGAACTAGAACATCCGTCTTATACAAAGTTCCACCGCATGTTTGTTTGCTCTTTCAGCTACAGGTAAAAGTGCATTATTCTCACATCCATTTAACATGTTTTACCACATTCAGTATATGAATTTTATTTCAAATAAATCAATGCCAAAAAAAGGAGAACGATTCTGTTGGAGAGCCCTCATGCGCTAGAAAGTTCAAGGTTGGATTTTAATGTACAGTATGTGACAAGGATTGTCACCTCTATATTCACTAAAGGATCTTTTATTTCCATGTTTGAGTCATGAAAGATCATGGCACCTTCCCAACCTGTTAAACGACATGAATTATTAGAGCTGACTATAAGAAATATTTGTGTTTCTGTAGCAATACAAGTCTGAATACAACACTCTGGTCTCTGCTGCTCATGTTTTTCAAGCAACAGCTAACTTCACACTTGAACTCCACAGATGCTGACCTAGATATTAATAATATACTTTCCATTTCACTACCCACGTCCTGTTTGTTACCCACAGACACCACATCCACCCGCTGCAACTTTACCTGTTACCCCTTTCAGTTTTGCGCTTGTGTGTATGTTGTATATGGCTCTCAAACTGCGATTGACTTTATTAATGTGTCAGCATGTGAGTTAAATATTCCATTACTCTTTTTAATCCTGCGTTTTATATATGTCTTGTGTAATATACATCTGAGAATTTCCCAGTGTTCCTTTCACCCCTCTTGAAGAGTTAAAGTAGAGAAGATGAGGGCAGAACACTTGAGTGTCTGAAGTGTTTAGCTGTGTTGGGTCTAGTGGATGTCAAGAGGCACAGCCAGGAACGCTTTCTCAGGTCGTGCAGTCACAACACAGCCATCAACCCCACAACCACCAGGTAAAGACAAACACAAAAGTGACCCCCCGGCCGGTCTGCCCAGGTGTGGGGCGACACCGCAGCAGGGGGCAGCTCACAACCTTTAAAGCGAGGCTAGATCAAACAAGCTTTTCTTGAAAGTCATGCTGTCAAAACCACTTGATTTTCAACAGGAGCTGTGCATAAGAGTTTGAAGGAAAACATCACTTTATCAAATCTTATGCTAACGTGGTTCAGATTACATTACGACTTTTCAGACTGTGCTCAACCCTGATTATAATCTTTGTCAACCCCTAAATTACAAAAAAATTGTAATTTAGAAGATGGATTTAAGGACCATGCCCCCCCCCCCCCCCCCCCCCCCCCCCCCCCTGACAACCCTGACAACCCATGTCTGTTAACAATTCTTGTACTTGTTTGAATTACGGTTGGCAACACAAAGTGGCGTCTCTCTGAACACTGTAAAAGTTAAAAAGAGCCTTCGAAGCCATATCATGCATATTAATGAAGTTCACAATAGAGCACGCAGATTGGTTTAAACCAAGTCTTGCTCATGAATGTGCTGAAAACTCAATGATGTCACTTTGTACCAGTCTCCACGCTAAAATTTACACAATGAGCTCATCGCCGTGACGTTGCTTAAAAAAATGTTAAAACGGGAAGAACGAATTTGCTCAAAACATCGCAAAAACACCAAATCTTTACTTTTTTGTGAAATATATGTGTAATAATAGTGTTTTTAGCAATGTGGGACATACAGTATATATATATATATATATATATTAGGAATGTCCAGATCCAATCGGAATCGGACGACGGAATTCAGACTCGCTCGGATGAAGTTTCAGACTCGATCGGAATCGGACGTTACCTCCCAATCAGGATTCAAATATATATATATATATATATATATATATATATATATATATATATATATATATATATATATATATATATATATATATATATTCTCATTTAACACATCTATAGTTATGCAGTGGCACAGAGTCAAGTTTGTTGACAAGTTTGACAAGTTTGTGCGGCATGGCATTATTTTGTTGCAGAGACACTATTAGTTAAATGCAGGCAAAGTATAACACGGAAGCAGCTTGAAACTGAAAGCGCAAGTATGTATGTCTGTGGTCTGGAGGTATTATAAAGTTGATGATGACAACAATGCCGTAGCAAACTGTGAGATATGTAAACTTGGGATTGGAAGAGGTGAAGACTCACCTACCTTACAGAAGTGCTCTGTTTGTTAACAGAGTTGTTGAATGTTAAAATAGGGTGAATTAAATATAAAATAAGGAATATCCTGGATCTGGGGGATGCGGTGTCACAGTAGGTAGTGCTGTCGCCTCACAGCAAGAAGGTCACTGGTTCGAGCTTCAGCTGGGTCAGTTTCCTCCGGGTGCTCTGGTTTCCCCCACAGACCAAAGACATGTGAAACAGGTGAATTCGGTAGGCTAAATTGTCTGTAGTGAATGAGTGTGTATGGATGTTTTTCCAGAGATGGGTTGCAGCTGGAAGGGCATCCGCTGCGTAAAAACATGTGCTGGATAAGTTGGCGGTTCATTCCGCTGTGGCGACCTTGGATTAATAAAGGGACGAAGCCAAAAAGAAAATGAATGAATGAACATCCTGGATCTGTTCCTTCGCTCTTCTTTATTCTTTTTTTTTTATGTATTATAGAAGTATCAGAACGGGTTTTGGTATCGAAATCAAATAACTGACTCAAGGGCAAAAAAAAAAACCTGATCGAGACATCCCTAATATATTTGTCTGTCAACATCTCAAAACATGTGTCTTGGTGTTTTGTGACCCTTTAATACCAACCTGTATCTGGACTAATGAAACCTGGCCCTAATCCAGGGTTAGCGCTTCAAACTTTTGGTATCAAACTTGTAGATTCCTGTATTAAGGCCCTCTCGCATTGATTAAACAGCATGAATACAATGCAGTGACACAACAATAGATCTTTATTGAGCTATATTATAATCAGGCTGCAAATTTTTTTTTGTTTACAAAAAATCTACTAAAAATAGAAGAGAATGCATGGTGCTAGAGCCTTCATGTACACAGGTTGCAATGCATGCCATGATTGGCCAATCAATGACACAGACACTCCAAATATGCAAATGTAATAAAAAGGGGACAGTCCTTGATGACAGCATTAACACTCATGGCTTCTGTTGACAAATCGCAGTCTTATGAAGTGAAAAACAACACTTGAGCTGTATAGTGTGAAACTTCTGCTTATGATAACTTCCACCTCTTATTCATATATTTACTAATATAAAGTATATAAGTCTTAGCTAGGACCGCTGTAAAGACAGATAGAAAATATCCAGCATGGAAATCATACATGAAGAATCAATTATGCATCAGCTCTTACAAAACAAATGTTTCACTGTTTGTCAGTTGTGGTCAAGATAACAATGAAGTGAAGATGTCCAGTGGAACAGCATGGCTAGTGACAGACACATTCGTGCTGTGAGGAATTTATCACTATGGCTCCATCAGTCTCTGCCCAGCCAAGCTGCCAGTCTTTGGATGAAACCCCACTTGGCACTGGCCGCTAGCTTTTCATTTCAGCCACGGACAAACCAAACCATCAAAAAGTGAAACCTGCAGTTAGTCTCTCTTTGAACACGAAGTTTAGCTTGATTGGCTGTGACTGATTTACAGAAATCAGGTTTAAAAATTAAATAAACATAATCTGCTGACCCTTCTCTGCTCACTACATGTACAAACACGGTAAAGTTTATTTTACAAAGTTTGTTTTGAATGGCCTGCAATGTCAAACAGCACAGATAAACATATGCGTTTTTAGGTAATATAATATTTACTTAGCCTACATGAAAATAATTAATATATTTAAGTTCATACATATAATTGCATATTATTATACACTTAAATGAATCACATTTTACATACTTGAATGTTCTAAAAAACAAACATTTAAATTATCATGCTTTTGTTCAATCATATAATTTCATAGATTTTGACACATTAGCAATTGTTTGAAAATGTTTCATTGGTTAAAATCCAGGTATTTCGATCCATTTCACACGAGGGCCAAAGAATTCACCAATTTCTCATTGGGTTAAACATGACTTTTGCATTGTGCCGAGCTATTCAGACATCACTACACTTTTGACAATTCATAGTTTTCAGTCAGATGACTGGCAGGGAGACCTGGAGGGCAAAACGTCTATAGCACTCAGTTTAGAGCTGTCAGGTCTGTACTGTAACGCAATTTCATTTTGCGCAATTTAAAGGGTCATGGAAACAATCTAGTGTCTTCCTAAATCAGAACTTTAAAGAAACTAAAAATGAATGCCATTTAAAGGAGAAAAGCCTTGTTTTGCCCTCAGGTGGTTGTTCATATAAGGGTGTGACATCACTTGTAAACTAAGAACAGACACATTTTGCCTGTACAATCTTGATAAAATTGTGTGACATCACTTGTAAACTAAGAACAGACACATTTTGCCTGTACAATCTTGATAAAATTTCACTAATTCGACCACACACTGACTGATAATGACTGATGTAAAGTATGCCTATGTTTTGAAATCTTATTAACATAACAGAAACCTCATGGCAGCCTCTTCCAACCAGGCTCCAAACATGTGCTTAAGCCTACATTTTCATTGCTTCAAGTACGTTTGGTTGCATGTTTCAGATGACAAATCCACTAGAGGACGCTGTCTACATTTTTTGAATCTTGGACATCACATGTCAGGCCATGTTTTTTTTTTTTTGTGGTTCCTGAGTATTTCGTCTAATTTAAAGCCTGCAGTCCATGAGAGTGGATGATTGTCATCCAATCAAATGGCAGTAAGGCTCGGCATGTTGTAATTTAAAAATCCACTACACTGAAAAGCAGCATGGCATCACTTTCGGGACTTGTAGAGCTGCGCATCTATAGATTGCTCTTCAGTGTTTGGACTCTCAGCAGTATATATTAAACCACACTGACCTGAACTAAACTGAACTGAACTTAAACTCTGCAAACTGAACTGACACTGTTTTAATTCACTATAGTCTTTTATTTTAGGCTGCTTTGACACAATCTACATTGTAAAAACCCTATAGAAATAAAGATGAATTGAGTTGTATTGAATCCCTTCACTCCAGACACAGACGTAAGCCACATTTACTATTTAATAAATAATGTTTTTATTCAGATTTATTGATATGTCTGCCAATATTTCATATTGTGTGTAAAAAAGAGTCATTGCACTTACTAATTAAAGTCGAAAATCTTTTGTAACATTGCAAGCTTTAGATCAGGATTTTTTTTTCAAATATGTCTGTTCATTAGGATGTACAATAACTTCAAAATCTGTTACTGAAATTAGATCTCCAATAATGCTGACTGATTTTTTTTATATATATATAAAAGACTACAATGATGTACTAATTCATTGCTAAAACAATTTATTTTGTGAAATATACAGATCTTGAAGTTCTTGAGCATATAGTAGATAGAAATAAATCAGATGTGGACATTATGTGGAGTGATGAGGAAGATGAAGATGAATTTTGTTATAAACAAGGTGCAATCTATACAACAAAAACCTTAAAATTAAAGGAAAAATGTTACAATCGTGATGTTTGTGATTTTGAAAATAAATTTCAAGATTTTACCAGCAGTCATCATGTATGTTTTTTTGTATTTTATGTTGGTATAATGTTCGGGAAGTACAACTGTTCTGACCTGATGTCTATTGAAATGAACAAAAAATATATATATTAAAGGGTGTTGAATTTTTATTATTATAATTTGGTCTCATTTATAGGAGCCTCAAGAACTGTGAAAACTAGTGATGGGAAGTTCGGCTCTTTTCAAAGATTCGGCTCTTTTGGCTCGGCTCCCTTAAAAGAGCCGGGTCTTACGGCTCCCAAATGGCTCTTTATTTAGTATCACTCAGAGCCTTCTATTTTAGCCCAATTTATTAATTGTGAATGTTTTGTGTATTGGTAAGCAACTTTTTAATTCCTTATCTTTTATTTAAAAAAATACATAGTTACTATTATTTAACATTTTAATAAAACTTTAATTCAACACAGGGCGATGCAGTGGCGCAGTAGGTAGTGCTGTCGCCTCACAGCAAGAAGGTCACTGGTTCGAGCCTCGGCTGGGTCAGTTGGCATTTCTGTGTGGAGTTTGCATGTTCTCCCAGCGTTCGCGTGGGTTTCCTCCGCATGCTCCAGTTTCCCGCACAGTCCAAAGACATGCGGTACAGGTGAATTAGGTAGGCTAAATTGTCCGTAGTGTATGAGTGTAAATGAGTGTGTATGGATGTTTCCCAGAGATGGATTGCGGCTGGAAGGGCATCCGCTGCGTAAAACATGTGCTAGATAAGTTGGCGGTTCATTTTTGCTGTGGCGGCCCCAGATTAATAAAGGGACTAAGCCAAAAAGAAAATGAATGAATGAATAATTCAACACAACCACAGCAAACAAATCAAATAACCTAAATAAAGGGACATATATAATTATATTTATATTATATATTAACATATATAATAAACATTTATAACAACACTTTTGTCTTTTGCAAAAGTGGGCAGTTTTCAGATGTCTGTGCATGTTTGTTGTTGACCCTGCTCTGACAGATATTTTCATTTTACAAATTCTGCACTCAGCTTTGCAGTCTCCAACATCATTGAAATGCAGCCAGATGCTGCTTCTTTCTCATTTTTCACTCATTTTTTTACTTTCTCCCAATGGACTCGCATTTAATGCCCCACCTCTCTCTGTCGCTCTGTGTACCTGGCCTGTACCACCACACATTTGCTATCTTTAAAGCATGCACCCCCTTTCCTTCTTTCACATAATGGTACGATCCTAGTGGGTCCTCCCATGTGATTAGCCGCATGGTTGTTCCCAAATGAAGCCCCGCCCCTATTTACGGCAGAAGATTTGGTCTCCCCGACAGGAGTCGGCTCTTCTCGTTCGCTACAAAGAATCGGCTCTTAGAGCCGGCTCGTTCGGGAACGACACATCACTAGTGAAAACATACTTTTACATTTTTCAGAAACGGGCTTAAATACATTACTTAGGATACAATTTGATATACTTCTCAAAGTTATTGTGCAGGTTCACAAGATGGCAGGGCTTGTTGTACAGATCACCTTGCGAACGACTGACCAAAACCCAACCAATAGTGTTTATAAAAAGCAAATGTTAGAGAAAATGTAGTTTTACATTGAATTTAAATGGCTTTTATTTCTTTGTGGAACTGTGCGTCACTGAAGTTGAGTGCGCTACATCAGTATTTTCCAACCCTGTTCCTGGAGGCACAGCAATAGTACACATTTTAGATGTCTCCTTTATATGACCCATTAACAGGTTTTGGAGTCTCTTGTTCTGATGAGTTGATTCAGGTGTGTTTGATTAGGAAGAGGTTGAAAATGTGTCCTGTTGGTGTGCCTTCAGGAACAGGGTTGGGAAACACTGCTCTAAATCACAGGTATAACACCGTACAAGGTGAGGTACAGAGCAAGCTGACCATTCCAGTAATGTTGTCTATATGAAGATATTTTTCCAATGAGCTTGTGTTGACCACTTCACACGTCAGTATTGGGTGAGTGAATCACCAATTTTTATTCACAAACCAAAAATAAGGGGAGGAACTAAATGTTAATGAATGAAATGCATCGCATTGCATGCCACCATAACTGACTGTGCTGAAGCATGTGTTCCAAGCCCTAAGCCGTGATTTGCAATATGCTCTGACCCCAGTAAAAAAAAACAGAGAGGCTACAGCATGAAATATGAGAATATGTTTGAGTGTGAAGTCAAACTGTGGGGCGTGCTGGCTCTTATTTCACCATATGCTGCTACTATTTTTCTACCTTTTCATGAGCTGTTTTATGCTCAAGGGGAGACTCATTTATTCCTCTTTCTCCTGTGTCTGTGGCCCAGAGGCATTGATTGCATCTAAGGCACTGAAAAAATAATTAAGAGCTCTTTCTGCTTTTTATGTGTTTGCTGTGAGACACCAGATTCTCCATATGCCTTTCACATTCATTTAACAGCTCCACACTGTAGATCCTGATGTAGACAGCAGGACAATAACAAGGTCAGTGATATTTAAAAAAAAAGGGATGGCAGTCAGATCATGAAAAGCGTGAAATTCAATGCATTTCACATGCATTTGTATAGCTCTTCCTTTTGTTACAATACAAAGCTGTTTCTGAGAAAATGTAGGTTTCTACATTACAATTAAATGGAATCAGACGTGACTGTGTGAGAGTAACGTCCATATGGCAGAAATGTACAGTTCCAGGGGCTAACAAATCACGTTTTGATAATCACAGTATTTAAGCAGCAAACACAGTTGTAGAAACGATGACATGCTGTGATCATGATAATTGCAATGGAAAGAAAAATTATGGATCATCTGAAGTTTTCTGCTTTCAAATGAAAGACCTGATTCAATCTGTTCCTAGTTGGAATATTGATATATATGTTTAGTTCATTTATTTATTTATTTTTTTGTAGACCATGGCTACTCACTTGGTAGTGCTCCAATAATCTTCATCCTGCCCAAAAGCACACAGAGTACAAAAATGTCACATATGCGCCTTGAATTGTTTTTGCACTAATTAGTTTGTCCACTAATTAGTTTTCTATTTTGAAAAGAGGACTCTAGGATTGCAATTTGTACATTTTTTGTTCGGCTTTTCTAAGTTTCACTTTAGCTCTGGAGACAGAATATTTTGTAATTAATATTTTCAGCTTCTCAGACACGAGCATTTTAAAAATAAAGATATTTACACATTAGTCCATTTTATTCTTAGTGTTTGTAATATGTTATTTAAAAAAAAAAGTATTATTATAAAATAGCTTATTCTGTAGTGATTTGCATTGGTTTACATCAGGGGTGCTCAACCCTGTTCCTGGAGATCTACCTTCCTACAAAGTTTAGCTCTAACCATGATCAAACACACCTAAACCAATCAATTAGGACCTGAACAGCACTTCCTAATTGCAGTCAGGTGTGTTTCATATGGGTTGCAACTAAAAACTGCAGGAAGGTAGATCTCCAGGAATAGGGTTGGACAACCCTGGTTTACATTGCACACTCCTGAGCGTATCATAAAACATGGTGGAACACATTTTGCCATGACTAGTGCTGCGTCCCAATTCGCATACTTCTTCTATGCCCTAAAAGTATGTACTTTTTTTTTGTAAAGAAAAAGTATATACTTTTGAGTGTGTAACAGAAGAGTATGCAAACTTTGGGACATACTACTTCCTCATTAACAGACCATTGTGTTGCTTAGTTATGAGCCCTGTCAATCATCCACACGTAATCCATGTTTCTTTCATATTTAATTTCCTACCTTATTGGAGAAGCAGCAGTAGGATAATCTGCCATTCACAACTCTTTCATGCAGAGAAATCTTGTCAGGTCTTTGTATAATTATGCATTCAGATGATAATGTCCAAACACGTCTTTATATAAGTTCAGTATTGTTGTTGCAGATGAAATATAACACAGACAATGCGATTTAAATATTTTCCAGTTGGCTAGATATTAATTAACAGTCATACAAACATCTTTACCGAAGCCTCGCTAGTTGACGGTTGGTCTTGTGCATCCATGATGTTTGTAGTTTTTACACTTGTTTTTAGTTCTAATCGAATTCAGGTCCAACACGCAATGCACTGAGGGCAATATCAACAGTTATGGACAGTTCTACACTTAATTTTTACTGGAAATAGTAAACCATCCAGGAACCTTTGCCATAGTCTTACTAACATACTACGATTTGGAACATACTAATTCTATTTTCAAATACTATTTAGAACGGATAGTATGTGAATTGGGACGCAGCAATAGATTCCCATTCTCTCTTGTAACTAATGGCTCGTTTCCACTGACTGGTACAGTACAGTACGGCACGGGTCACCTTTATCAGGCTTGCATTTCCACTGCTAAAAGGGTACCAAAGGTACTCTTTTGGTGAGCGTGGTGTAAGACAGAAAGTTGCAGTCATTTTCGCTTGAGAAAATGTCTACAGTAAAGCTGTATGCTTGCTCACATATCATATGAGAAGCACTTCTCACAAAACAGATGCTTTAAACACATAAATACTTCTGTATAAATGTTTATTACTAACTTTTCTATGAACATGAGTTGATTATAACTGCACATCAATGACAGTGCGAAATAGCCTACTGTAACGTCTGTAATTATATAAAATAAATAAATAAATGCAACATATATGAACACATACAGCCCCTTACAGTCTCCGATATATTACCAATTACAGAAAAACTACACACAGCAAACATTTAGTCCTTATTTAGGTTCAAAACAACACAAAATATAGCCCACAGTCAGTGCAAACCTCTCATGATTAAATGTGTCTTTAATCTTCAGCAGCACGTGTAGCCTCTAGTTAGAAAATAATTTCATCATTCCAAGTTCATAATAGTCCAAAAGGTGATAATAATAGTTAAACATGGCAGTTGACAAAAATAATGGCATGGCATGGCAAAAATAATCTGCTCGTTTTTTCCGTCTTCTCCTCATGTTTGTCAGTTTCTGATAGGATCAGGTTTCAAAAGCATGTCAATAATCAAGCGCACGTTTTTATCATCAGCTCAAGAAGTTTGTTATTTCAATTATAGACGCATGGCGAGCGCAAGCAAGAAAGCTAAACCGCTCACGCTTCAGACTGGCTCGTAAAAAACTACAGGGGAACAGGGTAAAATCTGCTCTTCTTTTTGGCTTTGTGGCTGTTCATCAAGACGACGACAAGGTACGTTTGATATATATAATTAGTAATTACGCTGTAATCTCTCGGCTGTATACTTAAAACATGGCGGTGTCTTTGTTTTCATTCTGGCTTGTTGTGTGAGTGAATGACATATCTCTGTAAACCAATAGCGTTCAGCTGCGCGTCTAGCTCCGCCTTTTGGTACCCTTTCTCGTCTTTGGTACCCTTTTAAAAGGGTGCCGAAAAAGTGGTACGGTACGGTTCAGTACGCCTTTTGACAGTGGAAACGGCCATAAAAGCGTACCGTACCGAACCGAACCGTACCGTACCGTAGCACTCAGTGGAAACGGGCCATAACGTAGGACAAGGGATATGAGACAAACCCTACCCTATTAGCCAACAATTTTCAATTTGATAATCCATTCCTTAAGGTAACGTAATTGAATGTAAGCTAATTTCAGTATTGAAGAACAGACTGATCAGAACTTGAAGCAGAGCATGTCGGCTAAACATTTTGTCCAACTTGAAATTGCACTGACGCTATGCGACTGTGTCATATGCCATCAAAGTAAAGCGAGAGCAATTCGAGAGAAGCCTTCTGGTGCAGTCAGCAAAGCCTTAGCTGTTTTGTGTTTATTCTGAAACTATTCAGCTGCTCACAAATTCATGAAATTATTATGAAAATAAAACCCCTTTTCTTGTAGCTGTAATGTTCTAATGTGTCATGTTGGTAAAAAAAAACTGCTAAAAATATATAGACCCAGATTTTAACAGTTCAGACTGTCTTAAGCTATAAATAAAGTGTTGATTTTGTTGTTGTTGTTGTTGTTGTTGTTGTTTTATAAATACTCCTACTTAAATGATTATAACATTTACGTATTTGATTGAAGGGATAGTTCCCCTGAATTAAAATTCTGTCATCATTTACTTATTTACTTACTTTACTTTTTCCAAACCAGTTGAAGTTTTTTTGTCCTGTGAAACACAAAAGAAGATATGTTGAAGAATGTTGGCAAACTGTACCAACTGACTTTCACAGTATAAAGACAAATACTATACAAGTAAATGGTTACGGGTTTCTTAAATCTATCTTCTTCCGTGTTAATAAACTTAAACTGGTTTGGAACAAAGGTGAGTAATTGATAGCAGAATATTCAGTTTTGGGAGAATTATCCCTTTAACATTCACTTACAATAATACTACATTAGTGTCACTACATCAAGCAGAAGGTTTCCGACTTCCTCACATGCTCAGGCACACAGATACCAATACATTAGCGAGCTTAAAGCGAATCGGGCATGTGTCACTTCAACCTGGGTCACTCAGGAAATCTCCAGTCACCTTTAGTCTGTGAGTTAGTCACACTCAACCTTAAGCCTCTACTCTTAAAACAAATCTGTTTCTTGCACATGCTAATCTTGACGCAGCAGTATAACAGCACACCACTAGTAAATTCTGGTCAGTTACAGTAGCTGCCACTGCATTCTGTTTGCTTTATATTTTTGTTTTTATAACATTAAATATGCATAGAAGAGGGCCACATTTGCAGAATGGTCCAGCTAGAAGCATCTAATGACCATCTAATGGTTTATTTAGGCGGGGATGTACAACTTACATTTAACACAATACACACATTTATTCAGCACTTTGTTGTGTTTAGTAAACATCTTGAAAACATTTTTGAAGCACTTCTGAAGCATTTTACATGTATTAAGTGTACTGTTTACTATGAATATATACAGCTATTTTTGAGACAAAAGGCAAACTGGCATCATTTTCACATTGTTTCATACCTGTATGGTTGACTTTCTGTGAATCATAAAAAAAATGCTGTTTTGAAGTTTACTAGTTTATGTCCATATGCAGGTTAATGGAGTGGAATCATCCTCATCATCAACTTTATTTACAGACTCAAAGTCCATTAAATGACAAATACAAGTTAGAGTTATACAAAACACAACACTTATTTACACAATTAGGTGTAAATGAGTTTTACACTGTAAAAAAGTAATAACAAAACGTCAAGATAAAACAAATATGTTTATGTTGCTTTAACTTATTTTAGTGTTAATCGTGTTTCTTTTAAGTTTTTAAATTAATTTTAAGTTCTACAAAGTTTAACTTTAATATTTTAGTCAGTTTGATTGATGTAAATTGAGATTAATCTAAAAATGAACTTTTCTAGTCAAATAAATATTTTTTTTACAGTGTGCCAGTGTTTTCTCATAAACAACACAGTAAAGCTAGCATTTTACAGCAACATTAAAATAGCATTCTATGAAACGTCCAACCAACAAATTAATTAATTTATTATTTATTGCCACATCAGCAACTTTGGCTATTTCATGGCAAAATGGATATACATAAAAATATTACATGATAAAAACAAATTCGTATTAAAATAAAAAGTTACTTAGACAAATATACCAACCAAAAAATAAATGTGTACAAGTTTCATTTGTCATTAATGCCTGAAATAATGTTCTTCCCTTACAAAACATTAGAGCTAAATTAAAGATGAATTTACATTTTTATAGCCATAGTTATATACATATATCTGACAAAAAGTATAATACATTATAAACTCAAAAAAAATATTGCTACTTGTTCAAACTACCTGTTTAAAATGAGCTAAAACAACACAATACTTGTAATTTCTTTGGCCAATTTATTTGTTTTATGTTTAGTCCACTTAAATTTGTAAACTCTTAAGTTAACTTAAACGTTTTGTGTTGGGACAACATAATGGAGTTGTGTTGGTCCAACTACCTGGTTAGGGGATTTGTAGTTCCCAGCATGCTTTGCATGGGATTGAATTAAGAGAGGGAAACATCGACAGTAAAAGTATTCTTAGGTGTTTAAAGTTAATAGAAAGACTTGTTGGAGTTGAATCTTCACTTCAGTTTGACTTTCATGTAATAGTTTTGAGATTACCACCTTGCAGAAGCACCCATGCTTTGGTTGTTTGCAACTTACAGTGCTGGGCGAGATTAATCAATATTGGGCCCACTGGTGTAAAACAGTGAGAAGAAAGCACACAAAAATACAATTTTAATATTTAAGTATATACATTTTTATTAACTGTAACATAATTAATCTATAATACATATGTAAAAAAGATTTACTCAGATAAAGCCAGAAAACACTCATTTAAAAAAGTATATAATTATGACATATACAAATAAAGCATGAATCAAATGCTTTTTTTTGTAAATGAATAACATACAAATATATGAGTAACTACCTAGAAATGCAGGAGACATTTTAGCCTGATTTTACAGAGATTTACACAAACAGACTTTGTATTAGATGTTAAACATTGAGTAAAATTTGATTTTTACAAAATGAGGGGGAAACCTGTTTTTTTAGCAGGATGAATAAGTGGGATAGATAATTAATTGATTTTTTAATGAAACATGCTGAATTTGGCCTCACAATTTTTTTTCTCACATATCACACAAAGATTTCTGTGATAATGGGCATTGTTGCATGTATTAAAACAAGTCCTATAACTACACTACAAAGTAATGTATTATGCATAGCAGAACATACCTTTACTTTGAGCTTGCTTTTCTTTCTCTGCTTTTTTTTCTTCCTTTTTTTCAGCTCGATGTAAAATGCAGAATGGATGCCATGTCATTTCAAATAAAAATTCGATGAAGATTGATTAAAAATAGCAATGACACTTGTGACGTTATATTACTAAAGACTTTCTCGGTTTTATATTGAACGTGAGCAATTTGGAGAGATATGTGAAATCTGTGTAGGAATACAATATGTCATTCTAGATCACCCAATAGCCGATCGCGGGCGGTGTTATGCAAAATAAAGTGTGGTTCTGCTGGGTATGTTTCTAATATTTTCTGCTTTCATTCATAGTGTTGTGTATTTATTATCCGTTTCAGCTATTTGTCATGTATGAATTATACAGAGCTAATCTTTTAATAAAATGTGGAGGTGATTTTTTTCTCTCACCGTCGTTATGAATTGTATCGCATTTAATAGGGTTTGTGCATTGCGCAATGCAAAATGTTTTTCACGATTTATACGGATGCGCTTGACCTTGCGCTTACGTTCACAGTAAATATTCAAGAGCAGCGCACATGGGGCCCTCCAAGAAGCCCTTAGTTCTGAGATCAGTCTCAATCAACTGTATATGTAATTCTTTAAATAAGCTTAAAAATGTCTCTCTTAGTTCATTTAGGATAACTAAACGAAATAATAAAACTAACAGACTTTAAAATGTACGACACATAATAGACATACATGATATTATCCGACCTTTGAGTTAATAAATTAAAATTTAAGTTAAATAGAAATACATTCATTCATTTTCTTTTCAGCTTGGTCCCTTTATTAATCTGGGGTCGCCACAGCGGAATGAACCGCCAACTTATACAGCAAATGTTTTACGCAGCAGATGCCCTTCCAGCTGCAACCCATCTCTGGGGAACACACACTCATTCACACACATACACTAAGAACAATTTTAGCTTACCCAATTCACCTGTACCACATGTCTTTGGACTTGTGGGGGAAACCGAAGTGCCCGGAGGAAACCCACGCGAACGCGGGGAGAACATGCAAACTCCACACAGAAATGCCAACTGACCCAGCCGAGGCTCGAACCAGCGACCTTCTTGCTGTGAGGCCACAGCACAACCTACTGCGCCACCGCGTCGCCAATAAAAATACAAATGTATTTAAACTTTTATTTGATAAAATCATGTTGGACCAACTCAATTGCATTTAATTGTGTAAATAGTTTTTGTTTTTTTGTTTTTTTTTGTTGGTGCTAAACAAATTTATTGGATGGAAATCCTGCCCTCAATTAAATCAAAAATTGTTTTTTTTTTTTTGTTTTTTGAGTGTACAGTATATACAGTTAAAGTCACAAATTATTCATCCCCCTGGTTTTTTTTTTGTTTTTTTTTTTTTCCTCCACAATTTCTTTCTGTTTACTGCAGAGAAGATTTGTTTAACGGAGAGAGATACATATACACAAACCTTTAACTTATTATTTAATGCAATTAGCCATTTATGTCTATGTGCATCAGTGTAAAACTGAAGTTATATAGGCTGTCATTTAACTCAAAGTCTAAAGGCTCTTCGAAGCAGGTTCATCTTCCATGACGCATGCATTTTTTAAAGGTTACTATATAGAGGTTGGAATAGAATATATACTCTAAGAGGCTCTTCCGCTGACTGTTGTGCACAGTGTAGCACAGTATCATATGCATGGCTAAATCCACATCACCATGGATATCTCAAGCATACATTACACGTACAGCCCTCTTCCCAGAATACATTTCAGGACTGTTTTCAGATCTTTTGAGCTATATTATCGCAAAACGTCGGTCAGCGGAACAGCTGCAATTTAGCATTTGAGACTTGATTACAGCTTTCAGAGATAAATGACGAGGCCTCATTAAGACTGCCATAAAATAATTAAATCAAAAAAAAAATGAAAGGGAAACGGAAGATGATGTCTTGATTTGCTGTTTTGGTGAATGAATAGGGGTATTCTTGCCACGTGTCAAGGCTCAGCATTAATGTGCTTTAAGAGAACAGGATGTAATGTGATTTGCCAGTGCTTAGGCTGCACGCTTAGCCACGAGCAGGAAGAGGTAATATAAGACGTAAGAATGTGGCTTAGTTTTGTGAGAGCTCATTTTCCAGGCGGGGGTTCTGTTTGCATCAAACACCCAATCTGGCTGATTTCATCTTTGACGCAGCAATTGATCGATTCCGCCTGATGTTAGCACACATGCAGGCCCAATGTGAATGGGATTTTGCGACTGATGGTGAGCTGTGCATATTTATTTTATTGGGGCAGCAGTGACAGGCCAAACACCAAGGGAAATGTTAATTAGCCACACAGAAGAGCCGCATGTCCATCCGCCCAAGGACGACCTGGGATGACAAGCTCTGACAGATGCACTGCCATCTCGCACGCTCCCTCTGAAATTCATCAGGATAATCTCCGGCACGTTTAGAACTTTGATTAAAAGTTAATGAACTCACAGGACCAGATATGTTCGGCATCTGCAGAATCCCGGCAGTCAAGCCGCGAGGCAAAATATTGGTCCTGTAGAGAGCATGTGGGCTTCTGTCACGGAGACACAGTGCTGACAACATGTCAGTGGAAGTATGTGTTAAGCATCCACTCGAGTATTGTGCGCTGTGGGTGATTGACTTAGCAAAGTGGCTCCTGTGTGTCACAAGGTCGATACAAAGGCACGTGAGGGAATGTCATTAAATCGCGTTATTGTAATGACCTTTAATAAGAGCGTCAGGCAGCTGGAGATATATTCCGCTTTTCTAGCTCTTAATTACAAGGAGCAGGAGAGAGAGAAAAAACACTTAACAGGCACTCATGGTCAAGTTGACAATCCTTTAAAGGCCACAAAGAGTCATTCCATTTTAGATGATAAAGCCCAAGTTCAAAATCATTTGCTGTACAATTTATGGGCCGGCGAAGTTTCCTGGTATAATGACAATGGCAAGGAATCCTTGTAATTGCTCAACAACAGTGTTCTGGCTTTGAGAATTATGTGCTGTCAATCAGCAGAGAGCAGATGACGATCTAGAGAAATGCTATCAATGCCAGAGCGAGAGATGATAGACAAGATGCTTCATAGACTGTACTTGAAGTGAACAAAACAGGCGTTTTATAAGATCATTTAAAAAGCAGAAATAGACAGATAGACAGAGGAAACATTCTTTCACTATCCCTTTTAACCTGTTGATATCAGTTCAATTAAAATAGCAACAGAACGTTTATGTAAAAACTTGTGAGAATGTCAGAAAGCACACTCAGCAGAAACTGAAGTATGTGGGATGGTTTAGATAAGCTTAACTATTAGGCAGTGTCTTGTAGTAGAGGCAGTCTTAGGTAAAATATGCGTTTTCATATTTCATCTTAAATGCAGTCCATTGTCACATGATGTTTTAGAGCTTGGTTAAATAAATGCTAAAAGGACATTTTAAAGCTACGTGAAACTTGTAGATTTTAATCTTGATGTCCTGGAAGCAAGTTCAGTGAACTTAGAATTGTTTTTATTTATTTATGTGGCGCAGTAGGTAGTGCTGTCGCCTCACAGCAAGAAGGTCGCAGGTTCGAGCCTCGGCTGGGTCAGTTGGCGTTTCTTTGTGGAGTTTGCATGTTCTCCCCGTGTTTGCGTGGGTTTCCTCCGGGTGCTCCGGTTTCCCCTACAGTCCATAGACATGCGATACAGGTGAATTGGGTAGGCCAAATTGTCCATAGTGTGAATGAGTGTGTATGGATGTTTCCCAGAGATGGGTTGCATCATGTTTGTCTATTATGTGTCGTACATTTTAAAGTCTCATTTTATTTGAAGTTATCCTAAATGAACTAAGAGAGCCGAAAAGAAAATGAATGAATGAGTACTGTGATGGCTGGGTTTAGGGTTGGTGTGGGGGTAGGCGTTAAAAAATACAATTTATTGGGTCCATATCCGATCTAGCAACAACCGTGTGACACCCTGCTTTTGGCATCTGTTTTCATGGTAACTCCTGGTTTTGGTGTTCTGTTGAAAATGGCTTAACATTAGCATATTCTGAGTTGTCGGCACCATAAGCCTAGTGGTTAGCAAACCCCTACGGTGGCTGAGAGAGCTTAACGTGCTGCAATTTAAGAAAACAAGTGCAATTGCAAAAAAATGCCAGCAAATTGAGAAAAGATCTTCATCAGTTTGACTGCACACATGCAGCAAATCGTCACAACACTAACACATTTTTTTAATATAAAAACGAGCTGCATTTTTACCCAACGCATAACAAATTACTAAAACACGCTGCATTTTCTCACAACACAACGTAAATGTTTCAAGGAGACCCTAACACATGATGGACCCGGCTAATTAGGTTACGGTTATTTAGGCTAATACTGTAATTACTAAAGGAATCGGGATATTAAAATAAACAAACAAAAACTCACCTTTTAAAGATCACCCACAACTTCACTGAGCAATAGTCATAGCACAGCGGCGTCCGTCACATTTTTGGGTCCTCTTGAAACATTTCTGGTGTGTTCCGATGTTTTTGTGTTGTGAAAAAATGCAGCGCGTTTTATAAATTTTTTGCGTTGTGTGAAAATGCAGCTCGTTTTTTAAAAAATGTGTTTGCGTTGTGAAGATTTGCAGCACGTTTGCTGTCAAACTGATCTTTTCTCAATTTGCTGGCATTTTTTGTAATTGCACATGTTTTCTTAAATTGCAGCACGTTAAGCTCCTTCGGCCACCGTAGGGGTGTGCTAACCACTAGGCTATTGGTGCCGACAACTCAGAATATGTTAACCTTGAACACAAGTAATTTTCAACAGAACACCAAAACCAGGGCTGTTTCTCAATTCCAAGAACACAGAGAACGGACTTGCGTTCTTGTGGGGACCTGTCTTGCTAAGTTACCTTGGAAGAACGAACTTGGGAAACCACAAGAACAGAGAATGTGTCCTTTGAGAAATGAGATGCTGTGTTCCTCCCTGGTTCTTCCTTATGGTCACATGACCTTCACGCGTTTTTAAAGGAAAACTATTTAAACATTACAGCATTCATACAACAATGTATAGTTCTCCCCCTTTTCACAATACATACGCATAAAGACCTTACAAACATATGTTGCACAATTGTACAAATAAAACAAATTTTAATGCGAAATTTAGCAAATAAACACTCTTAATGTGTTCATATCTTTATAAAGGTTTTCATGTTAATGTTTACTTTCACCTTTTCATTTAGGGAAACTTCTGAGATAAATAAGTTACGTCTCTGAACTTTAATAAATAAAATGCTGCGCTTCCCACCTCCTTTATTCAGCCGCAATGACTTCTGGGACTTCTAGAGCGAGTTTTCTGCTCAAGTCTGCATCGATGCGTCCTCGATATCAAGAACACATATGGGAAGTTTCACGCGACCTCGGTTCTTGTGGTCTTGAGTTTTGTAACTGAACTTTGGCAGTTGATGATGATGTTACATGAGAACATGAGAACGCAAGATCGCTGAAGAACGCATATTGAGAAACAGCCCAGGAGTTACCATGAAAACAAATGCCAAAAGCAGGGTGTCACACCTCTTGTTTCGTCTTCTGTTCAATGCTGAGTTACATTTTTAAAACTTATCGCCCCCTATTGGTAGTTATACTTATTTTTTAACATTGATCTTAAATTTTTGTGTTTTTTATGAATACGTTTTTGCAGTATCAGATCTTTCTTCTTGCGATTAATGGATATTATCAATATTATTAGGATTTTGACCTAAGCTGAAAAGATTTATTATATTAAGAGAAGTGTAATAACCAAAAAATTCTTAGCACATTGCTTTATTGTAAATACATTCATTCATTTTCTTTTTGACTTAGTCCCTTTATTAATCTGGGGTCGCCACAGCGGAATGAACCACCAACTTATTCAGCATATGTTTTACGCAGCAGATGCCCTTCCAGCCGCAACCCAACACTGGGAAACATACACTACAGACAATTTTAGCTTACATAATTTACCTATAGCGCATGTCTTTGGACTTGTGGGGGAAACCGGAGCACCCGGAGGAAACCCACGCTAACACGGGGAGAACATGCAAACTCCACACAGAAATGCCAACTGACCCAGCCGAGGCTCGAACCAGTGACCTTCTTGCTGTGAGGCGATTGTGCTACCCACCGCGCCACCGCGTCGCTATTGTAAATACATGTTAGGAGTAAATAAATGTTTGAAACAAATTAAATTGCAAAAGGACAAAAAAGAACAATAGATAACACTTTACAATAAAGTCTCATTAGTAAACAACATTAGTAAATGCACTAAAATCAACACTGAAAAATAGCCATGCTATAGTTCAAATTAATAAATTTGAATCATTTAATAAAACGATTATGATTGATATGATTTAATGTGTTAACTAGAATTTAACATCACCTAAGACAAATAAATGCTTTTGTAGGTGTCATTAAATTGACTTTAGTTCAATTAACTTATGTTAACAAAAGGAACCAGAGTTAACAAACAAAAGGCTGCTCCAGAAAAGGTTGTGATCAGAGCATAAGTTGCTATGGCAACTTATATGCCCTGAAAGTTACTTCAGTTTTTGGAACAGAATACTGAGATTATCTGCTTACATATCCTTAAACATATCCGGGTATGCCACATAACTTTCTGCTTTCTGAAATAACCTCCACTTGTATTTCTTTTGTTATGACAACTTTAAAATTACTCTGAAAGCCAAGTAAAAACATCATAACCAAAACTAAAACATTTATTTTCAAATAATAATTTTGTTTGTCTATATCTATCTATCTGCATTGGTTCAAATAAAAAAGGGAAGGAAGTTGTGCATTTGGAGGTTGGTAGAACAAAAAGAGCATTCTTCAGCATTCTCTCAGGTTTGAAATATCAGGAGAGGGAGACAAAGTGCGGTGGGCACTGCCATTGATCACATGTCTTTGACCTTCACAGTAGCTTAGTTTGGATATTTCCAAAGTCACCTCTGGTTGTTGGAAAAAAATGACATTTCATTGTGAAATATGCTCCAGCGTGCTCTTTTCACACATGTAGTACCAAAACTCTCTCAAGTCGTTCACTGCAGTCCCTGAATGAAGCAACCAAAGGACTTGAACAAAGGTTCAGATCACTGCAGCAATGAAAAAAATGCTTATGGTTAAATAGGGCATCAGGATTATGTGTGAATATTTGTGGATCAGATTACATAGGCTGCATTGGGCCAGGTTGGGGAGTTGCTATTATGTTACAATGTGAGCAGCCCACAAATCACTAAAAGTAGTCCTCTGTGGAGACCTTGTGATGTATTTATTTTGTTATTAAAATCGTTTGGGTTATTAAAATCGCATGCTTTGATTAATTTGTTATAATAAAATTAAATGTGAGAATTAAAAATATGGAATTACACACACACAAAGCTTCTGTACATGATGGTCACTCTCCTAATCTTGACAACATAAAATAAACTTTGTGAGTGTGTGAACAAGCATGCAATAGAACTGCCTAGCCACTTGTAAAGATGTAAAATACCAACAGTTTCCAGGTACAAGCCTCTACATTTGTGAGAGTAAAGTGTTAGCACCATTCACTTAATCAAAATAAGATAAACTTTTTAAAATTTACAACGTTTGTAAATCACCAGCAACAATTTTATTTTAATAATTGTAATAATTTATTCAGAAAGATGAATCATTGTCTGCCAGACTAAGATTTTGGTATGATTATAAAGGTTAGGGCTATGATTTATGCAGCTGCACTACAACACACTGTGACTGTATTGGAATGGATTTTGAGATCTGTAAGAGAATTTGGAGAAATGCATTTAGCAAGATTATAGGTTTTTTAGAAAGAAAAACTAAACAGTATAACAATTATAGAATTATATTTAAAAATAAAATCACAAAACAGCTAAATTAAGATATTTATTTTTATTTTTTAAGAAGCAAAATATCAAGCGATAATTTGACCAAATAATATTTTTATTGTTCAACTGTAAAATAAAAGAATAGTATATTTTAAACCATTTTTTGACAGCCAGCCCTAACCTGACATTTACAGATAATGCAATCATGCTGAAAACTGAAAACCTTCCTGTTCAAATCTGATTCATTATAAGTTACTCTCACTTGGATGAATGTTAGTACCGTTTATTGTGTTTATTTGTTTACAAAAAATTGTCATTTTGTAGATTTAATGCTGAGTTGAAGGGTTTTCCAGTTAGATGAAACCAAAATATCAAACAACTAATCAAATAATACAACAACACTTTTTCTGAGTTAAAGCCCTGATGACAGGTTTCCCATGTTCTAGCCCCACTATATACCAGCATTAAATTGAAATAGACTATTCAACTGCACATAACATTATAGCTTTTCATAAACGATAGGGTGTTACGTCAGATATATGATAGTACCCAACACTACTATCAACATACAGTGAATATTTCACAGCCTACATTTGGAATGCACGTCACTCTACTGCCACATACAAACCCCTCATGATGAGTAGGGGTGGGTTTATGTGAACCAAATGCTACAATTGGTTCCAGTTATTAACATATATGTTTCTGATTGGGCAAAGCGCTCGTCAGTCAGTACGGTGCCGCGCTTACGTAAAATAATGGGCGGGTAAAGGCAGTGGAGGACAGAAAAAAACAAAAACAATCCGCCCGGGCGTCCATCTTGAATACTGTAAGCCAACGGTTACTGACAGCAACGGAGAGGGGAATAGCGATAAATTGAGTTCCGACCGCTCTAAAAAGTCCGCCGACTGCGAACACCGGGACAATACATTTTGGAGGATTACATTTAGTGACCACATCTGTCATATCCGTCTCCTTTTGTTGCGTCATATTCCCGACGGGGCTGATGAAGTTATTTCGGAGGCTGTACGTGCTAAGCTTTATCCAGCCGTCGACTTGTCTTAGTCTGAACGACTGTTTGGTTAAACTACCTACCTTTGCAGTTCTGGGGAAGCTTTCCGAGGTTGCTAATTGCAGGTTTGAGTCATTTACACCCGAAGCGACTGTGGATATAGCGCGTTGGCCATATTTAAGTCCTTCACTGTCAACTTGAGCTCGCGCGTGCGCTAAATCGTGCGCGTGACCCCATTTATTTCACTTTATCCATGATCTCTTGTACTACATACATTGGATTTAAACATTAAGCGAATAAAGCGTGATGTGGAAACATCGTTTGGCGATGCTAATTTCATTTCTATCCCCGTAGACGTGCATGGGTTTAGTGCCTGTGACTTGTCGGATGGGAGTGAACTGGAGGCATTGCTCTTCTTGAGATATTACGTTAGTTCATTTGCATTAATAATCAGCAGTATCTTTATATATGTTGATGGCGGGTTCTATGCAAAGCTTGTCCAGTTGGTCTGATTATTGGCAATGGGAGCTGGCCCATTTACTGAACGGCTTTATTGAACGGACTCGTTAAGTCTGAGCGCGCGTCAGTGAAACATTGTGTAGATACAGTATTTTTACGCGTTGGAATTTCCTCATTATTGGCATGGCTTTTAAGACAAATTGCATGGACAGCCATAGTTGACTTTTTATTTTTAAAAGCTCGTCAGCTTTGAATCTCAAGTGGACACTTTGATGCCGCTTCTCACTCGCTGAATCCGAGGACTAAAACTGGCATTGGATTTGTGCACTGCCGTATATCTGTCACTAACTCGGTGACATGGATGTGTTTCACTGACTGCTTATCAGTAGTTTGAGGGGAAACTTGAATGCAAAGACTCTTGGATTTTGTAGGACAAGACAGAAGAGTGAAAAAATGGGACCTGCAACAAAGCTGGCATTCGGAGTGTTCCTCATCTCCTGCTCCTCAGGTGGGTAGTAATCTGTTTGACCCCTTTAAATGCAATAGTGTGCATTTGTGTCATGACATATCTCTTTTTGTGTGTATGCATGTGCCACCGGAGGCTCTTTCTCGTGTTACTCCGCATTGAGATCGAATTTAGTGGTTTCTCGTAAAATAGCTACACAACACCATATGAATATGATCTGAGCATGCACCACGCAGGAGCAGCGATTCCTGCCAGGATTTAGCAGCTTATTTTCTCAATAACTGGTTTGACAAGTATCCAACATGAAGACCTGTTCAGTGGAGTTGAGAAAACACACTGGTGATGTGATCTGAACTACTGGACGTTCTTGTAATATTGACCAGTGCCATTGTGCTGGCTGCTGCTGCTGCTGTTCATGCATGCATGCGTGCGTGTTTTATATGTTGCATGTAAACCCCCTCTACTGGCAGATCTTATTTTTATGTTTTTTAATTATTCATGAAAAAGGACTGTTACATTTATGTATATGAGTGGTTTAGGACGGGGAAAAAATCATTTGATGAGACCGGTGGCTAGGCCAAAGGTCTTATTTGCATGTGAGAACATTAGATAAGATATGACCTATTACCTTGCATATTTGATCTACACCTTAATGGTTATTTTTGTTCAGTAGAATATTTAAGCAACAACAAGTCAAACAGTGGATGTTCCTCAACAGACCCTGTGATCAAAGTTAGGATTTTGCTTTTATTGCTAAATGTACAATAGGCACAGTTTGTGCCTGTACTCTGTGTTCCCACTACATCCCTCATTCTGGATCGCACTTGCCCACACAGCCCTGCACTCTTTTGGCTACACAGACAATTAATCAATAAAATGTTATATTTGAGCACATCGCTTCGGTATTTATATCAGTCTAAAGGCAGAAGTATTCAGGAGCTTCTGGGTAACATAAGAAACCATATCTTTTGGGTCACATTGCATATGCTCTCTCTGAGGAATCAGTGTAAACTAATGGGATGTTCACGTATAAACCATTATAGACCTCTGCTTGTAGTGATATGAGGAACCTTTCACCTGATTATGATTCCACTCGTGTTTATGGATGTTTAGAGCCGCAAGTAACTGATTTATGCTGTATATTTTTTTGTGTTCCACAACTAAAAACCTATTAGAGTCACTTCAGGATACTTTGCCTTTATGCTTGCATCTGTTGAGAAACCAGATATAATTGAACAGTTTGACTTTATTTGTTACATGTAAGCATTTGCAGAAGTTTTGCCCAGGCATGAGTTTATGACTGCTGAGAGAATTAAGTCTGAGCACTTGCCCAGTCGAATGTAAATTATGCCTTAAACGTCATGACTCCTAAAATAAATCACAAGTGGCAACATCTAACCAAAGCGCACAGAGAAATTGTAAGCTTGAAGAGGAGTTTGAATGTATTCAACGGTAACTTTTCAGTGCAACAGAAAGACAGAATCATAATGTAAATATGCATTTTGTGTGTAGATATATTGTACTTGAGTTCATTTAGAAGCTGCAGTGCTGTTACAGTATCTGTTATTGCTGTCAAATAGATTTTATGTTCGTTTGACGATAACATCAAAGATTTATTTTTTATTATTTTTATTTTTCAGTTTCCAGTCTAATCTTTTTACGAGCGATCAGATTGAACCATGTTCTCTTTGATTTCCCTTGAAATCATAGAATTACAGTTCAAAACCCTCCACTTGTATCTGATACTGGTGCATTACAAATTCTCACTTGAGTTTTGCCATGGGACAAGTTACTTTTGTAGATGGCAAAGCAGAAGTTAGTAAACACACCCAATATACCCAGCTAATATCTTTGGTACAACTTTTAAATGATGGCAATGGGATGCATAAAACACTGTATTATAATATTATTATTATTATTATTATTATTATTATTATTATTATTAAACTTAAAGGCTATATTAAATATATAGCTTACAGACATTTACAATGCATTGTGATGCTGATGTGAACATGCATTGATGCATAAAACTAAATATGTGTAATATATTATTATTATAAGTATTATTATTATTATATGTAGGCCAGTTTAACATCGGTGTACTACTATTTTTGTCTTTTTTGTTATTTGTTATACTGTATTTGTTCTTATTTGTTTATTACAAAGAAAGAATTAGAATGCAATGGGCTATATGCACACAGACTTTTAATTTTCAGCCAGGCAACCCAAGGGCTTCCGATTAGGGTTGGGCCGATAGACGATGCTATTGTCCATCGCCGATGGCCGATAGACATCACGATGCTGAGTCGGCATCGCGATCCATCGCCCCTCCCCCGTCGCAAACCCGCTCATGAAAAATACACACTCAGACCCCGTTTACACGAATACAGCTTAGTTTTAAAATGCCATTTTACAACGAAAATGATCCACGTCCACACTGGTGTTTCACCTAGCATTTCTGAACAGCCCTCCATCTACTGATTACACATACTCCGTCCACACACACACACACACACACACACACACACACACACACACACACACACACACACACACACACACACACACACACACACACACACACACACACACACACACACAGCCACAGACACACACTGTCATGCGCTCATCTAAGCTCCAGAGAACAGTGTACGTCGGACAGTTTATCAAGGATGATAGTGGATCGCGTCTCACTATAATTATTGAACGTGATATTTAATTAATCTTGTCTCTATCCAGGGCTTAATTTGTGCCGGAACGCGCCGGATCCGGACCTGGCACATCATTTTACCGATCTCCCTCCTCAAACGCCCTCTTCCCCTGTCCACTGTTCATTTTCACTTTGTTCCGCGACTCTTTAACCCTCTTCACTTTTGTCCACGAGCAACCCCCACGTCGCTCACTTTCGTCCGCGACACCCCTCCAACATACACCGCACTAAACAAATGACTGACACTGATCACTCTGCCTACTCATGCCAGAGTCCCACGGAAAAAGTGATTGACAGGTGGTAATATGTGTGTAACTTATCTTTATTTATTTATGATTAGGTTATGGGTAAAACAAAGACCAGGTAGTTGAAACAGTAGGCTACAAATAATTTATTTGTTATGAATTAATTAATTATTCATAAATAATTTATTCACCTCCGCCTATGAAGACGATTCCATCATCCATCGCGATGTTTCACATTAGACATCGTACGATGCTAAATTGGTCAACATCGCCCAACCCTACTTCTGATGAACTGTCTTTCCATTACAAAATTGTCACATTTAAGATCTGATTTCTTTAAAAATCAGCAATCTTCACTGCCTGTTAGATATACGATATGAAGTGGGTCTCAGATTAGACAAGAAGCACTGCATTAAATTCCATTTCCCTCCACCATGTCTTTATAATGACAGTTTATTTTACCCCAGTATTTTCAATGGAATTTCTGCACTAGCCTGTTGCTACCAACGGCGCTAGTGATTACAACGGCCTTTCATCTCATTTTACGCTTGAACGACTAAATGAATGCTTAAGTCTATTTAACTGAATGTATTGTAATTACATCACAGCATCGATGCTGTAAAAACAACCTTGTGAAATTGAAAATAGTCACATTGAGCTTTCACCGGAAGTTTTATCTTTGGCTTTAAAACTCTTAACTGTGCATAGAGCTCGTAGTTTTTGTTCAATAATATAGTAATACATTGATTAAAATTGTGTTAGATGCATTGTAGTGCAATATGTTTTCATGAAGCAACTGAAAATTCACCTTATTATCACTAATATTACTCTTATTATTGTTTCTAGTTGATAATAATAACCAAAATATTGTGTGCTTTGAGGTCACTGTGCCTCATGATTTGATGTGTGAAAGTCGCCTTCATACGGAACTTCCAAATTTAGTTTAGTTCCTTTGTTTTCCTCTATTTTTGTTGCAAATATTTACAGATTATTAAAAGTACATGTGGTGGTCAGCTGTTTTTCATGAGCGCTTTGAGGGAATTGAGTAGCTTGCAAAGTTCAGTTTACGTGCCTCTCGGATTTGCATCTTGGTTTGCAATAAAATGACACATTTATGCAGAGTGGTTTGTGTCCTTTTGATTGTGTTCATGCTTTTGACTACATCATGACTGGAGTGTAGAATGGAAGTAATGGTGGTTCCTCTTCCAGTGTCTTATTCGGTGAAATCTATTGGCACAGCTGTTGTGGGTAAGAGAGCCTACATTTATTTCCCTTGTATAACACCCGGGCAGCTTAGCTGGGGTCATTGTGCAGCAGCACGACTTCTGAAACAAATTGCCAAAACAAAGATCCTACTGTGCTGTGGGTAATATACATTTGCTGTAGAAATCCTCTTTTGTGCAGTCACAACAGGGTTGCTGATGGGCAGATCGATAAATGTGCATTTGGATTATACAGTAGCTGGTTTTTGTCTTGAGACTACAAGATAAAAACTATTTTTAACTTTTGTACGTATGTAAACTAGTACAGGGCTAGTTTTTTCTATTTTATCTCATTTATTTTTTACATAGTATAATGTGCTAATTTAATCTTTTTATTAGGTGATTTTGATTAAACACAGAATCATTTCACCTCATAGCCCATTTGAAGCACTAAGTCTATTTGTTCTGGGTTTAATAGTTAACTAGGGGTCAGTTCACTATTTATTTGCAATCTGTAACTGATTAGATTTAGGCGTTGTGTGTGCTTCAGTGCTTTTATTGTTAATGATCTAGAAATTTAGAGGAGTACTGCACATAATTGAAGCCTGGGATCAGATTGTAACCCTGTTGCTATTATGATTATTATCTGAAATGATTATGCTAACTGGTTATTTGTGGTTATAACTGTTTTTCTGACACACACATGGATTGGCAAATGGCTTTTTCAAAGCTACTAAACAAATGGTGCATTTTCAAATAAATCTATTTAATGCATTCTGTGCTTCTGACATTGCACAAGTGTGAGATGTAAAGTGTTGGTTAGTAGATTAAGCGATTACTTGCCAGATAGTGAGACTGGTAAATAATAAAAACATATACTTTCAGAAAGAAGCACTGTGTTCTTTTACACATGAGCAGCTTATGATCCACTGATTCCAGCCGCTCATATCAGCTCGGTGCACAGTAAACGCGTTTTGATGTGAATTTGGGTGCCATACCATGCATTAGAACGTCAACGGCAGGGTGGCATGTGTGAATGACGCTCTCGCCGGCGGTGTGAACGTGCAGCGTTGTTGGCACAGAGGCCGGAGGGAATTCTAATGCTCTGATGTGAATTCAGTTATACCATGTAAATATATATAATTATATTTGTTTAGCTGTTTATAATTCAAAGCTGTTTTTCTTCTGTGTTAAGAAACCAAGCCATTATTTTGCTACTTGTTCAAACTATTCATTTAAGATGAGCTGAAACAACACAATTCCTGAGATTTTTTTGTTTTGGGACAACTTAATTTTATATGTTCAATCTACTTAAATTTGTTAAAGGTTCTGTGGAGTGCTTTGAAATGTGCATTTTTTAATTCAATGATTGACGTAATTTTAACTGAACAACATAGAGAGGGTGGGACATAGAGTATCTCCTTCCCATTTGAAAAAAACAGCCAATCGCATTTCGTTTTATCTCAACTTTGCCAGTGAGAGTGGTTGGTCTCAAGTGCATCAAATGAAAAGTGTTTTAAAGGGGGTTGGACATGTCAGATGCTAGAGATTATGTGATCAATTGATTTGATTTGATTGGTCAATGTTTGATGAGAAAATGTAGTATGGTATGAAAGAAATCGTTGATTGATTTAGGCGGAAGTGACAAACTGCAAGCTTTACATGTTTATATTTGTTTAATATCTTTTAAACACAAATTTTGTCACTGTTTTGGAGCACACTAGCTATATCCTTAGAACTTACAGACTGAAACTAACATTAAAAAAATTATTTTAATTTCACGGGACCTTTAAGTTAACTTAATTGATTTGTGAATGAACTGTATGGAACCCTGTATTTTGTACAGTGAAGTTTAGTAGTGAAATGTTATTGCTATGTTATTGCTAAACAATACTGAAATTTACAATGTTGTTGTTACAATTACTGTTAAAATTATTTATTAAAAAATATTTATTTCATAGCTAAATGGCTTTGTGTTTTTCCTAGCTGATCAAATGCCTGGTTTACTGGGGCACACTTTACAAGTGTGATTTCTTGTTGCATTAGAAAGAGAACATGCAAAATAAGTAGGTGCCTTACTGTACTTGACCTTAGTCTTCCCTAGTTGTTTATCTCAGTAAAGTATCTTTACCCAGATGTAATCAGTGTTCTCGGCTGCACCATGTTTCTTTAATGCCAATTGGATGGATGTTTTCAGCCTGATATCAAATGTCTGTATGAACCCATGTGCTGTGCAGTTTGTCGCATTGTTATAAAACTATACTCATTCACCCCATTTAGTCAAGTCACAGCAGTAATATATTCAAGCAGAAGGTTAGACAGACTGCAATGGAACAATTGACTTTTCATACACCGATAGAGAGGTTTGAGAATGGAAAGTCTTTATATTTAAATTATTCTGTATTGATCTTTGTGATGTTGATGATACAAACACATCCTGTTTTTTATTATTATATTTATCTGTATATTTATTTTGCCTGAAGGACTAATGTGTGATTGATAGCTTGACCTTGTGTTGCTTCGCAGTGTATTTTGATCCTCACCAACTGGACTTCCATGACATAGGCAGGTTGCAGCCACTGTTGCCCAAGATGCAGATGCCTCTGTGAATAATTTACAACCCCGGTTGACCACTGCTGACGGAAGGGCTATTTGAAATCAAATGTGCTGCTTTTGTCCTCTAACGCTCTGCTTTGACCTGCGCTGTAGTTTTTGCGTTTCTTTGTGAACAATGATTTTGTGGTTAAATAGTGATCGAGTAAATACATAAATCAAACCAACAGTTTCTCACTGTAACAGTTGACGTGTTTAAGGCTTTAGTTCTGCTTGGCCTAAATATTCTGTGTGTGAATGATTTTTCAAAGAATAGCAGATTAAACCTGTCATCCCTGGACGTGTTTTCAACCTCTGAACAAGACTGTTTTCATAAATGTTTTGTTACATATTTGCACATGAATTTCACACATTCTCAAACAACTTGCTGTGTGATACAATGTCAGGTTGCTTTCTGACAGCTAGGTGCAGTAACAAAGACTGATCCAGCTGTTTTTTTTTTTTTTTTATGTGAGCGTTCATGTGATGCTTCATAGATCTGTGATGTTGCGCAGGCAGTGCTGTAGCAGTGGCTGATTGAACAGGGTGGAGGGAAATCAAAGCAGATTAAAGGGATTTGCGGCAGAAAGTGTGTTAAATATGAATTACACATACATGGCAAGCCTATACTTTGTTAGTTAGTGATGTGTGCAGATCTGTGCTTATTAAAATATATGAAAAGTTTAAGTTAGTTAACTGACAGAATATATGATATATCTGTGAGCGATTTTTAGCATATAAATGTATTTTTTAAAATTAAAATGTACATTTTGCAGTCTGTCCATCAATCATGTGCGCTGTTTGATGGCATAAATAGCTAGTGGTGTAACGGACTACAGATCTCATGGTTCTGATCACGTTATATTTTTTTACTTCTGGATCAGACAATTTTTTGGATCAGCCAAAAGGGGGAGGAGACAAATGTATTTGCTTTCCTTATATTGCAAAAACAGTACTGCAAGAAACATTTGTTTTAACAAACAGAACTTAGAACCTGTAATTTTATTAAAAATAAAATGAAGAAATAATAATAAATTTTAAATTATTCAGTACTATAAAAAATTAACTGTTACTACTACTGTTGATGGTAACGCTAAATGTATAAAGTGTATATTTAGTATAAAACGTATATTTAATTGTATATTAAGTCTCATTTTCAATAAATGATTCAGTTATTCACCCATAAAACTTCATGTTTCATTCCTAGATGTATCATTTTTGAAGAATTATTCAGTTGCATATTTTTGATGGCTGCTTGTCACCACCCCTATAAATATCTGTTGTCTCTTTAAGACCCCATGCACAGATAAACTCATACTGGGTTTGCTTAGCATGAATACTGATCAGGATGGCATTTCTACGCATAAGACATAAGTATTTGACAGCAGCTACGATAAACTTTTTTTTTTGCATCGTCACTGCTATGGCTGAGGAGAATCACTAACTTACTGTGGCTGAGGAGATGGCACCTTTCAGTGACACATTTTTAGTTCCTCTAAGCATGGCGAGCTGTTATGTCTTCAAGCAGTCCTTCATTGTGTGTATTTATTAACAGGATAAAATACACATAAAGTTTTCAGAGTACTTACTAATAATACTCATCTGCTCTCACGGGCTCATCACGGGGAGATGCGCGTCACGTTGAGACATGTGTACATGGCTTTTCATTTTAAAGAGCATAACTTTTGCTGCAGTTATATGTAGGGATGGGCATTTCTGACCGTGCTTCATTTCGATTAATCCACAGGTTTGACAAACGAGTACTCGATTAATCGGGGCGGGGCTTAAGCAAGGCGGCGGGGCTTTAATTCAATAATATATATATATATATATATATATATATATATATATATATATATATATATATATATATATATATATATATATATATATATATATAAATAATTTAAAGCCCTGTTAAAAATGTTGTTGATAAAACTATGATAGGATTCAGAAAACAATTAAATCAACGCTGTTGGGTTATTAAAAAATCACCATCAATATTGGTTAACACAGTAAACATTTAAAGAAGTGTAACAAGTGGCGTATTTAGTCATGGGCAATATGGTCGATGCCCAGGGCAGCATCTAGGTGGCACGGGGAGACGGTCCGGAAAAAAAAAAACGAGCCCCAGTAAAAGCTTTGAGTTACGATTTACTTTATGCAAGTGTATTAATTTAAAGTAGTAATCCCAGAATAAAGACGTTAGAGGCCATTCACATTTGGCGTATTTTGCATGTGCAAGTTTGTTATTGTCTATGTGCAACCGAAAAAAAGGTGGTGAAAGCAAACTGACGCATGCATGCGCGCAAAAAACCATACTGCTCTTTTCCTCACGCGCTGCTCTTTTCCCGGTGTACATCCACGCCGATAAAATACATGCCGCTTATGTACTGTGAAACTGGAGTAACTTTTATGCAGAGGTGTCGGCACGCAGCGACAAAACTAAAGTTATAATATGATGATGATCTTATTTTGACTATATGGCTATGAAGCAGAAAGGAAAGATGATGAATCAGGCAGGTAAGACTCAATAACATCAATTCTCAACCAGTCGGGTCTAAGACAACAGATAATTACATTAAATATATTTTTTCTATTCTAATTGTCTTTAATATTCAAGCAAAAGATTTCTTAATAGATCTTAGCATATCACTCCAGTTGTCTAAATGTTTTCCAGTTACATTTAGGATTGATTTCTGTTATTTATTTAGAATAATAATTGTATATTATTAATAATAATATTATTATCATTAATAATAATAATAATATTAATAATTTTATTTATTTCTATGTACATTTCTAATAGCAGGTGGTTCGCCCAGGGTGGCATTTAAACTAGAACCGCCACTGATGTGAGGCTATGACGCATTGTAAATAAAATTAATCATAAAGTCTAGAGACACAATATGAAAATGTTATATTACAAATTGTGTTTATCTAAACAAAATGCATGTGAGCTTAAACTACATGCCAACCAGAAAGTGGATGCGGTTCGCAGGGCGCTTTAAAACAACGGCAACTGAACCCGCACAGAAAAATTAAACCAAAGTTATTTTACAGTATTATCCCCTTCAATATGTGTCTTATTAATTCTATAAATATTTTGTATCTGTTTTTAAAACTATAACTTACCTTTTTCTATATTGTTGACAACAACAATAAACACACATATGATACTCTGCAGTTCAGTTATTTTATTCAACTGACATTTTTACCAAAACAATATTTTACTTCAGCAGCATCACAACAGATGTGGATCAAAAAGGATTATTTTAATTGTAAAAGGTTCGCAAAAATAAAGTTTCACCAAAACTTAGCCTAACCAAACGGCTGTTAAGTAGCACATAGCCTAACTAAAATTATAGAATAATTTGGCTGCGTAAACGTAAAATAAAAATAGCCTGAATATTTTTTACCACAGCTATAAAACTTAAAGATTAGGTAAAATAACATTTCTTTCAAAATGATCAGTCGGTGGAAGTAGGCTAAATAAAATAAAGCCGGCCTAATTTAACTATGCTGCTTAAACTTAAAACAAAAACAGCCTGAATATTTTACCATGCATGGCTAATAAAACTTAACACAAGGAAGGACTACATATTTTTATTCAAAAAGATCAGTCGATCTACATGCTCCGACGAAAGCCGAGTGCGAAGTTTATTTGCAATTAGATCTGCGGAGGAAAAAAGGTGCTCAGCAGGCACTAAAGTTGCAGGAACAGCCAGGTACCAATGGGCAAGGCTGCTTAGCCTTGCATATCGAGACTCGTTTACTTTGCACCACAATAAAGGATACGGGTTTAGATAGATGCATGGCTCCCTGAAGTAGCTTTTGATTTTGGTGTCATCCGGTGAAACATTAACCTACTCATGCCGTAGGCTAGTCCTCCCCGAAAAGATTGTCAAGACACGACGCGCACATGACAGCTGAAAGTATCACACACCAGACCCGCACATTCGCATGGTATTTAAAATGAAACTGTTCACATGGCGCTCTGTGGCTATATGGATCATTCTGTATTCTTCATCAAGCCCAGCAGATATGACCAATACACAGATTTTTGTTTCATTTCTGTGAATAAAGCACTTGCTCACTGTCCAGTATTAATGTACTGTGGTGTGTAAGGTGGCAGGTGCAGGGGCTCAGGTGCCTGGTTGAGGGGTTTGAGGGGTTCACTATATGAGTAATGCAGTTCATATCGTAGAGAGCGAATTTTATTTTTTCTCAATTCGATTTGAATATAGTTACACCCCTAATGTATATGCAGTCAGCTTACTTGTAGCAGCTTCTCACATGCTACATACTGTAAAAAATAACATCGTCTTTTTATAGTATATCCAGGCACAAAATCTAACTTTTTTACTTATTTACTAATACTTATGCTCAGTAAAACTAGTTAAAAACGAGAAGCACCACAAAAGCAGATGATTATGCCATCATCAGGTTAAAGGCTTGTAAAGAGATGCCGGTTAATTGTCTAAGTAGTAGGCCTGTCACGATAAGGAATTTTTGTTGTGCCATATATTGTCACAGAAATTGTTGCAAATTGCAATAAGCGATAGTATTGACATTTTAAGATCATTTTATACCACTGATTATGTAATGATTATATAACAGCATAATAATGCAAATAGCCTTAAACACTTAAAAATATTTATTCTTAAGGTTATTTATATATATAATTTGAAGTTAAAAAGGTATATATCCTTTTATACACTATTAAATGTTCTATTAGGTACATGTTCAATAATCACCGGTGAGGTAAAAATATCATTGTAAAATGGCCTTAATGTTATTTGGGAAATTGTAAATGTATATTGCAATGCCAAAAAAATATTGAGGTCATCTCCAAGTATTGCACGATATATTGATTATTGTGACAGGCCTACTAAGTGGGTACAAATGATTACAAAGGGATGTTTTTCAGTTAAAGGTCAACTTATCTATTTGATGACTGTCTTATTGACTCTGGATGAGTTTATTTTTAAAATATGCAGGAATTTTTCAAATATTCGCTTCATTCTAACAGGATCCGGCTTTAAACATTTCTTGGAAAAAACCTTCACAGACATGAATGCCAGGAAGTGCGTTTGTAATGGTAAAGTGCAAGGTCTCACACTGTATGAGAGGGCTTTTGTCTGAGCTTCTCAATAGAAGCACAGGCTAAGATGCCCATTTATGCAGTGAAAAGTTCTTTAAAAAGACCCTTTGTTGTGGTTATATGAGAGGACTTATACCTGAGGGTCAGCATTTATTTGCAGCATTGTGTTCTTATTGATTCATTATATTTATAATGTATGTATACATTATAGTCACAGTATTATATTCATGAATATAATATATCAATAAATATCCAATGTCCATATAAATGCTGATCCTGCTAAAAATAGTATAAACTCTCTCAAATAACCATAAGAAGGTATTTAATTCATCAGATCTTGCGTAATAATGTCATAGTTATATAAAGGTTTGGACTTTTGAAAAACCGTGACAGTTCAAATCCAGAGTCCATGACTATTTTACTGTGATCAAAACAAGATGAAATTGCTAAATTACTGAAACTATGATAAGATGACTGAGATGATTTAGGAAATTTGTCATGTTTTTTTTATTCTAAGGTACTGACATACTTAGAATTAAAAAAAAAAAAAAAAAAATAGAAATAGCAATGTCCCCAAAATCCTGTACAGACAATGTAATAAAAAAACACATAATTTAATTGCAAATTCTACAGTAAATTTGAATATTTTAAGAAAAGATATTCTTGAATTATATTGTAATTTTATTTATATCTCACTTTGAATGATTGATTACATAGGAGATTTAACTGCTGCTTTTCCACAATCCTGCCGAATAGTTCTAAGAACAGTCAGGTAAGGTTCAAGTTGTTTTTCCACGTGAGCCTGGTATGGCGCGCCAGTTACAAACCATTTACTCAGAATTCTAGGGATCTATTTACTTATTTATTTTTGTTTTTTCAAGAAAATAAATATCAGGAAAATAAATATCAGAAAAAAAAGGAGTCTCCAAAACATAAATATCTGAACATCGAACCTATTGCTGTTTACATTACACTTGCTTACCAATCCAACAACTGGCGCATTTTTATTGCATTCAAGTGAGCTAACCTATTAATCTCATAATGGAAAATGAAATCATATTTATGCTGACTGGCTGTAATCCGCATGTAATAGAAAGGTTAAACAAAGAGAACCATTCAGCTCACTGGAAAAGTAGCTAATCATAGTTTTTGAACAAATTTGTTGAATTATTCAGGAACAAATAAAAATTATTAGTTGCCACTTATTAACATAATGTAATTAATTTGAATTAATTTGCATTGAGCTCATTGTCATTGACCATGCAGATCTACTTTATACACCACAGTGATGCCAGTTGTGAGGGTGGCATGAATGATACAGAGCTCCTCATACCAGCTTCCTCCTCTGATCCGGCCCAGTTTACGCTTGCCATGAAACTGCATCTTAAGTAATTGGATAGCTATCTGATTGCAATTCAATTGTCCAAGACCACATAAAAGCACTTGGGTGTGTTTACATGGACAATTTTATGTGTTTTAAACCAATAGAGTAGCAATTGTATGGCAATCTGATTACTCAACACTTATTTTAATGGCAAATGCAATGAGGCCCAGGTGACTGATGCACCTTTTGTGTTCATATAGTTGTCTTTTGTTGCATTCAGTTGTGATGAGTACTGACATCTGCAACATTATTAAAGCAACCAGTGAACATTTATATTTGATTACATGCACTGAACGGAACTTAAACACTGAAAACTGGACAGACACTGTTTCAATTTACTATGATCTTCTATGTGAAACTGCTTTGACACAATCTACATTGTAAAAGCGCTATACAAATAAAGGTGAATTGAATTAAAATGCATCAGGCCTTTTTTCCTTGTTCTTAACATGTTCTGTGCATTTTGCTCTCAATAACACAGACAACGAAAACAACTGTGAGAAAACAGCAGTTAAGAAAGCAGCTGATTATAATGAGGTGGATATTTTTGTACTAGATCTGTAGTTGGACACTTCAATGCATCAATTGTGCATTCCATACACAATTTTTTATTTTACTTTACAGGCGCTGTTCACTGATGAGTGATGATGATAAACGGCAGTGGCACAGTGTTGCCAGATTGGGCGGTTTGGATAGGCATTTCAGCGAGTTTTGGATAGTTTTTGGGCTGGAGTCAGTCAGCTACATCTGGCAACACTGCAGCATCGATCACAGCTGATCCATGATAAACGCGGTAAAGAAAACTCACGTGCTCGTGTCTGTTTCCAGAAGTAACGCTGTAACAGCCGAGAGGAGGGGAAAAGTCACGCCAGCAGGTCAAATGGGCCACAGTGAGAGAGAAAAATGGAGTTTACTTTCATTCTCTCAATCGCATTGAAATAAGGGCTTCTACTGTAAGTGTCAGTGAAAGACTGTCCAGCAAACACACACGCAGTGAAACAGCTTCTGCGTTTTTAAGTAGTTGGAGCATAGAGTGCCAGTTGAGCTTGCTCCGGCCCTGGTGTCAGTATAATAGTGTTGACAAACTTGGTTGGTTACAAAGGTGCACAACCAACAGTATCTGAGGGTTTCGCAAAAATTACTAAGTACAAGCGTGAAAGCGAAAGATTCAGTGTACTGATGCTGTGACACGTTACCTGATAGATTCAAAATACAGAAGAGTCGTTAGATAGAGACAAGATTAATTAAATATCACATTTAACAGTTATAGTGAGACGCGATCCAGCGGTACATCCTTGATAAACTGTCCGACGTACACTGTTCTCTGGAGCTCAGATGAGCGCATGACAGTGTGTGTGTGTGTGTGTGTGTGTGTGGCTGCGACTTTGTGTGTGTGGTCACGTGATGTGTGTTTTCACCAGATGCAGGGCTGTTCAGAAATGCTAGATGAAACGTCAGCGTGGACGTGGATAATTTTCGTTCTAAAATGCCATTTCAAAACTAAGCTGTATTAGTGTAAACGGGGACTGAGTGTGTATTTTTCACGAGCGAGTTTGCTATAGGGGCGGGGCGGAGGATCGGCGATGCCGGCTCAGCATCGTGATGTCTATCGGCCATCGACGATGGACGATGGCATCGTCTATCGGCCCAACCCTATTGGTTAGCAGCTTTGTTTTGAGATTCATAGTATTTTACATGAAAAATGGTATCATTGTAGCTCTCAATTAGAATTCTACATTAGATTTTTCTGCTTTAAAGCACCTCTCTAGTGTAGAAATGTTTAATTTTATATCATTTATTAGTGTATGCAAAAAAATAAATAAATGTTTTACATGAAAGTGATCATATAATTTGCCCAGAATAAAGTTTTATTTAGCTCTGGGTGGTTTTTTTATTATTATAAATGTATAAAAGTATTTTAAGAAAAATAATCTTGTGTGGAAAAAAAAGATTAAATATAAAATGCATGCATGGATTTTTTTTTCTTTCTTTGCTATCTAAATAACTGGAAAAGATAATAATCAAAGCTTACCAATTAACTGGCGCAATAGTCAGTCTGTTAATCGTTGCAATAATTGTTCTAATCATTTGTCAGAGTAATTGTTTGTTGTAGCCCTAACTTGTACTTTAAAATAACTCTTTCTAAAACGGTCTTTCTAATGGTCCATGGAGAAAAACAGATGTGAAGGGAGATTTAACAGTAAATGGAACAAATAGCAGCACTCTGTTACTGAGGTCAAGTTGTTGTTTGTATTTGGGTCTTGTTGGGGTAATGGTTCACTAGCGTATGTAAAAAGAAAAACACAGTCATACTGTGAATATTTCACATCTAATGATAACATTATCATTAAAATAGAAACATTACATGTGTGTATGAACAGAAAGATGTCCTAAAAATTTAGGAAATAGTACATTGTTGTATGTTTAGACCTAGATGGAAAAACAATCATATGTATAGCGAATGAATTAAACATGCTGTGCCTGATAGGAATGTTGGTGTGCAGTTTCGCTCGCGCTGAGAGAAAGTAATTTGTCACAGCACAGCAAGTTTAAAACCGTAAAGTTGTGACGTAAAATAAAGAACTTTTTTTGCATTCACTTCTAGGTCACTAATCAAATTTGTGTCTTTGATGTGAACTTTGGCACAGGCGGACAATGTTGTTCTCCAGTGAACCACTTTGGGTCATTCACAGATCATTTTTCAGTTCCATTACACTGAAGATGACGTTTGTAATAAGGAAAACAAATTCAAAATTAAAGCTTGTTTGTTCTTGGATTGATGTATTATGAATGCAATGTAACCTGGGATGTCTGCTTGTTTAATTTAAGAATTGAAATCTGTGAGCGATGGAAAATGCAAACTAGAGAAGCTCTGTACTAGTCCGCTTTTATTAGTCAAAACCTTGTTTCTAATGTACAAGCAAAGTGTTTGTCATCAAGTTTATCTTGCGTAGGAAACCACCATAAGCGGTCCATTAACATTACGCCTATGGTCTGTTCGCTTGCGTGTTGGCTGTCCTTCACGGGCTGTTTAGAGGGTTTTTAAGCCGCCCCTTCCACCAGCTTCACATATTTACAGTACGCTCTGTCGTTTTACCTCATATAACCCTGCTGACTCAGAGGAGCCTGTGTATCTCATATTAAAAACCGACAGCAGCTCAGTTGAGGGGCAAGGGCTGTTGTCGGGAAGAGCGGTCGTAGAATGTGGGTCAAAGATTTATTGAGCCATCTCCTTGTTAGTGTAGAGGGCAGGTGAGTAATTCCCATATGTTTGCCACTTGTAATTAGTTTCCAATCTATTCTAGAGGTTCCCAAAACAGATGCTGAAGGCTATGGAGCAATTTGCGGTGCTCCATTTGTCATTTAAAAGGAGTACATTTGTTTTTGTTCTGTTGATCGTTGTTGTGCGTCTTGTGTACCGTTGTTCTTTTCTGCCTTGATGTGAATGTGACAGTAATTCCAGCAGATTTCCTTCTAATCCCAATAACGGTGACTTGTGTCTCTGGAACAAATCCTGAGGATTTATCCCCACTAAAGGGCAATTAGCAAATTAATTCCCACCAAAACAATTTCTGCCTTATGTTTCCCCAAGGATTTTGTTTTTGTTGTGTATTCATTACGCATTTCTTCCAATAAATAATTGTTATTATTACAGTGCCATTGATTAAACTAAACTTGTTTCATTACTATACATTTAATTTATGTGTAATATATATCATTACACAACTCATCGCACACACAAACTTATTTTTAGTAGTGATTGCAAAATTCATTTCAGTCTGTGAATCAGTCATCTAGGCTTTATCAGTGAAAGAAGTGTTTACTGTGATTCAAGTCTATTGGTCTGTTTGTAATCTGTTTAGTCAATTTCATGTTAAATAACCCCACAATGAATATAAAAAATAAATATGTACAATAACAGAACAAATAATGACAGCTTATAACTGTTTTTAAAACAATTCACCATTTTAAACTACTGAATGTCATTTAAAACCACTTTAAATTGTCAAATTTACTTTTTCAGGTTCCTATAATGCATTAAAAGAAATTTTTTTAAAAATCACTGTTATTTTATTGTTTAGGTTTTTGAAAGAAATATATTATTTTCACTTGAGCTGCACAAAATTGCTTCAGCATCGATATTGCAATGTGCGCATCCTCAATAGTCACCTCGCAAAGATATGCAATGTTGAGTCTGACTTATAGTTCACCATGAGATACAGAATTATATTTAATCACTCTATTTATGTAATTTATATGATTTATGAAAAAAAAACATTTCTTACTTGGAATTTTTGTCTTGTTTCTAGTCCAAATATCTACATTTCAAAGCAAAAACAAGATTATTTTTCTTACCACACTGGCAGATAATTTCCTTAACTCTTAATTTTCACTTATTTCTTCTGACAGTGAAAACTAAACTATGTTTTCACTTGGTCCAAGATTTATTTATTTTTTGATATTTGGACTAGAAACAAGACAAAACAAAGTAAGAAAAGCGCATTGCTGTACCTGAATACTGTTAGAGTCCCCAGAAAACCATGAAATGGAGCATTTCAAACCATCTTCTGAAACTGTATTTATTGCAGAAAAATGAAATATTGCAATATCATATTTTTCTAATATCGTGCAGCCCTAATTTTCACCAGTGTTGCATTCATTCTTTCTTTTTCCTTCAACTTAGTCCCTTATTTATCAGGGGTCAGCACAGTGGAATGAACCACCAACTATTCCAGCATATGGAAGCCATAGGCGATGCCCTTCCAGCCACAACGCACATGCAAACATGAGAACCCACACGAGAACATGCAAACTCCACACAGAAATGCCAACTGGTCGAGCTGGGACTCAAATCAGCAACTTTCTTGATGTAGGGCTGCAGTGCTAACAACTGAGCCGTGTTGCATTAATTCATTATTAAATTTTGTAATCAAATGCATGCACAGATTCAGTTTTTCCATAAATCCAATTCTTATCCCAAAATCTGATGTGACGCATATGTGTACACTTTTAATAACTTTCAGTACATCATTTCTGAATAAAAGTTTACATTTCTCAAATCCATCTATCATCCTATAGATATAGTCCTGCTACTGTTTGCCTGGTCACAATTACCTCTCTGAAAAGCGCACTGTAAGCTGTCTGAGAAACTGCATGAGTGTAAACTAAAAGATGTGCGAACAATCAGCTTTATTATCAACATATGTAGTTAAGTGTCCATGCATCATGTTAATGCCCTGTCTGCATTCTTCAGTTTTTAGGGTTTCTAAAGCTAGTGGTTCTTTTCTTTAGTTATTACTATTATTTTTACCATTTGACAGGGAAGCAAGTGTTTGGAGGGTTTTGGTATCTTACTGGAATATGTGATCCCACAGTATGGATTGTTCTCTCTCTCGTGTCCACGCCTCCATTCCGTACGCTTGAAGCAGTTTGTTGGTTGCTATGGTTTTGATTGGCCCACCGCAGTCTATTCTGTCCCATCACGGTTTAACTTTGATCATTTATGCAGTGTTTACAGAATCTCTATCACAATTAATGCTGCAATGCTTTAAGTTTTAAAGTTAATGCTTTAGGTTATGTCAGGTTAAACTTTTAACTACTAACAGAAACTTAATACTTATACTTGTGCGCGTTTCTCTCTCTTGTATTTAACATGTTCTTGCGCTGCAACATAGGCGGATTGCATTTAACATAACGTCAATACGTCTAAAGTGACAGTACACGTTTGTGGAAGAATTTAGTTAAATGACAGCGGCCAAAATGAATGTGCTCTAATCATTACCATTATTCAACAAATAAAGCCTAAATTAAAATTCTTAAGACTGAAATTAAAATTTTAAAATACTGTAAATGATTAGATTATAAGAATATGTACGTTATAATGATATATAATATTTTCAAATGATAAATCAATGTAAATTTACAATGTAAATAGAATCAAATCGAAAACCGTGACCATAGAACTGTGATACAAACCGAACTGTCAGTTTTGTTGACCTAATGATCTCACCCCTAATATTGTGTGTTCATTTGTTTATTTTTATTAACAAACTATCATTATACAATGGCTTGCCTAATTACCCCAACTTGTACAATGAATGAACCTAGATAAGCCTTTTACTTTCTCTTTAAGCTTAATACTAATACCCTGAAAAAAATCTAGTAAAATATTATGTACTGTCGTCATAACAAAGATAAAAGTAATCAGTTATTAGAAATGAGTTATTAAAACTATTATGTTTAGAAATGAAATAACTTTTTCCGTTAAACAGAAATTGGGGAAAAAATATACAGGGGCTAATAATTTTGACTAACTGTATATATGTGAGTGTGTGTAAACATTTTATTTATTTATTTATTTTTGCTCATTTGCATGTTAATAGTAAGACAGGAACCACAGGTTTTCACTGTGTGCGCGTGCCTGCGTGCGTTTGGTGTTAATGTTATGTTATTGTGGTTATACAAACACGTGAAATTGTTAGACTACAGAAGTCTTATGTGGATTGCACATGCTTAATGATTAGTAATTTTTTTAACAAAGTGCCGCAAGTATTTTTAGAGCATTCTAAAATGCTGTTTAAAGAATGTTCCTGTCATCACTGTATTGCTGTTTTCACGCACAGTGTTTTCTGTTCCATTCAAGTGTACCAATGTGGTGCTGCCGCTAAACCTGTGCAACCAGTCCTTAAATAGTGGCCCAAAGCATAAACTGTTCCTTGTGGCACGAGATATGAACATCAACTCAAGCATTGCCAAATGTCTGGATCAACTGGTTTCCTATAAATGCATCATAATGCTTGACTTTCTGTTCTATTCTGTTACACTCCATCTAAATGTTTTTTAACACAAGAATGCGTCTTATGTAAACATCCAGAGAAAGAACTAGTTTAGTCGTGTGAGTTTGCTGAACCTGCACAAGATCCCCTCTAATTGGTTTTAGCATGTAAAGACTCTGAATACACATTTCTGTTTTGTTTTGTTTAAGATCATATGTTAAGTGATTGTGATGACAAAGTATGTGTTTTGGATCATTTCAAAGGTTTCATCACATCTGTGCATATTTAAACACAATCTACACTGTGGTCCTTTCAGGAAGAATTTGGGAAACCGCCCTCTACCGCATCCTGTTTTATTGCTTCTGTGTTAATCACAATCTCTGCTTTACGGTTGTTGTTTTGCTTAACCACAACACTCACCAATCATTTGCTTTCTTTTTTTAAACATAGTTGCCGTCATCAAATTACATCAAATCTTAATTCAGTTTCAATTTGGTTGTGTATGAGCTATACACATCCAATGTCCAACAATATTTAGCTGCCAATCATTGACTGTTGCTTGTGTTTTGAGCTTTACACATTGGGTTTAAATTTTTACTGAGATCTCGGTGAAGCAGGTCTCTTAACTGCTGGCAGTCCATGTCTTAACCATTTTCCCCTGTGGTTTCTTTTCCAGGTGCCATTCTCGGCCGCTCAGAAACACAACAGTGTGCGTTCTACAACTACAACCCCAGCTTGGAGAACCGAGGAAACCGCAGCGGCATTGAGTCTTGCGTGGGAGACAAGGACAAGAGGCTTCATTGCTTCGCAACTTGGAGAAATGTGTCAGGAACGGTTGAAATAGTAAAGCAAGGCTGCTGGCTTGATGATGTCAACTGCTATGACAGGTATTCTCTATTGATTTTATGGCATTTGACGTTAACGAGGAGTCAAGATGGTGTAATACAAATAACTGAAGTGAAAGTAGGTGTTTTTAATCAGCTACTTCATATTGATTATTCCTCATGTGATTACAAGTGGAAGAAGCTGAAGAGGTGTACTATGGTTTAATCTCGTCATCTGTAATTAATCCAGTAGCCTGTTTCGCTATACTTGCTTTTGCTTTTATGCCGCGGTCACTTGTACGGCACTGCGAAAAGTGGCGGGATTAAACAAGATGATTAGACTTTTTAAAAAATCGAGCTATTGGTCCTTATTTTAAATTTCTTTCCAGAGAGGTCATGTTTTCATCTTCGATTGGTCTCACGCAGTCACGTGATGCGATTTCGCAGTTCAGAGTTTACCTAGCTTGTAGTTATGAATACTTTATATCATTTATGAACCTTATTTCTGCATGTGTCCTGTTGGAGCCAGGGCCGGAGTGGGACTCCTTTTCAGCCTTGGAGCCTTAGACCGGCCCACCTCATTTCACGACTGACTATATTAAAATAACGTCATTTCCAATTCAGTTACTAATGACACTATCACGTCTTTTTCAAGCAAACAGCTGCTTTAGAACTTCAAATGTTTTTCATAAGTATGAGAACATTAAAGGGTAGCTAAATCTCCAACACTATTCTTTAAAACATCACAATGTCCTTTCCTGCAATATCTGAATATATATATTCTGTGCAAAATTACTTATAGATATCCAGTCCTTTGTAACGGTGGTCACATAAAAGATAAAAATTTAATGTACACCTACATAAGTAACCCAATCAGTATTGTATGTCTTACCACTTAAAATGAAAAACAAAAAATAATTACTCAGGTGGGGTTCGAACTCAGGTCGGCGGCGTCGTAGCACAACATACTGACCACTGGACCACAATGGCACTGTTATGATGGTGCGTAATACTCTTAACCACAGTATTACTTTCTATTGATGGCTTAATCTTTTCCTCCCCTTTTAAAATTTTCGATCAAGTTATGTCAGATTTATTAATGTAGTGAATCATCTGATTTTCAGCAGGTGTAATATTTATTAATAATTATTATTCAAATTTTTAAATTCACTAAGGTGCCGCAGTTTGGAGTCGAATGATAGTTACGTCATCATTAACCTGCAGGCTGCATTTTGCTCACGGGGCTCAGGGGAAAATAAATAAAAAGAGCGGAGCTGCGGCAAATAATGAATAAAAAGAGTGAGGCTATGGTCAAATAAATAAATAAACAAAATAAGTGCAACTGCTGAGAGTGCAAGCAGCTAGGGACACCGGCCCTCGCGGCCAAAAAACGGACCGGCCCACCGGGAATTCTCCCGGTCCTCCCGATTAGTCAATCTGGGCCTGGTTGAAGCCATACATTGTATAATGGCATTTGGCCACTAGGTGTCTACGATGTTGTATAACTGTGGCTTTACTGCATTGAGGAAAAGGGTTGGTAGGAAGCACAGTTTTTGACCATACATATAAGAGAGTGGTGTTCAACAGTCTGTAGATGAAGGAATCCTGTTGTTTTGGAAAACAAATAAAGACATTTTATTTACATCTATTTTGCCTATGGACTTCAATTGTTGCGAGTACAAAACTTGCTTATTCTACCAACGATAACAATTGGACAAAGCCCTGTAGGATGTAATAAATATGACAACTTTAATGATTCAACACACAGTCGTGGCATCGTCAAACTACACCTTTGTTTTTTGTGAATATGCTCCCTCCAGTGGCAAAAATGACATACTGTGCCTTAAATTTCTGTATATACTACATTTATAAAGAGGACTAATGTCCATGTAAACTACACCGTGACAAACAAAGTTAATTATGGGTGTGATTCAGATAAATTCTTCCGCGATCCACACCTTGAATATGATTGACAATGATAACTGGAGTCACAGACTGGACAAACATGTGACAAGTCAATGTCAGAATAGATCTGTGCATGAAGTGTTGTTGTGTAAATGGTAGGAAACCTGCCACAGCAACATGACATGAATAAGAAAATCAAGTCTCCAGTGAAATACTGTCTGCTGTGGGGGAGGCTGTTTCGTAGCCATATGAAAAAAAAAAGAAGATTAATAGAGCAGATACTGAATTAAGCTGCTTATGATTGGTGGCTGTCACAGAATCCACGAGTCTCCTTTTCATCATAGCTTTTGACCATTAAATCAAATCACACTCGTGATAATATGACATAATATATTTGTGTATTTTAATCTAATTTTACTAGTATAAACCTGATAGCTCTTCCCAAATAAATGAAACGTCTTACAGAGAAGGTGCCTTAAAGGGCTGTTAGTGCTGTTGTACGTGCTAGACTAGTGACTGTTAGTAAATAACTTATGGAATGACTGGTGTCTTATATTGGACAAGTCATTTTGTACTCAAATTCTCACTTTCACTGCACCAATTCAACACAGTTCATCTAAAGCACTGAACAGGCAAAGGTTCATTTTAATAATTGTGTTAGTACCATTTGAACATACGAGTACTGTGCATTCACACCAAAGGCACCGAGAGTGTCAAAGTTCGCTCTGGCTGCCCTGGCGATAACGATGTCAGCCTTTACTGCTCCGCCGGCGAGAGCATCAAAATTTGCTACATTGATCTTGTATTTAAAGGGGTCGTTGCAGCAAATCAGTTACTTTCCTGCATAAAAACATGCTTTCTAGCATGAAAATGTTGTTGATCAAATTCATTTAACTATGGAAGATCAAGTTGTTGCGTATGGTGTGGCTTTGCTCCACTTATTCAATATGGGTCCATGTCTGAAATATTCTGAAGCAGCAATACTGTTTTGTACTGTAGTTATATTTAGCCTGAGATTCCCGCTTTTTTTTAAGAAAAAATAACATTAATGCACCTCAACTCGGCAGTAACTTTTTTTAATGTATGTACCTGTAAGAAAACATCGTAAATAATTACCACAATAATCAAACCCTTCGGAACAACTGTGGTCTGAACCACAGTAGCTATGTTTCCATCCAAAAATGCTAATTAACTTTATGGGCAAAACTGGATTATCGCATAAAAGATGTGCGAATAAAGCCGCGTTTCCATCCAACAAGTCAAAGCGAACAAAATCGTGACTTCCTGATTAACTGGCGCCAAATATTAACATTAAAAACAGAATTTGCTGCGGTAGGAGAAGCTGCATGAATCTTTTTTTCATTTAATAAATGACTTGTGCCTCAAAAGACAGTATGTCAACGCACAATGAACACGCGGTTTGAAGGCGTGAGACGTGGAGCATAGACACTCTTGACAGTTCTGAAGGTAATTAATAAAATAATAACACTAATACTGAAACAGTTAAGGCATTTTAAAATGACCAAAACAACATTTAAGATGTGTTACAGTGTGCTCAACCTGCTGGTTTGTCCATTCACACACATTTATATCATCACATGATCTCTTATAACAGGGGTGTCCAAACTCGGTCCTGGAAGGCCGGTGTCCTGCAAAGTTTAGTTCCAACACCAATCAGACACCTGGGCTAGCTAATCAAGCTCTTACTAGCATCCCTGCAGGTGTGTTGAAGCAAGTTGGAGCAAAAATCTGCAGGACACCGGCCCTCCATGACTGAGTTTGGACACCCCTGTCTTATAACAAAATCATATGACCTTTTTTAATGCACATACTGGAATTGTTCGGTAAAAGTGTTTTCATCGCAGTTTATGCGCATCTTTTCTTAACGAATAAAAAGTTTATCATACTCAGTTATGCGCATATGTTTTTTTTATGCACATCTCAGCGTTTCCATCAACCGCTTTTTTATGCGCATATCCAAAATGTGCATAAAAATAGGTGGATGGAAACGTAGCTATTGACTGTGTTCTCTGGACTCCTCTCAAGTTGTGACCATCTACATTTCGACTGGTTGTCATCGAACCACTTCATAGCTCATTACTATAAAGTTGACTTGGTTTCAACTCTCCTCGATGCCCACACCGGCGAACACGCTCGCATTTTTAAAATGATTGACTTCCAGCTACTTCACCGCTCTTGCAGCTTTTTGGTGTTAACGCACAGTTAGGCACATAATCAACCGGGCATGATACAAATGTTTACAATTTAAAGCCATTATCGATATTAAAAAATATATACATTTTATGTAAAGTAACAGCATTATTTAAATACAGCAATAATAGCTTTAATAATTCATTTAATTTGTGTAAATTTAAATTTTTTTTAACTTGAGTAGAATAAAAGTTCAAACATTTGTTTTAATAGTCATTTTATTATGCAAAATATCAAAATTAAAACTATTAGTGTCACTTTTTCACTAAATTGACTTATAAATTGTTGTTTGGACTTTGATTAGTGATTCTGCTCTATATAAACCAACTGGACAGTATTAAGCAATAAAACTGTGTTTCAGTATTGAGCAATATTTGTTATGCTCCTGCTATTTGCTTTTTAGGGCACACAAAGAAAATGTTTTTCTGAAAAGTGTGCCCAGAATACACCAATAATTCTCATACTTAATCAGATTTCTTGATTCACCAGCGTTTTTAACTGATGAACAGCACTATTTGTGATTGTTTTCAGAAATTTGGCATGCATTTTATACCTGCACTGCATCTGGGTCATTTTGAGTCAGATATGAATGAAAGAGACAATGACTTGCGCTTCAGTTAGTGAATCATAAGTTTATTCAGTGCTCGCTCTGACGGATTCAGTGAATGATTGGTTGGAATGATTCAAACTGATAAGCCAGCAGTTTGAGAGACTTTTTGACTGATAGCCTCTGTCAGTGCTAATCAGCATCAAGTGTCAGGTTCAGTGTTAACCACAGTCACGTCACAGCTTTCCTCTCCACATAGCGATCATGTTGATTTGACATAAAGAGACCGTGGTTTAACCCTCCACTTATAAGATACAAATTAGATGAATGCATTAACTGTGTTAAATAAAGAAACACTATTGTTTTAGAGCAAGCATTAATCAGAAATGACAGTAAAATTAATTAATTCCAATTTTTGGAAATGTTTCTATGGTTAATGCTCTTGACCAAAATAGTTCCTTCCTCAAGATTTCACTGCATTTCTGATAAAGTCTTGTGTAAACATGTTTCCATGTCGAGGTTTGGTTATGAACCTTGTAACCTCTGGCCATAATAGGGAAGATATTGAAAACAGTCTTATCAGCGCAATCACCCCTATGCAACAGGTAGCTCTGCTGGCAGATCAGGAAGTGTTTCTTCTCAACGTAGGTGTTTTGATAGCGTGCAAAGGCAGCAGTACTTCTCCTGTTGGAACATGCTGCTGAACCCGTTTACCTCCTTCACTGGAAAGATTTATGTTTTTTTCATGCGCACTGCGCTGCCATGTCAAGTTCTTAGGTAGGTTGTGAAAGTATTGCAACCGCTTAATGGCGCGTGTGCATCGCAAGCAGTAACGGACTCGTTTTAACTGACTAAATGCAGTGGAATGCCATCCATTCCCCTCTTATTTGTTCATTTGCACCTGTGTGTGTGTATCGTAAGGATTATTGGTGTTCTGCTAAGCTTTGTTTATCTTCTCTAAGCCAACCTGAGAGCTCTGCTTTGATGCGGGCTGCCAGATTTTAAAAAAGTATCTCTTTGGCACAGGCCTTTTCTGCCCATGTGTATTTATTTGTTTGTTTGCTCTCTAACCCAAGCGAAATCCAAATAAACCCTGCAGCATGCATGTCTTAGTTATCTTCAAATGTGATGTCGGCTTGATTTAATTGTCTTGTGCGATTTTAGAAATGTATGTGATTTTAGAAAATCCAAAACTAAGTGGATTCTGTTGTTATTACATTTGTTTAATTGATCAAATTAATTGCATATTTGACATTGTGCACTAAAATTGAGTCTGAAAGAGACATTTGGCAAGGGCCACATGCAAGTAAAAACGGGTGTTTACAGTTTATGATTATATGAAAGGGTGATGCTTGCCAGTTGGCTGGTAACTTTTTGTTAAATGAGTTTTAAACAGTGCCTAAAAAAACATGATATGGTTTGATGCGTTTTTCAAACTGTAAAGTCATTATGCAAGTATGTAATGTACGTGATCTGATGCGTAGCATGATAATCTTTTGACATAAGCAGCTCACAATAACAGTTTATTCAGTGCATCACAGCAGCTCAGTTGACGGTAAATGTTTTCCCAGTTTTAATGACACATTTTCAAGGCCTGTAAAAGTATTTACTGGTATCATTTTTAGGTGTCACAGTTTTATTTTACTTTTAGGCCAAATATTATTTTTAGGCCTAACCTTCAAGCTTTATTTGGTAATGAAAGATTGGTAATATAGTGTCAGCTAGAAAACAGAATAATTTTATTTTTAATAATATGCTTTTAAGTTAGGGCGGCACAGTATATTGTTTTAGCCTTGATATTGCAATGTGCACATCCACAATAGTCACATTGTAAAGATATGCAATGTCAAGTCTGGATTATAGTTGACCAGGAGCTACATAATTGTTTTAATCACTGTATTTATACGGAATTTATACGATTTATGCAAAACAACAACAACAAAAAACAACTTGGAACTTATTTGTAATTTTTGTTTTTGTTTCTAGTCCAAATATCTACATTTCAAGCAAAAATAAAATGATTTAACTTACCCCACTGGCAGATAATTTAGCTTGTTTTAAAGAAAAAAATCTTAATTTTGCCTGAATTCATCTGCATTTTAAACCAAAACAAGTTTTTACATGATCTAAGAATTTATTTATATATTTGGACTAGAAATGAGACAAAGTAAGAAAAGCATTTTTTTTTCATGACGATTATTAAATTTCTGTACATGAATACTATAAAGCCCCGGTCAGATCACACGATTTTTATTGTCGGTTACGAAATTCACTATGTCAGATTATGCGATTTTTATTAGTATTATGATTATAATTATTATTATTATTTTTTTTCTCTCTTAATAAAATTTGTTGTGGGATAACAAATGTGCCAGACTACACGTTAATTCACGATCTGTCATATCATGACGAGAAAAAAATTAAACATGCTAGACTTTCTACGAGGGTGTCGTGAGGCGTCACAGGCATGGTATAGATTGTCGTGAACTATGTTACATTACACCAGAAGAAACCGTTGAATCTTCTGTCACGATGCCCATTCTTTGTTTACGAATCCATATGACACCCTACGTCAAGGAAATTGTGCGGAAATCATGACAAATTTGTGTGATCTGACCAGGGCTTTAGAATTGTCAAATAGTGATATTCAACGATCTTTTGTATAACTGCATTTACAAAGCAATAATTATCGCAGGAATATAAAATATCGCAAAATCAGATTTTATTTTAATATCGTGCAGCCCTAAATTGAATGCTGACAGCTCTGCTTGTTTTTTTTTGTCTCACAGCACAGAGTGTGTGGAGAAGAAGGAGGACCCAGATGTGTTCTTCTGCTGCTGTGAGGGCAATATGTGCAACGAGAAGTTCTTCTACAATCCCGACACGCCGCCAGTTTATAGTAAGGCTCCATTCAGCGACACAAACAGCGACACAAAAGTCTTTAAGGGTATTGGAAGTTCTTCAGTTATACCCCTTCCTCTGATGTAATTGTGTCGGTGTAAATCCCTCCTATCTGTCTTTGTCTCCTCATAACCTCATTATGAAAATCATCAGATTACCTGTAAGCGCCTCTCAGGCATTTGTCATGACTGTTCATGTCAAAAGTCATAAAGAGGCTCGGTGCTTTTATGTCCTCCCGTTCTCCTACGATCCATTTTGTGTGTTTTATATTCTGAATTACAAGGTGTGTGTGTTTGTTTAGCCACATTCAAGTTGAATGCATGCCTGTTTTGGTTGCTCTATAATGACCATTATCATTAGTCTGTAATCAGTGTTGCATGCATGTTATTTATGACCATAAATCTTTAATGAAAATTTTCAATTGAAACGTGCACATTAGGTTGTGAATAATATATACGCATATGCAGTTTCCCTTTTGCTGTGTGCGCATGTACTATGTATTCATTTAGCAGAACATTATAACCTATTATTGTTGCGATGTTCCTATTAAGTCATGTGGTTCCCGTGAAGGCTTTTAAAGCGTGCTCTTATTGAATTTGCAACATGTTCACGGTGTTACTGATTTGAATGGTAATAATTAGTTCCAGTAAATTCATTGTGAAGGTAGAAAATGAAATTCTCCTTCAAGGCAACTTTAGATTTTTGAAATATCAAATTACAAAAGCACTTTTAAGCTCCAGATATTAAGATTTAGTTATATTTATTCAAATAATAATCTCTGTTGTGTTTATTCACTTGTTCCGTTAATTCTCAATTTCTTTTTAGCAAAAGCTCTGCTTATCTTGACCAGGCTACCAATGTTCACTCTTCCCTGACAAAAGCTCTGTTAATTGCTTCACGCTCTTATTCCTATCTGCATTTCTCGTGACCACTGCACAGCTCAGTGGCTGTGGATTAATCCACTTTTGAATGAAGGGCTTGTTGTCTGTCTCATATGTTATCTTATTGATGCAGCTCATCAGGCCTTTTCATCTTTCATAACCTTTGCTTTTACTTTATTGCGATTGCGGCAGGTTCTTCTGTAAAATCTAAATCAATTCTTGTGATGTTTAAGCTACTGGAAGCTTTTATGAATTCAGTTGCTATTTAAGAACCGGAAGAAAAAAAACTAAGCATGCTTTTGTGAACAAGCTCAGGCACATTGGATGAAGCCGAAGCACGGGTGAGAGTTGATCATTACATTTCTGGTTGAAGCAGTTTTCCAATAATTATGTAGTTGTTTCATAATCGTGTTTTAGAGACAGAAAGATTGGATTGGTTTCATAACAGGGCATACAGTATATCCGGTGCCTGTTATACATGCATATCTGTATACTTTATTAAAGGGATTTCCTGAGCTGGTCTTAAGGATTGTTATCATGAAGTGTTCAATAATTTTTAAATGATCAGTATCAGCTCTCTTATATGATTTATTTCACTTTAGCTCTAATGCAGGTCATTGATGAGTGGCAACTATGTGTACTGGCTAGGGGTGTAACGATACACCAAAGGCACGGTTCGGTTCGGTTCACGGTTTTGGAGCCACGGTTCGGTTCGGTTCGGTTTCTGTTTGCTGTGGGGTTAGGGTTGATGTCATCTTAACAGCAATGCTAAGGAACAATAGATTCACTTAATAACAAGAACAACTAAACTTTTTCTTTATTAACTTTGCCATCACATTTTAGTACATTCAGGATACCAGAGTAAACAACAAAAATGAAATAAATACCTCCAATATAGAGTAATCAGAAAAAACTATTCTCTTTAGTGCAGCCATCTTAAGAAAGTAAACTCAAATTAAATAAATAACTGCAGTGTAGACTATAGTGAAAGATAAACAGGCTTGTCCTTTCTAAGGACATTTGGAATATTCAATTAAGTTTTAAGTTCTTCTTTAAAAACACCATAATGTCCACATTCTCAGGTGAGGGCTTGATTTCTGTGCAGACACAGGCAAAGTAATGCTCATTTTAGTTATCATTTAGATAGGTTTCCGTTTAAATTAATGAAAAAATAATATACATATAATGTGCTTGTAAAGTGTTTTTTACATGACCTATTCACCAGTAAAATACATTGCAGTTTTGTCTGAAACTAATGTTAGGGTTGTAGCCGTATATTTTTGCCTCTCTCTCTCTCTCTCTCTCTCTCTCTCTCTCTCTCTCTCTCTCTCTCTCTCTCTCTTTCTCTTTCTCTCTCTCTCTCGCTCTCCATGCCTGTCATTTCTGTATGTCCGCCTTCAAGACAGCTAATTGGTCAGGAGACCGATCTATCATCATTGGGCGACGTGGCGCGGGAATATAAAAATGACGTCAGGAAAAGCGGAGGAGAGCGCATCTTCCTTTGATCTCGTTTTTCGTGTATTTTGTCAACATGATTATGAATTTCGTTGTTTTTGCTTAACTTTCGTTTGGGCAAAATTATTTTGCATTAGTTTTGCCCACTTTGAGAAATTTTGTGATTTTTGTACACTTTTATTTCGATTTATTTGTTTGTTGCTTTTTTGTTCAGCTCTTTCTCGTCATATTGAGCTATACCTCCTCAAGTTCACTCTTTTCTCAGAGTAAGGTGGATAGGGAAGATGTCTTACGACTTCCATTTTGCAAACACGTAGAAAATGTATTGTTAAAGACATCAGGTAAGAGGTGAACGTCATCTTTGTATTTTATTCTACAGTTCAGTATAGGGAAGAAATAGAGGTAAAGTTGGTTTTATATTCGGATATTCAGACTTTCTCATTAATAATATAAATTCAGAAAAGTATTCTTTGCTAATTCTAAATAGGGAAATCATATTAGCAGCCAATGACTATTAAAGTACAACATTGTTCACAGTCATTTTGATATTGTTAATGTTGTTTACAAGTCATACTTGCATGCTACTTTCGATCGAATATTCAAAGTAACATGGTAAACGATATAGAGACTTCTAAATGACTGAATGTGCGAATATAAAACCAACTTTACCTCTATAGGGAAGAATAAGGCGCACGGCGCTGAAAACCTTTTTTTCTTTTCATCAGTTTCTAGCGAGGTAAGGGGTTAAATCCCTTTTGTTGGCAGTTCTGTTGTCAGTGTCTTTTGCGTACACCCTCACATTGTGAAATTTACCACATTTTTTAAATGTTATTCCTTATTAAGTTTCGTGAAACAGTTAGTTACGACAGATAGTGTGCGCTTTGTCTACGACACGAATTCCATTCCTGTACTCCTCTCTTTACTTGCGCGCCGATTTTCTCTGTTCAAGCACAGAACTTCTTGCACGCACTCAAAGTTACACGTTCAAGTGCAGATCTTCTCGTGCGCTCTCCAGTAAGCGCTGCTGAAGCACGATTTAGTGCGTTTTTGTGCGTTTTCCAACATTAACGCGTCCTGAAGTAAAGTGAAACGGCATTAAACTCCAGCAAGATAAAGTCATTGTATGCAGAGCCATTGACCTTTATCAATAAAGTATCCTTATGGAAACTGTGTTCATCTTAACTGAAAGCTATACGTGGTGTTTGCTAGACTCACGCACCTGTCAGTCAGTCTGTCAGAGAGTCAGTCAGCATGTCACCTTGAACAAATAGCGCACAGCACTACGGTTACAGAAAAGTTTGCGCTGTTTACCTCTAATATGTTTTGGTGCGATTATAATCCGCTATAAAACACGACTAAATGTTTTAAATAAGAAGCTGTAATGTAGCCGTGGCGGGATGGATTTTGGCGTGGCGGCCCGCCACGAATGAATGAATGTAGCGGAAACCTTGCAGTAGTAATGGAGTGTGATCGCTCACTCAAGTCACATGACATGACATGCACTTGGAAAATACTATTCTAAATTCTAAAACATTAGAATATAATATTTAGAACAAAAGCTCATCATTACTAATACAATTTAATCAAATGTGATAAAATAAAGATGTTTTGGTTCAATTAGAGACAAGTGACATCAACCTTAACAGTGGGCAGCAGGGGGCGTGACAGTATCGCGGTCCGCCACGAGAGTTTCGCGATACGTATCGTGGTTGGTGTATCGCGATATTTCGGTTCGGTTTGAAGTATCGTTACACCCCTAGTACTGGCACTGGCAAATTTGAGCTTCTGTGGATTCAAAAATCCATTTTCAATATTAGATGCGCTGTAATGTAAACATCATTTTAAATGATTACTCTTAGTTTGAATTATTATTACAGTTTATGCTGTTGCATATTGTATTGCTGTAGGCTGTGTCTTGCACCTTTTAGGGTAGGCTCATAATAGGCAAGGTTGCATGGTGCTCTCTCGCACTGCCTTTTTACAGTCCGAGGCCAAGCATGCTTATGTCATTGATGATGTGACTGTTCAGTTTAACAGGAAGAGAAGCTCTCTTGCTCAGTATAATGGAGATTGCTTTATTTATGTTGCTTTATTTATTTAAGTCGTTTGGGATGCAATGACATATGGCCGAATCTTTTGTTGAACACATCCACTGCTTTTGATGCTTATAAATTTTTATAAAAAGAAATTTTGCTGCACGTACTAAGGCTGCACGATTATTCGAAATAAAATGCTGTTGAAGAATCACTTGCTGTATCTATAAGGTATAAACTAGCCAAAAATATCATTTCTGTCTTTATGTAATGTAATCACGACTATAAAATCACATGTGAGCTGTATGTTTACCAGAGAGGATGCAGACGCCTGCGTCTACTTTAGTGAACAGAACCTCGGAGCGATCTTTTGGGAGCCGTGCAGGAAATATGATTTGTATGCTTGTTTTTTTTTTTTTTTCTTTCTCAAAGTCACAGCAGCCATGACATGAACCTCGCTTAGCAGGAAAAAAAAGAAACCGAATGTGCACACATCATTTAAATGATCATATTACATTTTAGAGTTATGATTATGACAAGGGGCGACGCAGTGGCACAGTAGGTAGTGCTGTTGCCTCACAGCAAGAAGGTCACTGGTTCGAGCCTCGGCTGGGTCAGTTGGCATTTCTGTGTGGAGTTTGCATGTTCTCCCAGTGTTCCTTCGGGTGCTTCGGTTTCCCCCACAAATCCAAAGACATGTGGTATAGGTGAATTGGGCAAGCTAAAATTGTCCGTAGTGTGTGTAAATGAGTGTGTATGAGTGTTTCCCAGTGATGGGTTGCAGCTGGAAGGGAATCCGCTGCGTAAAAATCTGTGCTGAATAAGTTGGCGGTTCATTCCATTGTGGCAACCCCAGATTAATAAAGGGACAAAGCCGAGAAGAAAATGAATAAACTGAATTAGGAAGTTTACTAAAGTTGGCAGTTGAAGTGCAGCATCTTTGATAAACCATGACAGTTTGCGTTCATTGAAAAGTAGCAATGAGCAAATAAAACTATATGAAGCAGTGCCTAAAATTGATGTGTTATAGTTTCAGTGTTTTCAGGTTCCAACCGCGCTCTGGCCCATCTCTTCTGACAGATTTAGACAGAGATAGATTACCATAGGTAAAAATGTAGTAAAAACTGTAGTATTGCGAGTTAAATAGCTTGATTTATTTGTATTATTATCTTTTTAGTGTTATATGATCTTTCAGAAATCACTCTAATGTGCTGACTTGCCATGTGCAATCTCAGGCCAATTTGTAAATTTTTTAAATAGTGTCATATGAATTTGTACATTTTAGTATGATTTGTTCATCCCCCAATGAGTGGTAGAGTTTCAGAATGGAGTTTAGGGCATGCCTCTTTTTAAAAAATTGTACATTTCCATTTTTTAAAATCATTTAATTTTTTTTTACAATAAATTAGTTAGGTTTTCTTATGAGATCAGACTGAATTTGCAGCTGAAGAATAATTTGATCTTATAAATGTTTAAAACCGTTATGTTAGCTAATGTAAAAAATTGACCAAACAGACACAATTAACTGTGGATGTGATTAAAATGAATGTGACAATTAGGACTGCACAATATAGCGTTTCAGCATCGATATCGCAATGTGTTAATTTGCAATAGACACATTGCAGCATATATGCAATGCTGAGTTTGTATAACAGTTTATCATTTGCATGTGTTTTTGATGCCTGAAATTTTGTAATGATTTTAAAAACGTTCAGGCATAAGAAACTGTGCCATTTGTGAATTCAACAACAATTCATTTTATTGAATTATCTTTATTTTGATCATTCAATTACTGTACTTAAACTGTTCTAGTAAATGATAGAACACTTTATTTTGTTGTATCTTTTTCTTGATTGTATATACATTATAGATTGTTATGCATGTAAATACTTACAACACATGCAAATACAGATATGCACTGCAAATAGCAAAGACCACAACGAAAATGTGTGGTTTATTTTATAGAGATGCACTCCCGCTGCAGAATCATCCCAATTGATCTAACATTATGAATTCTTTCCAAATAGAGATATTAAGTCATCTGGTGAAATTGTATTTATGTAGCAATATATATTTCAAAATAAAAATAAATTGCAATGCTAGATTTTTCCATTCATTTAATTTGTAGTTGCTGTTGGAAACAATTATGAAATTTAAGATTTCATGAGTTGGTGTTTGTAAATTACAGAGAATTGTTACTAAGATGTGTACATGAGTTGTATTGCATTTAACAACATGCAGTTAAATATGCACATTTACAGTTTTGTTGTTAAAAATAGGCAGCATTTATACCAGTAAAATTCTTAATGTCTATTCAATTCATGTTTATTTACAACGCTTTTACAATGTAGATTGTGTCAAAGCAGCTTAACATAGATGTTCTAGTAAATTAAAACCGTGTCAGTCCAGTTTTCAGAGTTGAAGTTCAGTTTAGTTCAGTTCAGTGTGGTTTAATTTTCACTGCTGAAAGTCCAAATACTGAAGGGCAAATCCATCCATGCGCAGCTCTACAAGTCCCAAACCAAGCAAGCTAGTGGCGAGGAACAAACTTCACCAATTGACGAAAGTGAAGGAAAAAACCTCGGGAGAAACCAGGTTCAGTTGGGCACAACCATTTCTTCTCTGGCCAATCTTCTTGTGCAGAGCTGCAGTCTAGGCGCCGGAGGCTGGAGAACACTGTCTAGCACAGAAAAAAATATAAGGATAAATCGGTATGCATTAACACAGTGTTTGGGAATGAAGTAACCTAAAATATAGCAAAAAATGCATAGATTAATACAAATTGGTGCTCAATACAATCTAACTTAATAAAAAACATTGAATAAAAAAATTACATATTAAGCGTTTTGAAACCCTCGCTAACAAGCCTAACATTAAAAGTTTGAGCATCCATCGCAGTACATCCTTGAAATGCATAAACCACATGAACATGAGCTCGGCTTTTCAGAAAGCATCTATATTAAGCTATTCTATAATTTGCCAACTCTGAGCTGTTTGGCTTTCATCCTTCCATCCTAAAATGAAGCATTTAGAAGACTGTGAAGCAGAGCATATAGAAGACATCAGAGCTTTCTTTGCAGCAGTCTGCTTGCAACTCTGGGCTTTCAACAGCATAACGTGCTGGCCAAGCCCTAGAGATGGCCGTGTCTTTTAGATTACCGAGGCTGATCTGGTCGCTTTATCTCTTCTGAGTAAACACTGACATCAACATCCTCTTAACTAAATGAGGGATGGAGGCATGTCAGCGAATACAGAGCCAGCGGTTCTAATCTACTGGCCCACTGCTCTCTGCTCCCTGCAGGGGGGCTGTTGTACGTTTCAGCAATCGTGATTTATCATCTGCTCTCGGCCTCTCGAAAACACGCTTGATTCGGTTGCGTGCAGCGCTTGGTTGAGCTCCGCCTGATGAATTTTGACACTATAACCGTGGTATCAGTGCAGAAGTGGTGGGTAGAAGAGTCTTCAGTACTTCAGTAGCAGAGGAGGTGGGTGGGGGGTCTCACTCGAGCTTATGTAATGGCTCTATTTCCAGCACTGACTCACTCCATATGGAATGATCTTGATATGAAATGCAAAAACCCACAGGGACGCGGAGAGTTGCACAAAGCGCACTGGAGTTTCTCAGAACTCTCTTTCTGCGAGCATGGAGCTGTGTGCTTTTCATGACCTTGTGACCGGGTACTTTCATACCCCGCGGCAGTGTGTGGCCATTTTGCCCGCTGAGTGGGGGAAGGGTTAGATTCATTCGAGTGGGTTTGTTGGGGGTGGATGAGGTGTTTTTTTTTATTTATTTATTTTTTTTTTTAATATAATTAATATTTTTAATATAATCCACAGTCTTTATCCCACTTGTATGTCTGTATCTGGCACGAGATGGAAGCAATGGCATCACGAGTGGGATCTTTGTTGAACCAGAGCTAATACAGGTTCGAACGGGTGGATCGTACACGTGGTCCTCCGGTCAGCCCAACAAATAGGAAATGCTCTGCCATAACACTCGAGTGAGGGATCGCTGCATCTCTGGCGAACAGCCACAGCCCAATCCGATCTCTGGCAGTAGATGCAGTTAAAGCGAAGGCCACCGTGTGCACTGACTAAGCATGCGTGCTATTCTCCCTCAAGCACACACTCGTGCAGTTCTGTTGATTCACTCTTAATGGAAATTTGCATTTGCATTGAAGCGAATGCATTGGAATAAATCTGTTTGCATAAGGCAGGGTCTGTTAGCTGCCTTCGGGGATCAAAACAACCTTGAGTTTCAAGACTGAGAATTGTAATTAGCGAGTTCAAAAAAAGGTGCGGGACATGAAATAAGTATGCAGTGAGAGGTGCTCAATGTACACTGCTTATCTCGCTAATACGCAGTATAGACTTATACGTATCTCTCCTGTTCCACATTTGTGTGCTGTTGCTCTCAAGGGAATTAGGAGCAAACTCTCCTCTGAGGTTTTGCTTAGTAATGCTAATGCAAGCTGAAGTCATTCTGTCAAATGCTGATGTCATGCCTTTTCACATCTATATCGCTTAATATTGTAGTAATAATCATAATGGTGTGACTGTCAAGGATATTTCCTATGAGCATATGTGTAATTAAAAAATAATACTAATATACTATCTGTTGACACATTCCACGACTGTATGGTCAAATGGTATGCAAAATAGGTTTATTGGTAACAGTTTTGTTTAAGTCACAATCCATGCTATTTCTTACTGGCTTATTACCTGCCTATTATTAAAATATCAGCTGTTCATTAGTAGCTATAAAGTATGATTTTATTCTGCATTCCTAATCCTACCCAAAACCTAAACCCAACTTCTACCTTACTATTAATAAACAGCTAATAGTAGAGCTGGGCCCATAAACGATATGATATCAAATCGCAATCAAATTAATGCCAACAATAAGCTCTGGACTTTTTATATTGATCTAAGAGCCAATCACACAGCAGAAATGCACGACAATGGGAATATAAAAGTGTTGATATTTTTTTTTAACCTCCATTTTTTTCCCCAATGTATCTTAATTCCTATTTTTCTATGCTACGTCTCTCCTGACCTGTCTTCCCCTGAAATATGTGATGTTTGTGTATGGTCAGAGGGGTCCAATTTAGCTGCATGTAACAGTGTTGTGACACATAAAGGCTTATCATCATATTAGAGATGTATCAAATGTTCGGCCACCGAAAATTTATCAGCTGAAAATATGTTATGCCATTTAATGCACCCTCTAATTTTTGTGGCTTCAATTATTCTTGGGGTACACTTTTAAATCTGGAAGCATTAACAACTTGTATTGAAATATATATACTGTTATCATTCAATATGGAAAATATCGCCCAGCCCTAGCTAATAGTTGTTACGGTGAAATGCAGTACAGTTACAGTAGAAAAAGCTAGTGGTGTTAGTTAAGGGTTTGTTAATACCATGAATTGTGACTTAAAATAAAGTGTTACTGGTTTATCTTCTGATGAAGCAAACCAGCATTTTTAGAAAGTTTTGATGGATGACAATGGGTGTTATAGGTTGCCCAAAGATGATCACAGTGACTTGCATCCGTCATCATAAAGTCCATTATTATTTATACAAAATCAAATCATGAATGTGTGCTCCCAATACACCGTATTTATGTACAGGCACGTGTCAAGTACATTCACATTGTTTCAGGATATTATTTTAACTGGTCAATCTGTGCACTGTTGTAGGTACATGCTGGCAGGTCAAAGCAGTTTCTTTTGTCCACGTTGTCTTGTTTGGTATCACAACTTGACTTGTCTAAAATTTAAACAAGTACTAAAGAGCACCAAACAAGCTGTTGCACCGTACACATACTGTACATAGTGAATTGTCAATGCTGAGAAGAGTCATATATAAATTATGTCCAGCTCCTTTTTTTTTACATTTGGTATAATCATATAGAATTTTAGGTGTCCTTTGAAGTATCTGTAAATATCTTCTTTGGAAAGATGCCTACATTTAACCTTGAAAAAATATTCTGAAGATTGTTTGATTCTTGAAGATATGTCTTAAGATGTTATAATTAGTAAAAAGCATTACATTGTTATTGTTTTTCTTAAGCACTGGAACGTAAGAAGGCCTTCACACAGGATGGAGCACACTGAAGTGAAACTTTTTTAAAACTGTTTATATTTTTCCTTAAGTAAAGGAAAAATCTACTTGAACTAATAGTGCTTATGACAAAATATGGAAATATATCCTGTGTGAACAGCCCCAAAGTTATTTTCCATTTATTTCCAATTAGTAATGTTTGGTCAGAAATATAATAGTGTTTAAAAGTTTTGGGTGAGGATTTTTTTTCCCAAAATCAGCATATTAGATATATGAAGGATCTTCTGTCACTGAAGACTGGCGTAATAGCTGCTGAAAGTTCATCTTTGACATCACAGATAAATTGCATTTTGTGATATACAGTTGAAGTCAGAATTATTAGCCCCCCTTTGATTTTTTTTTTTTCTTTTTTAAATATTTCCCAAATGATGCTTAACAGAGCAAGGACATTTTCACAGTATGTCTGATAATATTTTTTCTTCTGGAGAAAGTCTTATTTGTTTTATTTCAGTTAGAATAAAAGCAGTTTATAAATTTTTTATGAACAATTTTAAGATCAAAATTATTAGCCCCTTTTAAGGTAATTTTTTTTCCGACTGTACAGAACAAACCATTGTTATACAATAACTTGCCTAATTACCCTAACCTGCCTAGTTAACCTAATTAGCCTAGTTAAGCCTTTAAATGTCACTTTAAACTGAATACTAGTGTCTTGAAAAATATGTAGTAAAAATATTATTTACTGTCATCATGGCGAAGATAAAATAAATCAGTTATTAGAGAGGAGTTATTAAAACTTAAGTTTAGAAATGTGTTGAAAAAATCTTCTCTCCTTTAAACAGAAATTGGGGAAAAAAATAAACAGTGGGGCTAATAATTTAGCGGGGCTAATAATTCTGACTTCAACTGGATCTAAATATCAGAAACAAATATAAAATCCTTCTGACCCCAAACTATTGAACAGATGTGTAAATTGCACTTAATACATGTTTTTATTAATGCTGATCTTTGTTTTTTGTTTTTTTTTTCTCTCCTCAGCGACATCGAACCCCTTGACCCAGAAGCCGCCACTGTT